>VWZV01016197.1:355018-603212 GCA_013397155.1 Irena cyanogastra | reverse complement strand
TAATATTATATAATATTATTATAAGATATTGTTTACCTTCGTAATAATCAGGAAAAAGGCAATATAAATATTGAACTTGAGAGAATCTCAGAGTAATAATTTAAGTTGGAATGGCCCTGATACAATTTTCCTTCTTATGTTAGGTGATAAAATCCAGTCCCTTTCCTCATATAGCAGGTGCTCTACTCCATCATGGTGAACCCCATGCAGTCACTCCAGCAGATAAATATCCATCTCATACTGAGGAGCCCAACATGGACTCCTGAACTCCTGATGCTGTCTTATCAGCACCAAAGAGGGAGAGGCACTTCCTTCAACTGAGCAGCTACACTCCCACCAACTCAGCCTAGGATGCATTTGGCCTTCATTCACACAAGGGCACGCTATTAACGCCTGTTTCAATTCATATTTCCTTATTCAGAATAAGTAGACAGAATCAAGTGGTGTGATACTGAAAGAAACACCTATAATTTTCCCAGATTTTAAGAAGAGAAGGGGTAATGGCTTTAAACTGAAAGAGAGCATACTTATATGTTAGGAAAAATTCTTCACTGTGAGGGTGGTGAGGCACTGCAACAGGTTGCCTAGAGAGCTTGTGGATGCTCCATTCCTGGAAGTTTTCAGAACCAGGTTTGATGGGAATTTGAGTAAGCTGGTCTAGTGGGGGTAAACTCAGTAGCAGAGGGGTTGGAACTATGTGATCTTTAAGGTTCTTTCCAACTCAAACCATTCTGTGTGATTCTATGACATCCCACTATTTTTTAATTAATATTAAATTTTCTGAAATCTCTGCAACAATGTCATTTCAGTGCTTCATATGCTGTGCACCTGTATTTATATAAAATAATGTCTCCACTGCATCCAAAATCTTAGTGAACCTTTTCCACATCTGCACTGCAGAAAGCCAGCCAAGAGCTCCAGCACTGAGTGCACACGCAGAAGAGCCACCTCTGATGTGGTGGCTGGGGATCAGCTGTCTCAGAAGCATGCAGGGCTGGCTAAACATCGGAAAGAGCTTCAACACCGACAGCAAGAGCTTTGGAAATATGTTGCATGAACGCTTACATAACCCAGACAAAATCAGGGCTTGGGGTGCCAAACAAGAAAGGGGAAAGACATTGGAGGGTAAAACATCTGAAGCTCCCTAATACTAGGATTTGCAAGTGCCTCACATAACACAGAAACAACCCAAATTCTTTCTAGTCTCTCTTGTCCAAAACTGACATTTGAGGTCAGTTACTTCACTCCAAAAACAGGTGACAAGTCTATTAAGTAATTCAGTTCCTTTTTATTCATAGCTCCTGAAGGTGGGAATCATCACAAGAATGAGATCCTTCTGTGTCACTTAAGGAGACTTCCAACTGGCTTTATTTTCCATCAGAACTTTAAAGCAGCATCTTTAAAGATGGAAAATTTAGAAATTCAAATTATCTAGAGAATACCAAATAAAACTTTGCAAATGAGTGTAAATCTTCTTTTACCAGAAGGAAGAAAGAATTCATATGTGCTGGGGCCCTAAAAGCTGCTTGATGGACTGCAATGGACACATGTCAATTCCTCCACTTTCTTTTCAGAGACACAGCATCTGCCCAGGTCACAGGGTGTGCACGGCACAGCGAGGATCACAAAGCTGGGAGACAACAAATTCAGTATGCACAAACCATGTGAATAATCCCCATTCCAGGTACTGAATATTGTGAACATCGAGGCATTTTATGTCATTAGAGATGTAACTATTAAACAATCTATGTTTCTGTGGGCTGGTGTACCAATAGAACAAGTAAGAATGCATGTGATGCCATATCTATATTTTAAGCAATGACATTTTTATAAGTTTGATATTAAAACCATGCTAGATTGCATTTTAACATTCAGCCATTTTTGCTCAAATCTTCAAAGATAAATAAGATAAATAAAATTGTCTTAAATAAGACAAATGAACTGTTTTTAAGGGCTTTTCAAGCTCAGGACTGCAGCTGTGAAAGGAATTAGATTCAGATGAAAACCCCTATAAGCTTGGATGCAAGATGCTCCAAAATCATCAGTTAAACAACAGTCTTTTTATTCTGACTGTTTCTTTAAGTTTTTTTTCCTCCACAGAATGTGTAATGCTAGGAATGGCAGAGAAATACATGCATTTACCATTCTGAAAATGAAGTTTCTCAGTACTTTGCAAACGTACTGGGTAATGATTACATGTTCTGCGCACTATTACATATGTGGTGTGTATCTGTCATTTATCTGTGGTGAGACTTGTGGCATGAAGAGAAAGATGGTCATTAACAAAAAATTCATCTGGCCTACCAACACAACACAGGGATGAGCAAATAGTGATTAGTGAATGATCAAGCCTGCAGTGTTTAGAACAAGACATGAGATGCTACAGGGTTTTTTTGAGCATTCCCCTCTCCTCCTTTTGGAATATCAATGACAATCTTGAAGAGGTGGGGAAAGGGATTTTCTGTTCCCATGAAGTAGTCTAAAATGACTTTGCCTGTTTGTTTTATGACAGGATGAATGAAAGACCATTCACAGCTCTCCAGGACAACACACAAATTGAGAGCAATCTTGTTCTGTATTTCTCCCCAACAAACAGACCAATCCCCCCACTGTCTCCCACGAGAACTGTTCATTGTGTAAGATTCACCTGTAATTATTGAGCTAGAAAGGAGGACAGGATAGGAGTTGGAGATTATAGGACATAAAAGGATTAAACTTCTTTACTCTCAGGTGATTCCTGAGCTGGTGTCCTTGCACCTTTTGTCAGGGGCCCAACCACAGGCCTATTAGGTGTTACACAGTTTTAAATGCCTTTCAATTTGGCTTTTTCAGATATTGCTGAAACAAAAGGGTTTGGTTTCAATTAAAGTTTTAGTTTTTTCCACTGCAAAACACAAACAAAAAATATTTCACTGGAAATTTGCCATCAGCCTTTGTCCAGACCAGGAATTATGCTTCGCTTGTAAAGATTTACACTGAGATTTAATTTTCTTTCCCTCTTCAAATAGTGCATTTTCATTGTATCATCTGTTGATTCTTTTATTAACCGTTCCCAAACACTGGTATCTTTTAGCACTCCAGGAAAATAAACTATCAGTACCTCTAGAACAGTCTTTTCTGTCTAGATAAAGATTGTGATTGAATTATCTTAAATAAGGTATAAAACACTTAGCTTGAGAGAAACCACAGTAACATGAGAACCAATTTCTGGTTAAACTCATGCTTGTGTGTAATGTGCTATCAAACATGATAAGGAACAGACCTCTATACTCTTTTTGTCTCCTACAAACATGTACCTTATTTATGTGTAGCCTCAGTTTTCTAGCATTTTCCTGTTATGGATCACAGAGTAAGACTGCCTAGTAAAGTCTGTTCCTTTCATTAGATAGCAAAATCTTGGTTAGGTACATACTAAACTAGCGTTATGCAAAACCAACAACAGAAATATATTATGGTATGTATAATGTCATTCTAATGCAACATAGCATCTGGAAACATACTACCTGACTAGACTGTTTTTTGGTAGTTCCTGCAAATCCCTGACCTTAAAGTCTGTAAGTCACAGTCAAACATGATGGGTCTTTAGGAATTAGTCATATGTCTATTAAATAAAATGTGTATTTCTGATCAGCAGAATAAATGAAAAATAACCTTGTTTCTCTTGAACACTATCCGGATTATCAGCTCAGCAATGGATGCAACAGTGAGATTTCATGTTTTGGTAAGTAGATAATAAGCAACAAGATTTGAAGCCATGCAGCATCAGAAATCCATATTAGAAATGAGTTTGCAAACCAAAATGGATCACAAGAATGCACAAGAATGGGGTTTGTGCGTCTACATAGGGGAAATATGATTAAGACCATTTTCATTTTGCATGTCTTTTTTTTTTTCTTATGACCTAGGAGTTACATGCTGAGCTTTCCCACCAGCCTCCTAAATTGATGTATGATGTTAGCCTTGAACTGTGCTGTGTTCAACAGATGGTCATTGGGCTGAACCTCTGGCAACCGGAAAGGTTTGAGAGATTGGCAGTTTCAGCAACTTCTTTTCCCTGGGCAGGGCCAAGTTGATATTTCCTTAGCTGTGTTTACAAAAAAAATGGGAGAGGAAATTTTTTTTTATGAACTTAATTGCAGAAAGGACTTTATCTTCACTCCCTACTCTGAAATCCCTTTCATATCACACTTTTAGCTTTTGCTATACTGCTGAATGACGTCTTGGTTTGTGAAAACATCTAATGTGATACAAAGTCATCTTACTCAAGACAAAAGGTGATTAATTTTAAAGAGAGAAGAGATCCAATAACCTGTTATTAAAGTATCTCATGCAAAGCATTTAAGGATCTGAAAGTCATCTACAATTAATCAAGTCATGTAACAGTTCTGTGATGCACGCTGTGATTGATCACATTTTATGTACAGAAAAGCTGAAGCATTGTATATTTAAAAGGCAAAGAGAAGATCTAACATTGCATCTTATTTCTTCTTTTAAGCCTCCAAGTAAATACTTGACTAATATGTGTTTTCAGAAACATTTTAAATTCTAAATTGTCTTTAGATTTAAGATCAAATTACTACTATATCATTTTCTTGAGTGATTAGAAATTCTGTAGAAGGAAGTTCACTTACTCCATATCAATTTTCCATAGCAAACTACTTTCTTCCAAGACCCACTCCCTATCATAGTCAGACCTCTGGTTTATATAGCTGGTGACCAGAAATTTCCTCATGACAGCAGCAGAGAGTGCTTCAAAAGCTTCAGTATGTTTGATATGGGAACTGTGTACAAAGCAGAATATCAAAACTCTGTCTTCAGGATGTTAATTTTCCTCCTGGCCAATGCATAGAGTAGCTCAAGTGGAGCTCAGAGGTCACCCTGTCCCTGATTGTAAAAGCCATCACCAATAGAATGAATGAATTATGGTCAAAGTCAGAAGAAAACAAAGAAATAACAAAACTATTAGACTACCTTCTCTTGGAGCTTCTTAACAAAATTAAACCCACTGAAACACACGACAGCCATGAGGAGCACAGCATTTTCACCCTTGTTTCCTTAGGCAGCTGTGCTGTCCCTCCCACTGCCTACTTCTGGGCTCTTTCCTGTAACTATGGGATCTATCTGCCCACTGTATGTCATACTTGACAGTAATGGAGCTATGTTCCTACTCAAGTTGGAAAAGGCATTACAAAAGACCCCAAGTCAGCAATCCCACAAGAGAAAAGGTAGTTTCCAGTAATTTTGAAAGGGACACAGCTAGAAAATTAGCCCTCAGTCCTCAGCCTTCCACCAGCCATGCTGCAGGCTGCCATTTGCATAAAAGACAGCAGGCATGGGACGCACAGCAGGACTGAGCCACCAAGAGCATGTGGGATGGTAAGGAAAAAGCAAGGAAGAGGGAAAACAAAGATAACAAATTGCTTCATTAGTTCTACTGCTTATGAAACAACTTGCCAGAGCTAGCGGCCTTGGCAATGTCCTGTTTAAATAATATCAAGGTTGAGTTCAAGGACCCTAGGGGAAAAAACTATTTGAGTTTGCAAGTACAGTGGAAAACTATTCTATTATTATTCTGTGGTTTTCTGCACGTGAAATTTATTCTTTCAATAGTTTCATTAAAATATACTCATATTAAATACCCAAACTATGCCTGTGTTTAAATAACTTCACCTGAAAACAACTGTAAGTTTAATGATATGGTTAGCAGTCCTTTCCTGACACTCTACAATCTTATACGTGACATTTCAACAGTAAAAACACAAAATCATAACAACCTATGAATAACGTGTGTGGAAATGGTTGAAGATAGTATGTCAACAAAGACTTGAAATTATAAAATATTACCTATTGCAACATCTTTCTTAAGCAATTCATTGTTAACAGGTTATTCTTTTTAAGCATCCTAAAAAGCAAATGTTAGTGGTTTGAGCTACTCAAATGATAAAACTGTTCAAAGAAGAAATATCACACATCAAACCATGGCACAAATCCACCACAAACTCTTCTTGAAAAAATATGTAATAAAGTAAAACTAGAGAAAGGATATATATATATATACATATATATATTCCACTTATTACTATAATGATAAAAGCACATTTATTTCATTGTATGTATAGACTGAAGTTACTTCTCTATTCTCAAATGTATGCATTATCAGGCATAGAAAGTAATTCAGAAGCAGAAGCTTGACTGCAAAACCAGACACACTTATTTACCTTTGGACAACTTGCCAAATAAAGTTAACGAATAAAGATACTTTCTGGGGGACATGTGAACATAACAGAAGTGGTCATATTTCTCCAGCAAACATCTGTTTATCTGTCCCAAATCTGGAAGGTTGCTATCCTCAAATCCAGTTCTCATCATCAGTCTAGTCCAAATGCTTTTTTTTGTAAATCCAAAAAACTTCATGATGAAAACAAAAATGTAACAGACCAGACACATTTCCAGCTTCCCATATGGCGGGTTTCTGAAGCAAGTAGCAGAGTATTTCATGGAGCCATTTAGAAACCTGATTTATGGGGACACAAGTCACTGCCTATCAGTGACTCAATTACCCTACCAGTGTCACATTACTCTAACCCCCTCCTCTGTTAGAAGAGGACAGGGATGGAGATATTCTCAATTTTGGTCTTCATAAAGGCTAGCAAGTATGCAACTTCTGCATACAGCTGGACAACTTCCAGAATATATTATATTATATTATTGCAGGCTTCTCTCAACAGGGCTCTTATATTACAGTGATAACTATTTTTTAAGAGTCACAAAGCTCAGTGTTCAAAGAGATAACGTAATTCCTCTCTCTCAAGCTATCTCCTTCCTCTGACTTTTGTCAACCAAACCCATCACATCTACCCCCAATTTTACATCAAATCAAACAAACATACAAACTGAAAATATGTATGGTTGGTTTTGAATCACAGAAAGGTGAAAGAACTGGAAAAAGACTCCTGCATGGATAAGAGAAATTGAATTGTTTCCATACAGCACTTCTAGTGATGTGGCAAAGGCTTACCAATATGGGCTTAACTCTAATCACACACATGTTCAACTGTGTTCCAAAGGTCTGCAGTTTAGATGAAGTTAACTTCAGCTTCACTAACCTCCCTGTCCAGATCCCAACTGTTGTTTGACTAAAAGCAAATTCCTTTCTTACAACTAATAAAAAAGGATTTTTACAGTTTTCCTCAAAGTATAAAGCAAATGTATGTGGGTACTACTACAGCAGAAAAAGGAGGAGGAAGTTCAGGTGATTCACTTAAGGGTTGAGGTTGGAAGGGCTCTCTCTGGAGGTCACCTTGTCCAGCTCTCTGCAAAGCCACCTACACTTAGTTGTCCAAGATGGCATCTAATTTATTAAATGTGGCTAAAAATTAACAGATATAAAAACATGAATTAAAAAAAATGGTGATCCTTAAATATATATTTTACTTTATCCTTTATTTTTCAAAGCATGGCACTTGCAACTTATTTTCTGCCTCTCTCTAACACACCCATACCAGCCCCCAAACACGCATATACTGAAAGGGACAAAAAAATCCCTAACACTTATATTCACCCGATCACAGAGATTACCTAATTTCAGAATAACAAAGCAGTTCCACATATGTTAAGATTCAAATGTTCATACATATGCCCGAAATGTATTTCTCAGTTCATATATCATGTGAATACAAGACCTTTTATGCAATGAGATCTAAATAGTTCTCTGGACACCAGGTGTGGTCTGGGATTACAGTAAAAATCTGTGATATTGCATATTAAATTAATTACATTTTCTCAAGCACTTAAGAGAATACTGAGTGGTTTGCTGAGGAACCTCCAATGACTCACAGGTTCTGTGTCTCAGGTCCTCAGCAGCACCACAGTAACAGCAATGCTGACTTTGGGCCTAGTTTGACAGCAGACAAAAAGGGATAGGAACATGTTTTCTGTACAGCAGAATTGGAACATGGCTATGAAAAGTATTCAAGGCTTGGCAACTCATGTTCAGAACTGACAGGTCCAGCAGGGCTTCTAACTAACCCATCTGCATGTGTAGTCCCTCTGCAGCCTACTTTTCTGGAAATTTGGATGTTCAGATTAAAGACAAGACTGGACTAGGTTCCTATCTCCCAAGTGAGGTTAGAAGAGCCTCAGAAGTGCAACAGAGCATCCTCTGAAAACACGTAAGATGCGTCTACAAGCCTAAAAACATCAAACAGCCATGTAATAAGATAACTGAAGTAAAGTATGTGCCTGTATATTCCTAGGAGGCTGTAGCCACCAAGCTGTAGGTAGCTTTGCAGCAGCAGTGACCAGGACAAGGGATCAGATTCCATAGTCTGTGTTTCTCTTCATCTGACCCTCAGTGCACTGTTCTGGATCTAAAGACTAAGCACATTTGACCAAGCCACTGCACAGGGAGATGTGCCTTTATTTGTGGCATTTTTTCACACATATTTCAGTTTTTGTTTCATCAGAATGAAACCTATTTCAGATGCAGTATGTAAGAATTATTCAGCATCTGTGACTTGAATTGTGACTTGAACAGTTTTTAGCCAAGTAATTGACAGGGTCATTCAAAGAGCTGAACCCACAGAAGCATGACATCATAATCAGCTGTGATTTGACTTGCATCATAGATCAATTTTGAGTTATTGTTTCAGTTCTTTGGCAGCAGTACAGATAGAAAGAGGGACAGAGAGGAGACAGCAGGGCGGGGAGCGGGTGGGGGAACCCAACAAAAAAATCCCAACCCTTTTTTTTCCTCCTGAACTAACCACAGCAGATTACTTCCACTATCTTCTGAAGTCAAGAGTAACTGCAGACAAAATCAGTAAATACAATGATGCCCTAATTAGGGGCAGCAGTTCACAAAAGCAGTAAAATAAACTGCTCCAGAACATGATCCTTTGTATTCAAGAAAGCTCAACTGAAATGCGCTGTGGTAGCTGTGTAACGCCTGATGGGAATAGCTCCTACAGATTTAGCCAAAAGCAAATGTAATTGAGATTTGACCCTTTCGACGCAGTGGAGTACAGGTTTTGAGGAGGTGACTTTATTGAGAGTACTAAAATCACACTGGACTCTTACTTTTGGTGTAATTTTGATTGCTTTTAGAAAGTTGCTTTTAGAAAATTGCTTTTAGAAAGTCACATGCAGCAACCGTGTGAATGGCATGAAAGACATTACCACAGTAACCATAAAAACATCAGAAAAAGAAATTTGTGTTTTTCTGGTGGTGTTTCCATTCCCCCTCCAAGTTACTATATGAGCACATCTCCGTTTATAGGAGTAAAATGTCTCACAATATTTGAAAGAATTATTTTAAGTTTCCACATACAGATTTAGTTGTACAGTTCTTGAATATTATTATTATTAATAATAATAATAATAACAACAACAGTTTTGCCAATGCTACAGAGCAAATTAAGAGTGTTGATAGACAGTCACTTGCTTTAACCAGGAAAATAAGATCTCAGGCTGGATTTCAGTCTGGCTGCCAGAGATCTCTCTGTACTGCCTCTAAGTAGTACAGCAGATCAGTCTAAATGCATAATGCCAAACTAAAAATCTCTGCAAGCTGAAAGTCCTATTCCTCCTCCCTAACTACTGAGTCATGTTTTTTTGAACCCATATATCCCCAGCACAATTCATAGGAGAAGCAGTGCTGCTCTAGCTCAGAATAACCAACTACAACTCATGCTCTGAAAGCATGTCTTTAATTGCAGCCCTGACTTTTTCCTTCAATCTCCTAGACAGCTTCCCACAAGTGGGTATTGCCAAAGCCTTTCATTTCTGCCTGTTTAGGATGGCAAGCTGAAGGCTCAAAGGCTGTGTGGAGCTATGGAGATGAACAAAATTAACCAAATAACAAAGTAGATGCAATAGGCTGCTATAGAATCACAAATAAATACTTCACATTTGCAGGTCAAAAGAAAGCTCCATGTTCTGGGCCCCCTAGAAAAACAAACATGTAAAACAACTGCTTTTAAAAACAGAGACATCTAGCAGCTGCAGCTTAGCTATTTTATAACACATCTTTCCCTGCCATGGGAGTGGGATGAGGATTGCTCGCTGGCCTCTTCACAATCTGTGCTCTGGCAGTATTCCTCAGCAGGCAGCTGGGTAACTCCTCCCCAGCACCTCAGACTGATTGCAGACAAATCATGAAATTCCATGCTAAGTAATGCCATCACTCTGATTAAACTAGGTGTGTTAGAAATACATGGAATTAAGGAGAAAAATTCCAGATTACAAAAAATACCCCAAAACTGAAGATGCATTTTAGTAGACATGCAGAGAGATTAATTAGCTGTACGAAGCTACAAATTTTGAAAACTAAAGGATGCCAGCTGCCTGAGGGAAGGACAGCACAACTCAGTTTATATCAATAATCTGTGCTAGGTATTAGACAGAATAGGTGGTTTAAAGCACGTAGTACTGCTCAACATTGTATTCTCCCAGGATCATTTTGCTCCAGTCTTGAACTCACACTGTTTATTCATATCAATCTGTGCCTGCTAGATGGTGCTGTGGGATGGCTTTTCTAAGGCAGAAAAAGGCAAGCTGCTTTTTGCATTCCCCTCACCGATATTTTTTTCCTTCTACGTGAGAACAGCTGCAGTGTTTTCTGTATCTTGGCTGTACAGGATGTGTCCTGTAAGGTCTCTTGTCAGGCATGCAGTGGTCACCATTGAGGATGCTGCTTCTCCAGAGCAGTCAGAGAAAATGAGTGTATCAGCTTTCATCTGCATGTGTCCATGCAGGAAAGATGCAACCTCAGATGGAGGCAGGAGGTATTAATATCTAGGCTAAAATTTTTAAAATTTTCATTTCCCTTTGGTTCTAAAGATATAGGACATTTAACCAAACTATTTTCAGTGACAAAGAAGGATTTAAAATTAATTCAGATATACAAATCAAAAGCATGGTTTCAAAGAAAAGGGAAAGACTAAAACTTCCTGGAGTTCCAATGAGTAAAATGCCTCCCTTACTCTGACTGCAACTTACTTCTATGATGAAAGGCAACCTACTGAAAAAACTCTGGATGACAACCCTTTGAAAAGCATGGTAATGAGAAGGATGCTGGTTTAGGCTTCATTTTTTTTCTGTAGCTAACCAATAACTTAAGTGGCAGGATGCTACCAGTGCTATAACATCTACAGTATCATAAATGGTGCAGACTGGGATTGAGCTATTCAGATCTGTAGGTAAAGTAAGTCTGCTCCATCTGTTCCACATAACTTCATGTCAGTTTAGCCAAAGATGACGAATAATCCTAACCCACCCTTCTGAGCAGGAGGGAAATAAAACAAAACAACCTCCAAGATGAGTAACTGTAGTACTACATCATGTAATGACATCAGGAAAATCTTGTGATCGGTTTTCAGATCCTGTCCCATGGCTCAATACCTTGGGACACCCTTGGAGCCCTTGCTGTTCCTATACAAAAGCCACCCTAGTGAATGGCAATGTGTCTTTAACACAGCCTTCAATTTCTGTGTAGTCAACTGACATTTTTTGTCTGATGCACTACTATGAATGATCTTCCACTGCTGGAAGCTGAACTTGGGCATTCACACTGCACCCCTTCATCAGAAGGGGGTGACAAGGAAACAAGAAGGGAAAATTTTGCAGACCAGTGACGTAAGTTGAAGTATATAATGATTCTAAGGAAGTTTGCCTCAAATCGCTCTATTGCATTCACAGCTATTACAGACGTCCATCTGAGCAGTGCAGATCTGGTAGCAAACTTACTTTCAGGTGGTCTATCATGTCTTTCCCCCTACACCCATGCACAATCTTTACTGCAGAAGGTTCTACAGCTCCTGTGTGCCTAGAAGAGTGGCTTAAGAAACAACAAACATGAGAAGAGTGTGTATTTGTGGAAGCTAGACTGCAGGTGAGAAAGAGAAAAAGAAAAAATTACCTGAACAGAAAGCACTGCAAACCACACAGTGGCAGTGACATAGAGGAGCCAAAATTACAAAGTGGAATCCTATCTTCTCTACTTAATAAACAAAGTAAAACATTTTACTAAATTAAATATACCTAATATATATTATATATTTAATACACTTTTAATATATTTAATATCTTCAGGAAAACACAGTGAACTAAAACATAGTCCACAGGGATTAACAGTTTTGAAGCAACTCCATACATAAATAGCTGTGGGAGTCTATTGTCTCACTTTGCTCTTTCTTTTCTACAAGAAAGCCTGTGTCATATGCAAAGCTTAAATGGGGAAGCAGAAGCATTCAAACCGTAAGTTAGAGAAGTGTTACATTTCCTTTCAAAATCTTAACACTAAGATGCTTAGACAACCACACTGACATTTAAAGTGCAATGGAGAAAAATGGCTTCTGAGAGGTTGCTTTAATTTTATTACTGAGCTAAAGAAGGAAGTAGTTACATGCTGCTGGAAATGAAAAAGACAAAGCATGCATTTACTACAGTTGTGTGTTTTCTAATAAGAAGAGGAAATTCAAAAATAAAAGAGACCAATCTACAAAAATTCCATGCTGGCTGAGGTATTAACAGTATTTTTTATATTGAACATCACATTCTTGTTTTTTTATTAATGTGGTCTTCAAAAAGGAAAAATAGTGGAGAGATAGAGGGGGGCAAACCAGGAAGCATATGAACTCCTTGTTCAATTGCTATGATCAAAGAGGGTCAAAATATGGGAAGAGAGAACACAGCATGCCCAGATGAGGCTCATTTCAGTGTATCATAGGAGTCAGAAAATCTGCTGGTATGCTGGAAATTATTCTGAAAAGCCTTTATATGGTAAATTACTCTTAAGAGGACTGTGGAGAGAAAAAAAAAAGGAAGAAAGAAAACCTATCAAAAAACGTTCCTTTTGATCTTGATCTTATGAAAAGTAATTGAGGTCCACACATCTTACCAGACCTCCTTCTTCCTAAGGACAAGTCCTGTAACTGAGGAGACCAACATAAAATCTGTGAGGTGACCACGACGAGTCCTGGGTAATAACCTGGTGAGGGACCTGAGCTGGTTGTAACTCAGAGGTTCCTCGAGGTGCACTACATGCTGAATATAGAGCCATATGTGTGTTTTCATAGATTCCATTTTTGATACAGTGTATTTTTTCTGTTATTCAAGTCTTTTCAGCTAGTAGCCTTTGCTTTAAAAAACAACCATATCTAAATAAAAGAATGACAAACATTTTTGAGTGATGCCAAAAGAACAGATATGGTAACAATTAGTATCAGGTTCAACTTTTACCTATGTATCTGTCTTCACATATAATCTATCCTTCTACTCCCTTATGTTCTTCCTCCAGGGCTCTAAAATCCAAATACCAATTTTCCAGATGAGGGACCAAGGCAAAAAGGGATTTGAAAACTGGTTCAAGAATGTGCCTGGAAGCTGGATTCAGCCTGGGTCTCTCAATGTTTAAAAACTCTCTCCCTATCTGGGCCATTCTTCCAGGCTAAGCTAAAAACAAAACACTGGTATATTAACTGCTGTGTTGGCTGAACTGTCTCGGATCTGGTTTACATGACACTGCAAAATATGTTGACTACCACCTTCTTTCCTGCAGGCAGAATTCCACTACTGCATTATGTACATGAGAACAAGGACTGATATTGATTTAAGAAGAAAACTAGGATGAATTTAAGAGGAAAAATAAAGCCATTGAAGTATATACTAACTCAGTTTCTGTTCAAAGAGAGAAAATAACAGAGAGCAGATTAAGCAGCACAAGTTCTGCAGAAAAAGATGGGTCCTACATGCCTCATAGCAGCGGCTGCAGAGTACACAGCAGATTCAAGTCATACTTCTGGAGAAGTAAGAGATCTTTGCACAGACAAACATTTAAAGAGACTTTGTGTGGAATTTCTGCTACTTCCATGCAAACTCTCCTTGCACTTCTTCAAAATCCTGTAAAAAGGACCCACACCAATTGTGTGGTTCTCAAAAATCTTTAGTAACAATTCAATGATTATCAAAATAGAGGTGAGAGGAAGAACTAACTTGATAATGAAGTTACAAAGTTTACTACAAACAGTTTGAGAAATTAAGTGATTAACAAAAACATCCTACCCACATCCTATGAATTAATTAACTCTGCTTGTCACAGAATAAATATCATAGTGTAGTGAGATAAATATGCAAACTGAGCCCAAAGCTCTATTAAAGTAACAATGGAACACCTGCATTCTTCAAATCTGATGGAAGAAGTAAAAATTAACCATAATGCCCTTTCTTTAACAGTTATAAAATCCCAGAATGTTAACACCTACTCAAGAATGCAAAAGGTTGGCCACCTCCTTTCTTCTATAGGAGTGCAGGACCCTTCTCAGCACCACCACTGCAACCCTCCACCCCCATATGCTGCTTTCTACTGGCAGAATAACCAAAAATGCTCTGCCTGAAATTCAAGACACTTAATTAAGTCCCAGGAGAGCTGGATGCCAGGTTTGTTTCTTACACTGGTCTCACTACACAGTTCAGATGACTTACTGGTACTTTGTGGAAACATATCCATTCACTATGGTGCATTTTCACAGAACTACAGAATCACAGGATAGTCTGAATTGGAAGGGACCCACTAGGATCATGAAAGTCCATCTCTTAAATGAATGGCCTGTTCAAGGATGGAGCCCACAACCTTGCAGAACTGTGCTGTAACCAACTGAAACAATCTTAGGGCATTTTCTTATGTTCCATAGTGATCTACCTCCTATCCCACACATGCCAATGACATGGTCCTGTCAGTGAAGGCAAGAAAGAAAGACTGAGCACAGAGAGTATTTGCCAGCATTACAGGATGTTTTGTGAATGCTTATTTTAACTATTAAATAGATTCAGAAAACTGTATCACTTGACCTTCACTAAAGGTCCCAGCTAACAAATTTGAGTTTGGTGATATTTCAATGACTGCGCACTCGAAGAGGTTTCCCTGCTCCTCCAGCTAAGCTTTCTAATAGCCCACGTGCCTTCTGCCAAGCACCACAGCCACTGTCATAAAAGATACATCACTATAACGTCTA
Source organism: Irena cyanogastra (assembly GCA_013397155.1). NCBI lineage: Eukaryota > Metazoa > Chordata > Aves > Passeriformes > Irenidae > Irena > Irena cyanogastra. The sequence goes on along the minus strand of VWZV01016197.1, from coordinate 588,201 downwards.
AGAGCAGCAAGACCAGAAAACGGGCAACCCTGGAAACTGAAGCATTATGCACCAGAGTTCATGAAACAGTGTTCCCAGAAAAGGTGCAGACGCAGCTGCTTATTTTAATTTTTAAACACCCCTGAAAATGCAGCTTATTAAACTCCTGAGTTAAGACTATTCATATTTCTACCTTGAAAAATGATAACACAGCTGCCCCAGAAGGTTTGGCATAATGACCACAATCTGGTTTATACTGGCCAAGCTGATTTCTGCATTTAGATATGCATAAAATTCTCATGTGCATACTATATCATAAACCTGGATTATAACTAGTGTCTTTTTATTCTTACGGCAACTCTCTTGTATTTCTTCATTCTGTTTCACCTGACAACTTATGCTCTATTTCTTTTGGTCAGGCAATTGATTTTATTGTCAGACATTTTCCACTGGCGGCTTCAAGCATGCTGGAAAAAGTAGGCTGCATTTTCTTTAGTTTCAATACAGACAAGCTTTCCAACTGCACCTTCTCCTTCTCATTTCACATACTGCTTTTTAGAAAACAGTAGGAGCTAATAGCAGATATAGATATTAATATTAATTAATCTCTTATCAAATTAATAGAGATATTAATAGCTAGGGTGTGAAGCACAGCACTTTGCTTACAAATGTGAATGGTAACAGGCCTGTGACACTGAAGTACTGCAGTGAGGGAGACCAAAGCAATCCTAAAAGATTGCACTGAGTTTAGGTTTGCTTTTCAGTTTTTACCCCACCTAATTCTAGTATAACTCTTGCTTTTTTCTCTCTTCTTGCCTTTCCTTCACAACAAGAAATCTGTACATCTGCATAGAGGCATGGCATTTTCTAGGAATAGCTGGACATATTTCACTCATCTCTAACCTGACACTTTCTTAACCAGTTTTGAACAGATGACACTGAAGGAAAATGTGTCTGAGCATTTGCCACATTGTTGGCAGTTAATCATTACATTTTCTCATTCCCCACTTCAAAAGAGTTGAAATCAGATCTCTGATGTCTTGTGAGGGAGCTGTGTTTTTTCTAGTATCTCCTTAATCTACAAGAGTTCATTTGAACACAGAAAAATGTGTATTCATCCCTTCGAAATACTCAAAAGTGAATGAACAGATGGAGCTACAGGAATAGTTAGCGCTGCAGGACTCAACTACTTTTATGTTTGATGGAAGCACTTTGAAATCTACCTACAAATATGTTTGGTAAAGAGCAGCAGCACTCACAGCAGTCTGTCTGATGAGTTGGAGAAACCAAAGCAAGTGCTTAACACAGTCTGTGCTGGCTAGTGTATCCTATTCCAAGTTTATTGCAACGTCCTGATCCTTATCTTCAAAGGACTAATTAAATACAATTCAAAATAAACTCAGTTCATGCAACAGTGATGATCCAGTTTCTGAGTGAAAGATGAAGAAAGCTCTCTGGCGGCCTGGGTGAGCATAGGCTCAAGAACTCGAGAGGTAGGAAATAGGAAAGTGCCTGTAAAGCCAGGTTTTTGTTTCTCCTTCTCATAGCCATTTTCATAACAACAGTTCAATGACTAAATGCACAGCAGATTAAATATAAGAGGCAGCTGCTAAGCTGAGATGAATGTTCAGGGTTTCAGTGAACTCAAAGCAGTTGTACCTGTTGACCATAGCCCAAGATCTCGAGTGCAGGGCAGCCCATGGGTGAGACTGCAATAATTTTAGGCTTTGACGGGAGATCGCAGTTCTGCTCTGAATGCTTCCAGGAAGCAAAGGAGCCAGAAAGCCTGTAGGACTGATACCCAGCTAACATTTCTACCTGGTCTAGGCCAGGAAACAGAACAAAACTAGAGGCTTGCTAGACTTGTGGCTGGAGGTAAGAGAGCAATGATGCAATCTAAATAGCCTGTGCTTAAGTTGTATGGCGCATCTCACTTATCAGGAGCTGCAGGAAGGTTTGTTAACCATCAGGGCAGCAGATTGGGAAGAAAACATGTAAAATTTATCACAGCAGGTCCCCAAGCTGTGTGATTTTTCCTGGATTCTTAATTCTTTTAGCTAGCCGGAGTTCTTAGATCACCTTCCAAACACGTAGGAATAAAGCATAGGACAGTTCTACAGCACAATCTCCTGCTCAGAAAAATCAGGCATATGAATAGACCACTTATACACACAATTGTTTTTCAAAATATATGGCCAGAAAATTGAATGAGATCCAAATACTTAGTGTTTCCAGGATTCTCAACAAGAGGGCATACCATCCAGGTTGGCAGTGATTTCATTCAACATGCTCTGGGGTTTTGTAGTACTAATACTACTATTTTGATTTTATTCATTTTAGTTAAGCTCCTTAGAATTGTAACCTTCACCCCATTACTACAAACCAATTTTTGATATTTATTTGGAGACCCACTTTAAAATCCAGTTGCATTAAGATTGGGAGAGAAATTTCTGGAGGACAAGATCAGGTTATGGTATTCTCAACTTTGCTTATGTCTTCAGTGTAGCACAGGCATAAATGACTTGTGAAATGGAAACTAATTTAGTCAAGCTTTTTGACTGAGTATCTACCTTCACATAGCTTTAATGATTCATTTGTGTGAAAAAAAAGAGTTTTTTGTGACTTTCTTTCTTGTGACTTTCTTGTGATATTCTTTCTCTCAAAATTCTCATGAAATTACTACCAACCACGTGCATGCTTTAACCCGCCCCTGGCACCACACAGAAAAAGCTGCCCCTAATGGACTTGTTTGAAGCCAGGTTGATGGGGCCCTGAGAAACCTGGTCTAGTAGAAGGTGTCCCTGCACGTGGCACAGGGAGCCTGGAACTAAACGATCTTTATGAACCCTCTCAGTGCAAACCAATTCTATGGTTCTATGATTCTAGGACTTTCCTTTGGCAATCAACAAATTTACCCACTAAAACTAAATTGTTCTATCTGAATGTGCTGGGTTTTGTTTTTCCTTTTGCTTTGAAACAGGTTTTTTGCTTCTTTCTGAAAGAATTACATTTTTAAATATTCAGAAAGTCATTTCCTCAATACCAAAGCAAGCAAAAGGTTCACACAAGGCACAGGGAACAACTTGATAGTTCAAGTTTGTAGTTCACTTTGCAATCTAGGACTCAGACAGAAGCAAAGTAGGAAAAAAATTAAAACAATATGTGAGATAGGAATCTTTAATCAACCTCGTTGTATTAGCCTGGGCCCAGCATTCCACCCAGTCTTCTGAGGTTACCCAGCATCACTTTGAAAATGGATTATTTTCCACTGAAAACAATGCCAAAAAGGGGCTTTAGCTCCCCTGGGGGAAATTAGAACAGCCTGGATCATCAAATGGGAAAAAATAATCATTATCAGGAGCAGTAAAAAAGAGAGGGAAAGAAAAGGTGAAACTAGACTCAGATTTTGCACCACTTTATGCCTTAGAAGTGGCTTTGAAAACCAAGATGGATTGACAAAAACTTGTGGGTTGTGATGCAAAGAAACGTTTGCTTCTCTAGATCTAGAGATACAGAGAGGATATAGAGAAGCTCCTATGCTTTTTCCAAGGTGTTTGGTCCAGAAACATACTTTTTGTAAACAGTCAATAGCTAGTCCTGGAGGACTTAGAGCACTGATACACTAAATGTATTGTACACCTTCTCTTACTAGGTCAGAGGAATTACCAACATATACAAAAGTATTTATGTATGTATATACATATATAACCTCATACATGCCTACAGGTGAGAAATACATTCTATGGACTCAATACATACATGTCTTTAACTTGGTGTCCCTTCTTTTGGGTAAGAAATTTTCCAAGAGCTGTCACCATTTACCTGCAAGTGATCCACCAAAGAGCTCCAGCACCAGCTGCCAGCATAAACAAATACCTCAAGTCCATTTACAACCAGCCTAAACATATTTGCAACACAACACAAAAACTTAATTCCAACTGCAAGAGTAGTAACACATAAGTGGCAGAAATACTGAGAAAGTGGTGAACTATCATCTCCCAGGCACTGTGAAGTTGAAACACAAGTGCTATAGCACGTGGCCAGCTAAGGCATCATCCTTGACAGGTTAGTTTCAAAAAGAAAAAAAGATTAAAATTAAGGAGCAATTCTGAAAGCACTGTTAACTAACTAATTGACTTCTAGTTTTATCTTCTAAGAACTAAACTCTCTTGCATGAATGTCCCATGCTAGCATCAAATGCTAAAAGAAAACGTGGTTGACACCAATATTTCCTATTTACATAATTCAGAGCTTATATAAGATGGTTAGAGCTTTGGCCTTGCTACAGCCTTCTTTTGCATGCCTGCAGCAGCTCACTGCTGACCTCAGTTACGTATTAAAGCTATCTGGAAGCCAACAGCATGTAACCATACACCCATAATTGAATACATACTTGAATGTTTTGTCAAACAGGGAACCACTGATGAATTGCTGCCCATATAACTAATGATGAAATAGTAGTAATATACATTAACACTGAGATTATGCTGCCAATTTTTTATGCCAGGGATGTATCAGTCACTGATGACTGGAAAGCAGTCTACAGGCAGCCTGTGAAAGCCCACTGTCACACACTGGTGTGGTCACTGATGATTGGACACAATTTGCAAGGAACCAGCAGTGGGCCTAAGAGTCTGGGATGTGCTAGTAATGCTCTTATCTCCACATAATATCACTAAAGAATGGTACTGCTACCATCACACTTCCAATCTAGTGCCTATATAATACCAATCTGCAACAAAAGGCTCTTTCTGTGCCATAGCAAACAAGTCATCTAAGATTAAGTTTCTTCCTGCTTTTCAGTTCTTCACCCTGACAGAGCCGGTGCCTTTGAGCTGGTACAATGGCAACAGTGCCCATGCAGTCATACCACTGAAATTCCAACTGCCTCCCTAATAACTTTATTCAGAGCAAACTTAGATAACAACATTAAAATTATCAACAACTTCTGATAATCCATCAATATAAGCATTCATTAATGCTTGGAGGGGTAAAACTGCAGCAGAACTAGCAACAGTAAGGAATACAATGGCAAAAATCTGGGGAGGCTTTCAGTAAATTGTGTAGAGTCCTCTTTTCACATTAATTTAAACTTTTATTTCCCATGTCTTTCCCTCATCCCTATACAGAAGTATTGCTGGGTGCATGAAGTGATTCTGGAGCTGGGTACCAAAATCACAGCTGCTGCAATGCTGAGCATGCCAGCTCCAAAGGTGCTCTGCTGAACCCTGTGATGCAACAATCCACTGCTCAAAGTGAGCAAGGGTGACAGAGCCAGCTGCCCCTTGCAAACAGAGCAGAACAAGCAATAGTGAAGGAGCAAAACCACTACAGATTTTGATAAAACGTTAAAAAATATCTGTGGAACAGAGTCAACAACCTCCACTGCTAAGTATATTAAACCCAGTCCGAGCTCTTGAGAAGGCAAGAAACTATGTGTCACAGCTGTGGCAGCTGAACAACTATATTCCTCCTGCATCCTATTAGAGGGATTTGTCTCAAGACTTAATGGGCAGTTTCACTACTCATTTTTTGCTCAGCGATGTTAACTTATTTTTCATCATCTTTGCTGTGGAAAAGGCACCAGCATAGCTGGGCTGAAAATCAGACTGTAGGTGCATTGCAAATTCCAGGGCTTCACTTTTCACAGAAAGTCAAAACCACCTTTAAGTGAATAAAGCAGCTGTCCCACCACACTGACAGTAAGCCTGCCATACCTTCGGTTAACTTCTGGCACACAGACAGGGACTTAGATCTCCTCCAAGACAGTCGAAGAATAATGAAAAAGCAACTTTGATGCTACCTGAAACCAAACTATTCAAAGCACATTGCCTGCATTCCTCAGCTGCAGGCACCGAGCCAGGACATGGAGATAATCATTCAGGCTGGCAATGGGGGAGGGAGAAAGGAGCTTAAGGACCCAAGAGCTGAAGTACTCAGAGTAAGAAAATCTAGAAATAATTTAATCTGCAAGGTAGCAATACAGTCCCATTCCACTCCCATTATGTGCTTTAGAGAATTAAAATAGTCACGGACATGGTGATATTTTTGTTCCTTTTTTGCTCTTTTATCTGTTTCACAGAAAATGAGGATCTAAATGAAGCAAACAGTTTTTCTCTCATCTCACACTGCTATTCCAACCATGGCAACATCCTCTGTTTCAGAAGGACAAACGGCTCAGAGTAATGCCTAGACAACAGTGGAACATTTTACACTGGGAAAAAAGTTTCTTCTTATCTTTTCCCAATCATGAAGCTTGCCCTTTAAACCTGAGATTTGATAACCATACTTAACTTACTTTTACTTATCTACCAATATAGGTATGTCAACCCAAGATAAATCAGTTATTTCAATATTGCAGCATGTGTTCTTTGACTTCACAATCTGCTGCAGCAGTGAAGTTTGCACATTGTAGAAAAAATTCTAGTTAAAAAAGGACCCCTGGGACACCGAGCTCTTTCTCCTTGTGTTATGAGAGCTATCAGAGGAAAAGGGGAGAGCAGCCGACTCTCTGTGACACTACAGTACCCAACAGCAACTTTGCGTGACTCAGACACTTGAAACATTCCTGGAAACTTCTTAGCAACTATAACTACGGATTCAACTCCACCAATTACAGCAACTTCGGAGTTGTAAACAACAACTACCATACTCTGTTCTAGCTATTGTGTCATATACATCTATCTAGGTACAGGTCTGCATGGTAAGAGCAGCAGCAGCCCCTGGCAGGCCTTAATAAGCTTCCCACAGCTTGTTGAGAGCACCAACAGGCTGGAGAAGGGTGTATGTGTGGGTTTACCTGTCCTATGGCCCCTTAGGACGGCATGTCAGTAGAATCTATGTTCTGCTTGCTTTTCAAGTTCCAGCAAAGATGGCCTTAAAGGTAGACTGTGCACTATAAAAGTCACTATTCCACTGGAGAAGACCTACCCAAGCTGCATATATTCCAGCTTTCAGCTTTTGTCTCAATATGTGGGGACCAAAAAAGAATACCCTGTAGGCAGGTACCAGACTTTGCCTACTAGGGCTCTCCAGGCAAAAGAAGACTTGACATTAGGAAACATTTCTTTGCTGAGAGGGTGGACAAACACTAGAAGAGGCTTACTGGAGAGGTGGGCAAAGTCCCAAACCTGTCAGTGTTTCAGAAGTATTTGGACAATGACCTTCATAAAGTGAAGCTGTCGGGCATTTAGTCCAGATGATTGCTGTAGGTAACTTCCAACTGAACTTGTGTATTCTAGTTTAAGGAGGAGGTCGCTCGGAACTGTCTTCCCCCAGTGCTGAGCAGTGTAGAATGGCGACTAGAGTGGTTACAAAGAATGCCTTGGCAGCTGCAGCTACAAAACCAAAAAAGTTTCTCCATGGCCAAGTGCAATGGCAGCACAGACAGTAATGAGGGCATTTTTGCTTTCAAGAGCAGAGCTGACAAAAGAGTATAAAAACAGTACAAAAGAAGTAACAGCTCAGTGTGACCTGGTTTCCACACAGAATATTATGGAATGTTTTAGAGCCTAACACACAGTCTATTTATACCCAAAAAGCATTAAAAAATGCAAGAACACCAAAATCATATAAAATGAGAATATCTAAGAGTCTTACCTTCGAGCCGATAAGTGTGTACAGCCATTGGATGGTTTCATTATGATTTATCACTCCATTCATGCCATCGACATAAAGCATTATCTGGCCTAAAGCTATTGAAAAGAAAAGAGAGAAAATATAATTAGAGCTGGTGAACACCTTTTGTAATTCTAAGCATTGCTGACAATTTTCTCTGAGCAGGGTTTACCAGAGACATGAGGAGCTCAACTAATGAAAGATATATGGACAAGACTGTGCTGGATGAAATCCTGGGAAACTGCACTAACTTTACTGACTTAATCTGAAAATATAACTGTGAATTTCATCAAGACCAAACACTTGGTCTTTCCTAGAAGATGCCACATTTTATGCTCCCCAAACCTACAACCATTACACTACACACTGCTTACTGTTACAATGGTTCCCTCAGCTACAGCACTTAATATATTGTGAACCAAGACTTTCATCATTTGTTTCAGCACCATATATAATGTTTGCAATTAGTGTACTTAGACTGACAGTTTCAGTGAATTCCAGTGATGTGAAATTAAAGTTGGAAAATTAACATCAATGAGGACATCAACTATTCACTACTGCACAGCGCTCTCTTGAAAAGAAGTTCCACGTTTTACTGAGAAAATACAAAAAACCAAAGCATGGTTATAACAAACAAGTGTCTTTATTAATTTATCCTAAAACTTTTACAACAGCATTACAAAATATACTAGTAAAATATTTTGTAACTTTAATTCCATAGTTTGTAATTGTGATAACATGAGACTTTAGAGAGACAACAGTATTAAATCTTTTCTGACTGATAAGGACAGACATTTTTTGTAAGGATTATGAAAAGTGAATTAGTACAATTCATCTATCATCTTCAAAAGTTTCCACTGTTAGATCTTCTGCTTTATAGCAGAGATCAAAGCACAGTGGAATGAAAAAGAAATCACTGATGTAACACCTTTTAGCACAGCCTAATGGCATAACAACTCAATTATTTAATGCACAACCTGATGAGCCCCTAGTACACTGCTTTATGGGGGATAAAAAAAAACACCCAGAGGGTGAGGAAAATTATAACACTAATAATCTTCCAAACACATTCTGAATGTTTGCTAACTTTTGCACAGGTTGTGCACAGTGCAGTGTCATTTACCTTGAGGGCAGATTTTCAAAGACATGAATGCTAGGCAAGCACTTAGGTACCCCTATAGCCAGCAGTCATTTTTGCACCATCTCCTTATTTTCCTTTTGGTCTAGTTGGTCAATTTACAGTTAAAAACCCAAGGTACTATTTTTACATACTTATATTCTTTATCTAATCTGCCATACAAAGCTAGAAGGAAAGCCACACTCAATGAAAGCCACACAATCAATGAAGACTGAGAAAAAGCAAGCAAGAGAGCTCTGGCACAGAGATAATACGTCTCCCAGGCAGGCATTGCCACTGGGGTATGGCAGGCACTCTCTGCTCCTCCTCTCCAGGAAGCAATCAGTCAGCACCCTCTCAAGGCATGTCTCTCAGGTGAATAAAATCAGGTGGGAGGGACACAGGCCCAAGTGTTATGGTAAAATAAAAGATGTAAGTCAGCCAGTAAAAAGAGATACGAATTACACTGCCTGAATAAATGGCTGCTTTGAAGCATTTCATTGCAGGTAGAGGAAATGCTACTATCCCAGCAGTAATCAGAGAAAGTTCTTAATTCTTGTTTTAACTTCCTTTCAATGCTAAAAAGATTTGGCACTGGATCAGGATGAGATCCAGTCATGATAAGGTCAACAAATCCATTTTTTTCCCCTTGCAAATTCTTTGGTTGGGGGTGAGGGGCTTCAATTTGAATTTGAAACAAATGTGAAACAAATTTTAGTTTTGGAGCATGTTTTCCAAATTAATATAGAAATCAAATACAGCAAAAAGTTCGCTTTAAAAAAACATGTACACAATACAAAACGACTCCACTGCTTATACTTAAGACTAATTAGACAGGATGGCTCAGTGAGCTCTCACATGCATTTGTTTTCAGTCTCTCAGATGTGACTCTTCATAACAGCAATATGTTAAGGCAAACTAGTAGACTTTAGAAAGAAGCTAAAAAATGTTTTAGGGATTCTTGAAAACACAAAGAAAAAACCACTCCCACTGCTGCTTGAACTAGTGGCCAATAAGTTTCACAGGGCAAGGAATTACAAACAACGCCATGAAACAACCAAGATGAAAAGTTATGTGTCCACATCCAAGTCACATATCCAGTAGTTATCTGCCACACATGAAGCTCTCAGCTGCTGCTAAACCTTGGTGTGGACCTTCATACTGATATTTCCTGTCTTCAGGGGTCAGAAAAATGAGACAAGATAGGTACGGTTGAGGAGAAATCTGTTTCATTAAGAGCTAGAGTAAGATAAGGAGAATCTGTATACTTTGTACAAAGCTGGAGCCCCATAAATTCTTAGGAAAAGAAGGCTACAAGACCTAAAAGAAGGAGAATGATGGTTTTAATACCCCATCTGTGCTGAGAAAGAAAAGATACTTCCTTTACCATAACCACACCACACAACCAAAATGGAAGACACCACCAAAAGCACCAGTGTAGGAGCAGACTGGAGGTCCTTTGGCCCTCCCAGGCCTCGAGTCTGGCTGAGTAAGACACAGCAGTTTGGCACTAAATGGAGACTGACAGAGGACATCTTACATTCTTTGAACTTTTCTACTCAACTGCTATCTCACCTCCTAGCCCATGACTGCACTCTGCTGCAATGGCTGTGGCTGCAGCGCAAGCTGCACACACCCAGCATGCCCACGCATCCACCACCAATATCCAGGGCCCCGACAAGGGAGGGCAGCCTCATCTGCAAGGCAGTTTGGAAGGCCAATCTAGTCCAAAATAATTTAAATTCACATTTGTATGTGACTTTAACCAAACTTTTTTTTTCTTTACCAAAAAACGAGGAGGCTATTTAATCCATTTAATCCCATCCCTCAGCTATCTGGAATTCTTTTTGGAAGTGCATCAACAACCTACTTGTATTAGCAAAGTTTACTATTGTGCAACAAGGGGCTGGGAGAGGGGAGTTTAAATATAAAGCAGACCTAATTTGGAATTTCTTTGTTCCCACCACCCTTGTCAAACCCTCAATCTTATGTGAAAGTAGTGTGTGACTTTACCCATAGCTATTTTCAAGTGGAAAATTGCTGGATTTCTTAGGAAAGGCTTAGGCTAGAAAAGGACAGACCAGCCAAAAAGCTCAGAGATTTCTGTGAAATAAGAGGTTTAAGAAAGCCTCTAAAAACTTGCCAGTATTGGCACTGATACTCTCCTGGGATATAAAGTTAACAGGACCAAAGAGGAAAAGCTCTACAACAAAACATCATCATAATGAACATCGCTTTAAGTTAAAGTCTGTTTATCCCACCCAGACCAGAAAAAGTTTCAAAGCTGTTCCATGCCCACGCAGGCACCTGCTTCTCTAGTCTGCTCTGCTTCCCTTTCACCACGACACTGACTTAAGAGAAAACTAAATCACTGAATGAGCAGAAAAATTATTTTCTTACAATTTCCCATGAGTCAAACCCCTACTCATCATGTCAAGAATTACGGCAGGGATGCATTTTGTGATTGCATTTGTTTCCATCAGAATAAGCAAATGTACAGCATGAAGCAGGCCAAAGACAGACCTTGTCACTGCAGGTTTCAGCTCCCAAGAAAGGCTCTGGCCCAAGTTCATGAGGCAGTTTATACCCAGCAGCTGCATGTCATGTGCTGTGTACAACTACAGGCAGGTGTGCACAATAGACAGAACAGTGATGAAATTAATGTGGAAGAAGAACCAGCTGTTAAAATTAATATTTTCATTGCTAGCTAAAATCTTATCATCAATGAGAAATCAAGGGTCTGTGTGATTGCATTTATTCCATTTGAAAACTGCTAATTTGGGGTATGCTATCCTGGGCATCAAAAAGGCTTACTCCATCAAAGTAAACATCTTGATGAAGGAAAACTCTGTCTATATCTAGTGAGGGATCCCAGGAAGGAGATAATACAGTTACCTAATATACTACTACTACAAAGCTCCTACTATACTGTACTACTAGGTGGCAATTCTGTAGAAAACAAATATACTTTAAACTTCTTTCTTGGTGTTTCCTCATTAGAGAGAGGCACTATCCCAGCTACCAAGTGGGACCATCTTGAATACAAAATCTCCAACTCAGCTCAGCCCTGATACGCTGGATATGAGAAGCTCTTACTTTTGCTTGTAGCACATTCCCACCATGCTTGCATGCACACCCTCAGATCAGAGCTTATTGTCTCTATAAAATCCAAGGAAATTTAATTTCCCTGACGACAAATCACTATTAAATACAACTTCTGTAACATCCAGCTACTTGAAAATTACCAAAATCGCAGCAGAGCTCCTTCTTGTAAGAGGTGACATTAGACAAAACAGATGACTTAGACTTTCCACTGCTCCTGAAAATCATCCTACAAAGCAACGTTGTGGCAAACCTCACGACTCACACTCAGTCCACAGGGCTAGAGGCACCTAAAATTTCTATGTTTGGGGGTTGGTTTTGTTTTTTTTTTTCATCTGTTACTATTTGTGTGGGTTGGTTTTAGCTTCAGTGAAATATCTGCTATTTATAGAGCTATTCTCATTTCTTTACTATTGTTGAAGCTATATGTAATGTCATCCAGAATATAAAAACAATCTTGTTCCTGGCCACAAATGCATGAATACTTTGTTTGGTATCAAAGTTTTTTAAAATCCCAACTCTTTTCTTAATTTTGCATTTTTGCCCTGTGTTTATTTGTTCTTTCTATTATAACACATATCATGGTTGAAATGGGCTAAGGAATTAATTTTCAGAACTCCCATATTAACCATGGGCTGAACTATCTCAGAAAAATCACATTGCAGAACTAATGCTATGAACCAAAGCTGCAAAACCAGTTCTGAACAGATCTCAATGCATTAAGTTGCTATTATACATCAGAAGTTCTTATGCTGGTCAACACTACTTTAAACTCGAACTTTTAGTCTTATGCACTTTGGGAACTTCTGCAAGCTAGTTTCAGATCCAAAGTATTATTCAAAGTTCAAATCTTTTGCAGAGACAGTGTGTTTCCAGAACAAACTCAATCTTCATTTTTCCCTCCGTCTACCTTACAGAGAATACATAGAGACACCACAAGTCCACCACCACAGAAACTGACTCTTCTCCTCTCCATGTTTCCTCTGCCATCCTTTTCCTCTGGTGTTTTTGCCTTTAAAACAGGACACAGCAAAGTCAAAGGGGATACAGCACCTGTAATCAGCTGACATGTTCCATCAAAAGCCGATCCTTTATACACACCATGGAACACCTGTGGCAGTGCACAGCCCCCAACAGAGCCAAAGCAGCTCCTCTTCCAGCATTTCTTTTGTGCTATTTTAGAAAATTTACTTGAGTGTGAAGAAAGAATGGACGCTCACTTGACTCTGCCAGTAGTTAAACAACCGAAGGCCTTCTTATATGAACTGAAACCTGGCTTACATGTATGCATTATAAAAGTTTTGCATGATTAGTCATAATTGTTTTAATCATTATTTTAGGTTGCTGCACTCAAGCTATGTTCTAGCATGTTTTACAAGATTAATAACACAGCAATGTAAAATAAACTGGGTACAGCTTATATAGCAGTAGGTAAAAACATTTCCTCATGAAGAACAAATGTGTAATTAAAAGACCTTATTAATAGGTGAGCAAATATAGATGAGAATGAGACTGCTATTTTGCAAGACGACTAAAAGCATGGAAGAATGAAAAAAAAAAGGAAAGAAAGAAACAAGACAAAAGGAAGAATTAAGGAAGGAAGAAGATGGAAGAGAAAGAAAGACAAAAGAAAAGAAGAAAATGAAAGGTTGACTAGATGGTTTCAAAAGATGCCTATTCATCCTCAGTGCTTCATGATGCAAAACACATTTGGATAAAGAGATGCGTGGTAGCCTGTAATTAAGATGATACATACGCAGATATAGAGCTGAATTAAGGCAGCTGCTTCTTAAAGGAGTCAATACTGGCTTTAATAGTGAATAATGTTCATCCTATATATATATATATATATATACACATACATATATATGAAGTTACATATTTTTCTTAAGAATTGAGATTTTTTGAGTTTTAAAGCATTTTCCGAGGAGATTTCCTCATTGGCCCTCAGACCTTAAATTCTGAGGGAGCAGGACATGATGACAAGATTGCCAGAATTTCTTGTGAAGGTGAGCTACTCTGCAAAAGCACTGTAACAGAGCAGGACATTGACCAAGCAAATACTGAAGACTTATCTCCAATGGACTTACCTCATCTCCCAGCCATGGACACTTGCACTGAGTACTGATGCTGCAGCCAGTGAGAAGTGGTTTGGTTTTAGGGCAGAAATTAGGATCTATTTCAGGATAAGGTCTCTCTTCTTATCTTTAAATGTATTTTAAACTTTTTATACTAGGTTTACCACGCTAGAGGCTGCCTAGCTCAGCTTGCTGCTCAAACTAGGGAAATCCAGAGCAGTTTATTCATGACTCTTTACATTTGGGTGTTGAATATAGTTCCAGGTAGCTGCTCAACTTCTCTGGCCAACCTGTGCCAGTGCTCAGACACCCTCACAGGATTTTTTATTCATTTTTTAAGTTTAAATCTTATTTCCTGTATTTCAGCTAGTGCCTATGGCAGGCCTCTTGTCCTTTTATTGTCCATCTCTGAAATCTGGCTCTGTTCTTACTCTCTGAATCATATATTCAGTCCCTTTCATAACATTGAAATTTAATTAAACTGAATTCAAACTGAAGATTAATACACAGTCAAGAAACAAAACTACACATTAAGAGAGAAGTCTCAAAAAAAAAAAAAAGTAACTTCTGCTTAGGATTAAACTAGGGAAATTTAGTGAGCCTCCCAAGTTAAGAAGTGATACCTTAGCACTTCTATTTGAGAGCTGATTGAGTAATTTAGTCTGGCAATGTGCTAGATGTGATGGATTTCAAGGCCTTTTCCTCTCCATTAATCATCATGAACATAAGCCTTCTGTCTGTGTAAACAATACTAATCCTGACTTTGAAGGTACAAAGAAGGAAACACAAACCAACCTTTGCAGAATGGAAAAGATAATTTCTGCAGCTCCCTTTCTTGAGCTCCTCAGACACCTATTTACCCTGCACAAAGAAAGGTCTTGCAGGTGCAAGCTGTCTTTTATCAAATCATTATCAATTACATACAGCACATCAGTTTGGAATTCCAGCATCTGCTTTACTATGCCGAAAACCTAAGCTTTGAGAATGAACTCAGCTTTTGGACTGGGAAACGCTGCAGAATCAGAAGTGGGTTCGGAATAAAATGCAATCAGGACTCATTCCCAGCAAAAAACACAGGTTATTTTGACTGTTGGACTCGGTGTGTTGTTGCACCTGGGGCAAAGTATGAGGGGATACATGGAATTTTTTTTTCTATTATACATCAGCAGGATCTTTGCTGACTGCAAGTAGGCTCTTTTGCCAGTGACTGTGGAGAAACAAACACTGTCTTGGGGTTCCTGCCTTCTCTGGCAAGTAAGGAAGTGTGGCACAGCTGGGCTATTTAACAAATGGACTAACACTAGAGCAGAAAAAGGACATACGGTAGGGTAAAAGTGTTCACATACCGAACATTTTTAGTCATCAACAAACAGTGTTTCTTCTTAGCACAACTATAAACCTTCCAAAACTAAATCTGTGGTTTCAAAGTGAGCAAGTGATAAATTCCCACTGACAACTTTTTTCCCCTGTTTCTCTTGGGGGGGAAGCCACATTTCCTAATATTTTTTTTTTCCTAATAAAAAAGAAGATTCTCAGGGAAGCAAGAGGGAGAAAATCAGTTAATTCCAAGCATTATTGTATTCCTCTTATTATAGGAATATCTTACTACAATCCTATAATTTAATAATTTATAATATTCATATTTCTATACAATTCTTATTAGAGGAATATATTATTTTATTGCATTCTCCTTATTAGAGGAATAGAAGAATAAAAAACGAGACAAACAACTGTGCCAGTTGAAATTTCAGACATCACCCAGCTCCATCAGCACAGTCTTTGTAAAGCATAACATTGATCAATGATTACTTGCTGTCATGTAGCAACAAGTTGATGCTATCATGAGAGCTAGTGTTCACCTAGATAGCAGTTCTTTGTTTTCTAAGCTCAACTTCATTCTCTGAGGTCCAGGTAAGCATGGGCTCAGTGTGGCATCCTGGGATAATAGTGTTGCAATTAGTATGGTTGCTAAATACACTTAAACCAGTGTTTGGCAGAGAGGCTTACAGAGAGTTGCACTGATTTCCAGGGGCATGTAAATTTACCTCTGCTACTCCCATGCCAACAGCCAGTCTCCAAAATTCATGTATTGTGGCACTCATTCAATAAACCTGGATCTCTAAAAATGATATAAACTACATTCCTGAAGAACAGAAAAGCAGTGAAAGAAAGATTAATAAAAACCACTGAAAACAGTAATCCTACCACTCGTATTTTACATCACTTCTCACAGAATGTTCTGCAGGAAACAAAGCTTCTGCCAACAGTGAGCCTTAGGAAGCCATCCAATTCTGAGTCAAATTCAAATACTGTTTATACCTGCCATTAGAATAAGGTATGTTTGGGGAATACCAGGGTAGAGATGTACTGGGAATAAAAATACAAGTAAACTTCTCCATTTACTTCTCCTATTTACTTCAATATATAGAGGTGTTTTCTTAATTCTCACATAGTTCCTTCACCTGGAGATGTATTCCAAACACATTTCCCTCTTCTTCCAATGTGAGGTACCACATGTGAAAAGCACAATAAAAGAAAGATTAGTTTAAGAAGTACTACAAAAAACTTTACATAGAATCACTTTTGGCATTTCTTGTTGCTTAAGTGACAACAGGTACATGATTTTAGACAAATCCAGAAGTTCTTCTAAAGGGATACATTGGCCTTCATCATCTCAGCAGACATGACTGCAACAAATGAACACACAGCACAGATGTATTAAGATCATTCCAGGGCACTTGAGTAGTGTTTGAAATGTTAGTGTCAAAAAAAGGTAAAGAAGCTCTGCTTTTTAAAATTATGCTTTTTAATATAAGCTTGAGATTTCTTCAATGCTTTTATCATCTTGAAACCAACTGATTTAAAGAGAACTGTAGAGCAGCACAGAAAGTCATATTTTTCTTAACTGTATTCCAGACCATCCAAAATCCTTGAATAAAAGTTTCCTCACCTGCTCAAGAAGGACTGACTCAAGGGCAGAAATCAGTAGGATAAATAAGAACTCACTATGCTTCAAATTCAGCAACTAAATTAAAATAGTTCCTAAGCAAAGTTGGAGAAAAAAATGCCTGTTCAAAGCAAAGGCAAGACTGGAAGTAAGGCTTTCTCACAGCACCCCAGCCTCCTCAGCATACCGTGTTGGCTAAAAATGAATCAAACCAAACAGCCTGAAAATAAAGGCTGTTTGAATCAAGATCTGTCTTTTATGTACTGAGGGACAGATCCCAACATCCAATAATTTTATGAAAAAGAATGTATCTGTCATTTTCATTCATTTACCTGTCTTAAACCCAGTAGTGAGTGTATCTTTCTAATTTTCTTTATTGTAATTATACAATGACAGATGCTGAAACGAAATTCCTGATATACTTTTCAAATATTTATTGCTCTTCAGCATGCTCAACCTGTCTCTAATGTTTCAGATAGACTCTACCCTGCAGTAATGTGCATGCCATTAAAGAATTCACTTTCATCTCTTGAATTTATGCTTGTTAGGGCAAATTAATGAAAGACTCTATTCTTTAAGTACTGGCTAAACAAAGCCAAAGTCAGCACAGAAAGCAAACCAATACAACACTTCATTAAATGTGCTTTTTATTTCTTTTTGTTTCAAGTATGTCTGCTGCTATGTGAAATTTAGGGTTATACAGTCTCCTTTCAATCTCACAGTAAAGAATGTGCTCAAGCCACAAGTTCATATCTCCCATTTGAAGTGCACTTCTCATGAGAAAGGTGCAGGGAAGAGACTTAATTACAAATCCCTTTAAGTATAGAGCTCACATTCTTCCAAAATATTGACTGAAAATGTTGTTTTGTGTCTCTGCTCATTCATCCCAGATAATGAGCAAAGATTCCTCCCAAATTAACTGTAATTCTCTTGTAATCCCTTTATTCTTTTTTTTCCCCCTTCAGCACGGCGATAGTGAGAACTCCTTTGAATTCTGAATCCCACCTTATTACAGCAATTCTTAAAGAGAAACATAATGAAATCATCAGTGTCATGCTCAGACTTTTCTCCTCTCTGACTGAATAGGTGGACAGCTAAGCACAATGCATACCAGTCCGGTTTCTTCTCCTTCTCAAAATATGCAGTTGACATTTACAAAAAAAATTTAAATTCTAATTTCTGATTGACAGAAAGACAGAATAGAGAATCTCTTCTTTTAAATTTATTGCCTTGGCATATAAAAATATGAATAAAATGGATTCAAGAACAAAAAGAAGTATTTTGGGGCACAAGCTTCATTTGACCAAAGAATGTAAGGTCTGTCATCGGTAACCAGTTGTCATATATGTGGTGGTAGGGAGAGACATTCATATAATAGCTGAATATGAAGATAAAGGTGGTGGCTTTATTCAGGTTTGATCAAAAACATTTCTCATTTATCAGTAACCCTGTAAATTAGAAATGTAGTTGAACAATCATATTTTATTTATAGAGAATATTTTTGGGTGATTTTATTCCTTTTGCTGATTATCCTATGATTCAGTGATCACAGCTTTATTGGTAATCCTCCTATAAACCAAGCATGTTTCTTTGACTGTATTATTGGTCAGCAGCCCCTCAGCAGGAGTTACATAGGACTCTATGGTTATAAGATCCCAGGATAACAACACTGACGAAGATGGTGCAGAGACAATTTGGAGACAGGAGTGTTTTACAGGTCCTTGTGTTGGTTTGGAGCAAGGCTGCTGAGCTCTGCTCTATGAGCAATAAAATCAGGCTCCACATAGAAGCAACTAAATTACTTCCAGACCCAAACCAGTCCTGTAAGTATCACGGACACTTCTGCACAACACTTCTGCAGTAAGTGGTGTGGCCTGAACCCAAACCATCTGCGCATAACTGGCATAGAAGGCTATGCATCTATGGAATAATTAGTCCACAAACAAGACAGATCTATCATGGGCAATTAGCTGTTTCTGGGTACTTAGAAAGAAGTTAAAAGAACATCAGGTACACAAAATACAAGCACTTGAAACTTCAAGAAATGACCGAGTTAAGAGTCCTGCAGAAAACTTCATTCAGCCTACTCTGTGCACAAACTTAACTATGTCAAAATCAATTTCAAGAAACATTATTCCTGAGCTTTGGAGTACTTCCTCACTCAAAGCAAGTGATTGAAAGTACTGTCTAGAAAGCATTCTCTCACTGTGTGGTCCTAGGAATTTTTTAGTGCAAACCTGCTGTGAAGACAGAATATTTCATTTCCTGCAGGATGATGTTCATCAATACAGTGAGTTCTTCACGGGTCTGAATACTTTTTCTGCATAGCACATGAATGAGGTAAAGAAACAATTCTGTTCTGCAGAGAAGTTGGGGCTTCTACTAGCTCTGGATGTCACATCTGAGACACCTGATAATCTGATTTGTATTTGAGAATATCTTTTGGTGTAATAGTACTTTCAGTTTAGGTTAAGTTCTGTGCAGTACAGTCTCAGATTGGCACCCCAGAAAACAATAAACACACCTTGACAGGGAACACAATGATACTTTCTGACAAGTTGAGCTGAAATGACTCGCCTAGCAAATACAATACACAATGTGGCAGAGGTTCAGTTAAACCTCTCTCCCCCTACGTCAGGAACCTTAAAATGTGTAGCACCACCATCCCTTTTCTCTCCTTGAACTTTGAGAACTGGCAGCCTTATTTCCACTGTCTGGAAAACTTGGCTTTATAAACATTCTGATCCTTTAAGAGGTGGACTCAATGATCCTTGTGTGTCCCTTCCAACTAAGAACATTCTGTGTGATCTGCTTTTTTGTTAGATTGGTTTGTTTTAGTTCTGAGGAAAAAAAAAAAAGGTGTGTGTAAAAGAATCTCTCCTCACGCTCATCATGCATAAGTGCAATGAAACTGCAAGGTTCATCACACTGGGTTTTGCCATTTAATTTAACAGAACAAATACTTCCCTCATTAACTTTTTACACACCCTAAAGCAACAAACAAATTGACAAACTATCTTTGCTTTATGATAGAAGTCACACTGGCAGAAGTTGCTTAACCAGACACGACTAAAAGTTCAGTGCATCATTGCTACAATACTTAGAGACTGAAGAAGCAAGGGTTGTTTCAGATGGACAGTAATTCAGGTGATGTACTTAGAGGTACTTGGCAGATCAGCTTTGATATCCCTGAGCTTCCACAAAACACCACCCACCATCCATCATGCATAGCTTTGTCATACTCCAATCTGTTCTCTGGATTTGGGACACTTTCTCTCTTTATTCACGTTTCTCAACATCAACACTGATAAAAAGTCACAAAACACCAAAACTTTCTCATTGCTCTACTGAACCCTAAGAGAATGATGAGCATCCTACTGCTCTACACAACAAATTCTGGCACGTGGAAATTATGACATAAGAACAGACAACAGACCTCTGATCTGCTCTAAGCCACTATTCCTCAAGGCTACTGCCCTGTGGCCTCCCACTTGTCCTGGATGGGCATCTTTAGTTCCAAGCATCTATTCAAAATACATCTCACCTTCTTTTGGGGCTGGTATCCTTATGTCTAGTAGAATGCTGCTAACAATTTGATCACTGTTACCATCCAGAACAACCTCTGTTTAACACACGATTGTTAAACAAAATTGGGTAAATTACTTGCTTGTGAAATGAAATGGGGGTATGCTGTATTCAGCCTTTCTGTTCTTCATAAAATGACGCCTGCTTTCTCTAGAATTGTTACTTTTTATTTCATAGTTGCAAATGGGAATTAGTTTTAATTAATCTCATCCCACCTGACTGCTCAAGCCCAAAGGGTGTTTTTTTTATCACAGCACACAGACCATCTGTGACAGTTTTTCACTTTTCATACAGTACAAATAATGGAAAAATTAAAAAGTAAATAAAACACCTGAGTTGCTTTATTGGTGTAGAATATAAAGTGGAACTAAAACATACTCATTTTGATTCACTGTTTGATCTACAGAAATTTATGTTAGCACAAAGTGTAAAAGCAACAGAAAAGCTTGAAAGCCAGTAATCCACATTTTGCAGCTGAAGAGAAGAAAAAATAAAAGTAAACAATAGTTTTCAGCTAAATGAGGATGGCTGCTTGCTACTGTGTAAGAAAATTTCAGAGCTTTACAAAATCAATACTGCAGTACTATAGCTGATATAAACCCACAAAAAATTATTTTACAACCACTACACAATAAGGTGCACTAAACTGTTTCACAACTTCACAATAAAGTATCCAGACTCCCAAATACTTTGAACTTTGAATACTGTGTGAACCTTTGAGAGCTCCATTTTTGCATATCAACTTGGGAAAATGTTTCTAAGTCGGTTACATAAACAGGTTGCCTATAACGCATCCAATCCAAGTGACCTCACAAAAAGAAATAAAATATGAAGTGGTGAGAGAAAGAATCAACATTGCTGGTACAAGCACTAAAAAAATAAAGTCTATTGGTTTCCGCCTCCCTTAATTTCATTTCAAGTTTAACATACAGAAAGGCTCAGAGCCAAAATGCTTATCCAAACTACATAAATCTCTAGGCAAACTCTCCATACTATATAGTCCTGTCCCCATAAAACCTTGCAATTCTTCCTAGTGGTGCTTTCCAGCAGGAAAAACTAGTAGAGAGCTATCTTTTCTCATTCAATCTTCGATCAATCTTTCTCTACCACATCTTTCCTTAGAAAAATGAATCTCATTCCTTGCAAGATGTTTATTAAATGAAATGGAAATGGAAACAAGCCCCTAAACCCAAAGCGAACCCTACAGAAACTAGGTACCCCACACTGCTGCTGAGGCTGCCTCTGAGAAAGACCCAATTAATTCCCTTATTCCCTTCCTGAATTCCTGAGCAGGGTCAAAGGGAGGCAACACCATTTACCACCACACAACCCATTTCAGACAGCTGGTCCAGCTAATAATGTAAACACGGTAACACCTTGGAAAGGTCAATCAGAGGAATGGTAGCATTAGCAAAGCAATTAATTTTGGGTTGACCACATGCGTATTTCCTTTACTCTCCTCCCTTCCCTCACCTTCTAGAAGGAAACATAAGGAAGAATTTTCACTCAACTGAACAGAAATTTTCAAAAGGTGAGACATGAGATTTTCTTGAACATTGAGAATGCCTTATTTTCTTGGGATGATTTCCAGCACAATATTTTATTTATCTGTGGCCAAAAGAAACACTTTTTACTTTTCTCATTAGTCAAAGGGCTTTAAGACCACACTTGAGGGAAATGATCCAGCTAACAAAACAAGTAAAACCTGCACTTCACATGGTCCATGAAAAGTGGACACTTCATGGAATCAGCACCTGTAGAGCTAACTGTTCAACCTGAGGTGTGTTTACTATCTCCTTAACAATCCTCATTCTATTTCGCAAATGGAAAAGCTGTAGATCCTCTTCATCCATCCATCTATCTATCTATCTATCTATCTTTCATTCTGTCGTTTTGTCATTTTATTGTTTTTCACTAAAGCGAAATTCAAGAAAAAGGAAAAAAAAAATGTTCTAAACTCATGAGATTCAAAGGTCTCCTTTCATTTCTCTGTGGGTTTAATTACATGACATTTCATAAAGCTGGAGAGTAAAATGTAAACCAGAGACAGAGCAAGCCACTGGAGTCCCAGGTGGATTTCCAAGGTCACATGAGCTTGCCGGCCCTCAGAGCCCTCAAGAGCTATAAAGCTGAAATCAGATACTGCTGCATTTACCTCCTGTCTTCTTTTACCACCTTTTTTCTTAAATCTAGACTGCCAACCTTAACAAGCCTTCTATATGCATCACACACCATACACATTCTTCACCTAATTGACATGAAGAATATGGAGCTTATGGAAGGAAGAACTCAAAGACTAGCTATGTGATATAGTCTCTGTTTGTAGAGCTGCCACGGTGCTTTCCTGTGGTAGCTTTTGTACAGTGTTTTTTCTTTGCACAACCAGTCACACTCCAGATCTAGCAAGACCAGTCAGGACCCATGTAAAGAATTGTGCCTTCCAAATAGGGTAATATTTTCCCTTTAGTTTTCCAAACTCATCTACATTAGCACCTACAATTATGATTAAGCAAATAAATTTCAGAGACCTGGAAGATTAGAAAGTATTAAAATGCAGATTAAATGCATTAGTGCAGTGTAAATTACTTCTTCCAGGTCAGTTCTACAGTCCAGCAGTGCTTTTTATTCTCCCTGAATTGTGCATAAACATGTTTGGGTATTTTTGTGCACATAGCCTCACTTTTAAATATACAACATGTTTACAGATGCATATCTGCAGATAAAACTATTTAACTGTATGTATCTGAATTCACATATCCCTCTCTCAAAATTCTTAACAGTATCATAAAAAATTGATCACTTCATGATAAATGCTTTCATATGTATATAATTAGTTTTCAAAAGGATTGCTGTTTATTTGTACAAAAGCTTTCAAATAATGTTTAAAAAAGCCCAGACCTTCACAATGGTTTCAGAATTCTATTTTTACAACAAAATGCATGCTACAAAAAACAGATAACACTGCCTTGTTTAAGGTCCAAGATAATGATGTATGTGGAAAGAAAAGGAGATGTTTCACACCACTTTCACCACCAGTTCCTACTGGAATATCATTTCAGTGCCTGCAGAGGGAGAACCCAAAAGGCATAAGAAAATTCCTAAATCTAGCCTCCCCTGACTGAAATAGAAATCTTTTTCTCTTTTTTCTTCCTGCTTTGACAAAGTTTATCAAGGTTAAATTTGAAATCACTCACTCCTTACAACAATTTCACAGTATTTAGTGGAAGAACAGTGCCTCTGCTGCTTTCATTTTCAGAGTTTCCAAGCAAGGTATTTTTATAGCCCGAATTTTGAACAGCAAAAAGTCAATCCAATCAAAGTCATAACTAATGTGACTCTTAGAAAGTAAAAAAAAGAGCGTGAACTGCCACAAGAAGTTCCTAAAAATAAATGCAGGCATATAAAAACATGTGAGCAACACCTGTAATTTCTCACTTTAAAGAGCCCTAAATGAGATAACATGAGATACCAAGTAATGGTTGCCTGTTGCAGTCTGCATGACTTATCAGCACTCAGTGCTGGAAAGCAGGATTTTGTGTTATGTGACCTGTCTCATTCAAAGTAGGATGCTTGGCTGAACAGACAGTAACATAAACACTAACAGCACTAATAACACAATTTTAATTCCATGGTAATTTAGTCTGGGGTGCTTTTTTTATGTGCAACAGAAAGGTCTGAGGTAGAGAATCAGCTTTCTTTTTTACAAGTCACTTTTTGCGTAAGGGGACCCAAGACTGCTAGACGAGCTTTATTTTGAGATCAAAAATTTAGTAATTCTGACACAGAGAACAA
Source organism: Irena cyanogastra (assembly GCA_013397155.1). Classification (NCBI taxonomy): domain Eukaryota; kingdom Metazoa; phylum Chordata; class Aves; order Passeriformes; family Irenidae; genus Irena; species Irena cyanogastra. The sequence continues at coordinate 563,984 of VWZV01016197.1, read as the reverse complement.
CAACCATATATAAAACCCATAAATAAACCCATAATACCATACATAAAACCCATAAACTCCCACAACTCTCCAGCCAGAACAATGGTAGCTGCACTAGGCTATGAAACAAAACCACACTGAAAAAAGGTAGGAACCAATGGACTCTCCACTGTATTAGGAATATTCACAGAACAACACCACCTCCTGATTCGTAGGAGGCAAACTCAAAGCAGTTCAAACCTGAAGGGGCAGAATGGGTTAGCCATGGTAATAAGGAGGGAAAGAAGGGCATTTTGCCTTCTTTCCTAGTCAGCATCTGTAATACACTAGAGAGCTTCACTCTCCTTGGATTTTGCATTTCAAAAACCTGAGTAAAAGTGGATTCAAACAAATAGGTGTCAATTTTCCTTTGCCTTGAGGAATAATATTCCATTCAATACCATTGCTCTTGAAAAGAGTTAGATGTCAAAAAAAAAGAAACCTAGCTGTAATCTGTGTCTCATAACACGAATAACTTGATCTGATAATGGAAAGCAACGTCTAACAACCTTAATCCTGCTTCACATATGAGTATGTAGAAAAAGGTACATGAATTCCTGAGGATATCTACCACCCTCCTCTCTGATGCACTCTAATACAAATATTATGCATCATGCCATTATTTTGAAAGCATTTACAAGTTCATTGGCTTGCTTTAGATGAATTCTACACTTTTCCCCAGCAGTCATCTCTTGAAGTATCAGCTGGCTTTAGGTACCTAAGTGATTCTCTGTCTACTCTCCTGAAACACATGAATAAAAACTGGGCTTTCCTCTTCATGGTTTTCTTGAGCAGTCTGTCTCTGTCAGTCACCCAGTGGCCCTAGGGAAGCTACCTTCTTCATTTGGCTCAGTTAAGCGTGTAGTGTTGAAAAGCATAAATACTTCATCTCTATTCCTTTTTCCAAAGAAGAGAAGAAAAATATTAGCTAAGACATTCTTCCCTTTCTCTACCCAGTCTCTAATAAAACCTGTGGCATCTTCTGAGAAATAACTCCAGGAACACAGTGACTGCCCACACAACCTTAATATGAACACCTTCCTAAGGCAGCAGACTAGTAGAGGACTCAAACAGCTTAAGTGTTGCTTCCGTTTGCTGAAAAACACAGGCTGGGTCAGACTGTGGCAACAAAATGAAGAGACAAGCTGAAAGGGTGGTACTTATCACTGGAGATGTGTTAGAGCTGTGGCAACCAACTGCTGCTCTGCTCCATCTCTTTAGCAATAGCTGCAAAGAGAGTTCTCCAGGTCACTTCCCAGCTGTCCTTCCTACTTGCACCATGGCAGTCTCCTCCTCCCCATCCAGCAGCAGAAAGCCCTGGTGCTTCTGCCCTCAAGCAGCATAAACCAGTTCTGATCACAATGGAGAGAAGCCTGAAGTGTTAGAAATACTAAGTGGTTTGGGTTGGAAAGGACTTTAATTGGAAGAAATTATCTTCCAATCCCACTGGCATGGGCAGGGACATCTTCCACTAAACCAGGTTACTCAAAGCCCCATCTAACCTGCCCATAAACACTTCCAGGGATGGAACGTTCACAATTTCTCTGGGAAACCTGTTCCAGTGCCTCATCATTGTCATTACAGAATGTCTTCCTGATACCTATTCTAAATCCACCCTCTTTCAGTTTGGAGCAATTCCCCCCTGGTCCTATCACTACATGTCCCCATAAAAAATCCCTCTCCAGCTCTCTTGTAGGCCCTGTGCAGGTACTGGAAGGTGCTCTAAGGTTTCCTCAGAGCCTTCTCCTCTCCAGACTGAATAACCCAAGTTCTCTCAGACTGTCTGCACAGGAGAGGTGCTCCAGCCCTATGAGCATCTTCACGGCCCTAGTTTGAACTCACTTCACCAGCTCAACATCTTTCTAATGCTGGGGACTCCAGAGCTGGATGCAGCACTCCAGGTGAGGTCTCATGAATGCAGACTAGAGGGGCAGAATCATCTCTGTTGACCTTTTGGCCACACTCCTTTCGATGCAGACCAGGACATGGCTGGATTTCTGGGCTGCAAGTGCACATTGCCAGGTCATGTTGACTGTGTTTTCTAGGCATGTTTAACAGAATACTGTGAATATATAATCTTGCCTACAAACTTAAAAAAATAGAAAAAGGGAATATAATAGCACAAGGTTTTACAGATGGTCAGATTGAAACAGCTGGAGTCAAAAGTGCCTTACTTGAAATCAACCCCGAAGCCAGTGACAGCAGAAGGAAACCAAAGTTGTCTCGGTCAAGTCACTGGAGCAAGAATTCCACTTGCACTCTGAAACAGCCAGTGCCATCACTGGGAGATGTTTTCCCTCTCCCACTCAAGGGAGCCACTTATATTTGTACTGCTGCAGCTGTTTATGTGCACCCATGAATAAATGGATCAAGAACTGAAAAAATTTCAGACCCAACAAATTAATAGGAAACCAGTGAATTTAACACATTCTAGACCAGTGGAATGGATGGTGTGGAATATGGGAACAGACAGCAATACTGCAGAAGGAGAGGGAGAGAATGACATTTTGTTCTGCTTTTTTGGAACAGCAAACTAATGCTTTCCCTATGTTCTTCCAGCTAGAGTAGAGGCAGCAGAGGCTGTCTTTTCACTGATAGACGTTTATAATAGCCTCCACTGTTGCAAAGAGATGCCAAAGGAAAGCTTAATGCCTGTTACAGTGGAAATACTGCTTTGTAAAAGCAAAGCTGTCTCTATGATTTTGATTTGCTAGATCTTATCTGCTGGCAGTAATGGTGATGTAAAGAAGATGTGAATCATCAAGAAGAGGAAATTAAAAACCGCAAATTTCTTTTCTTTGACTAAAAGCTCTCTGAATTTCATTTGACTAGAAAAATAAGATGGAAAAAAAAAGGAAGGAATTTCCAAAAATATAGCATGCAATGTTCTTCATTAGCAGAAAGAAGAATATAGATGTAAAATTCTTTCAAGTTATAAGCTATTAAAAAGGCCTCAAATGCAATGTGGTTCTCGTCGTGAACACAAGTGTTGGGAGAAAACCAGGAATACCAAACCAAAATAATCAATCACTCTATTTAGAGAAACCATAGTCCTATGTATTGTATATAAAGTATATAATAAGACATCTACTGGAATTTCCTTGTGTTCTCACAGGAAAACCCAGAAATCTGCTGTTTTAATCCAAAGATTTTTTTAAAAAACTTATAAATAAACATGAAAGAACACAATTTTGAAATTGAATGAGCTCTTCAGCTAAAGCAGCACTGTATTATCCTGATTATTTTTAACAAACTTCAGAGCACTTCCATACAAAAGCTCATGTTTCATGATTTTTTTGAAAAGAAAAATGGCCAGTAAGTGTCAATACAACACACAGGAAAAATAAAGATTATTTTTTCAATATGAACATATTTATCATGATTGCTGTGTTTTTGTTGGCTTGAACATCACAAGTGACGGGCAAATAAATATGGAAGACTTGGAAGACTCTTATTTTTAATTATTTAAGATTCTGGACCAAATTTGTGTTTCACATATGTCAGGAGTTAACTCCTATTCATGTCAGTACAATAAACAAAAGCACAATCAAGCCCATCAGATCTTAATCTAGTTTGAAATAAAACTTTGTAAATTTCTACTGGTAAGAATCATCCTGGTTTACAACATTTAAAGGCAGAACTGTGGGACTTGGTCATGATGCACACACTGCAGACACCTTGTGCCTGTATGCTGAAGCAGCTCTTTCAAGGGCCATTTGGAATCAGAAGAAAGAATATTTCTTGTACATCACCTTATAAGAAGCAGCAAACTGTTTGTGTTTTAACTACAAGATCAGCTATGGAGTGATGTCATTAGCAGACAATCTCCTCCATGCTTCTTGGTCTTTTGACTGCAGAGTAAAACTTAGAAATATTACATCTCTTCCATGCAGAAATCGCTCTGAAAATGCAGAGAATCCCGTACGTTTTACTTCTAATAATTCAGCATTATGTAAGCTTATCTTATGACTTAAAGCATTGGTGTTCACCACAATCTCTGTCAGTTAGGCAGGCAAAAACTGGTGCTGAAAACACATGGGAAAGCCAGCAGCCTAGCTATAAGTAAGTATCCCAGGAGCTTATTTTCACCCTAATTCATACATATGTTCAGTTCAAAGGTGAACATCATCACTGCCATGCCCCTCCATAGGTTTCAGGAGAAATAAAATTTTAAGGCATTGTGTCAGAGCCCATGTACTGATTACAGTGCTGAAGCTGTGCTCAGCTATGGATCATTCTCCTGGGTCCACTATGATTTGGTGCATGGGTCTTCACTATGCCATGCACATAGGCTAGAGTAATCATAACACTCCTCTGTTTCCCTGGCAATTGCAAGTGCAGAACAGGAGAAGAACGCATAAATCAAAGAGAGAATATGTGCTGCCTTATTCACACTGACCACATATCAAGAAGTTTCAGATTCTTGAGAGTAACCATTAGCTACTCTTCAAGTATTCATGCAGTACTTGAGCATTTCACATTTTACCCTTACAGCTTATTAGGATTAAGGAGCTTCAGCCTCAAGTACATCACCACTGCTTTCCTGGCCCAAATATATCATACACATCTATCTATCTATCTTGTACCTGGTCATGTTTGAAACAAGGGCAGGATGCCAAATGCCAGTAGTGAAATATTTTGGATAGAAAAAAGCTCAAACAAAAGCCCCAACATATTTTTATTTCTGCCACAACCTTTGCAAGGGGATGCATCTAAGAACAGCCCTCTGTGGGTAACCATAGCCAAACATCTGTCAATTGTAACCAAGCAACATATTCTGATACACATCTGGAAGAAGTCTGTCAATACTTCCACTACAAGTTAGCGCACATGAAGTTCTAATACTAGTAAGGACACAGGTCACTTAAGGTCAGTGGTTAACCACTGTGGTCAAATGAAATATCATATGAAGAGTGCAGGCCATGACTTCCTGAAATTCACTCACATAGGCATTCAAAAAGGGTTTTCTCAGCACCATCTGGGAAACAATCCAAGAGAGGACCCCATGAACACCTGTAGCACTTTCTCAAATCAACAGCCACGAGTAGGTTTTTCTAATCTATCAGCATTTTAAGAGCCTTGAATAGCTCTATAGCAAACACAATTGCACAGAAGGACTAAATCTGGAATGCCTGTGAGAAAAAGCTCAGGAGGGTTTAGCTGTTTTACATGCACTCAGTAATAACTGATTTGGCATCAACTGTGCAGGCTTACAATGGTGTTTTCCAACAAGGCTGTTAAGCCACAAGTCTTGAGTAGGCTGTGGCTGAGTTGCCCCTGTCCATGGTACTCAAATAACAAACTCCTGCCCAACACAGGTCACTGTGTGCAGTTACTTTGGGTTTAGGTGGCACATTTAATGAGTCTGGTTGCCAGGTTTGGAAGACATGCACTACAGTTTCATTGGCAAAAAGCTGGCTTTGCTAGCATAGTCTAGTGAATAGGATTCAGGCTTGCTTTTCTGAAAGACCTACTCAGGTTTTCTTTCAATAGAGGCAATGAGGCTAAAACCCCCTCGAAATAACAATTATGCCATCTGTGAATGCCAGTCATGGAAAGCAACCGAGCCCAGCCTTTGACAATGCATGGTTTTAGGTATCATTCTATTTCAGTGGAACACAGAACAGAACACAGGACATTTTATGACCAAGTCCTGTGAGGCAGGCAAACCCCTCTCCTGACCAGTCTGATAGTCCCAAGTATGCAAGAACAGTTCCACGTACTCATCAGAGATCCAGGAGATCTCTGATTTTGCAGGTGGTCCAAATGTCTTTCCCAGCTTGTTCTTTTAGATCCTTCCCAGCTTTTTCTTTCAGAACCAGCATGTCTAAAGGTATGTATTACATAGGGGTGGTTGTTCCTATAGTGTGTGTCCAATTAGTATGAAATATTACAAAGCTGGCTCCTAATCTTATGTTCTTTCACACATTGCAGTTCCTACTTGCCTACAGGGACCTAGGGAAAGTTGACATTCACAGTATATAACTTTGGACACCAAATACAGGAGCTCAGTCTTCCTGAGCCCTCAAAATCAAAGGGATAGTCTTGCCCTTTTTTAGGTGATTCAGGGAACCATTACACCCACTAAACACATAATGGTGCCACGGTTTCTGAGTATAGCACTGTCTATGCCTGTCAACTACAACAATAATCATGCCACATCATCAGAATTCCTAAAGACTGAAAACATCAAGTCCAGGTGTTTATGCTCTCTGATTTTTGAGCTCAGGAGCAGAAGACAAGGGTTTGTGTCTTTCCTCACCTCATCCCACCTCCAAATACATACCAAATGCAATGGAAGTCACTGAAGGACAAATATTTTTCTTAAAGCTAACTACATACCAGTTTATTCAACCTCTTCATGGACAGACGGATGTAACTCATTGTTTGAGGGAAATGACCACTGATATTCAGACTGAGACTCTTCATCACCAATAGGTTTCTTGTCAGAACTGAGGAAGCCTTCAGGTCCAAAGTCGTCCTGCCAAGTTCCCTCAACTGGCCTTGAGAAAGAGTTCCAATTAAAATGAAACAAATTACATCAAATTCTCAAGACCTTCCATGTTAAACTATAAGTTCAGAGACAGACTCATGACTTCATATGAAAAAAAATTGAGAAACAAAAGATAACAGGAGATATGAAACAAACTACTAATCAGGGAGCAAATCCAGTTGAGTCACGAGTGTGTACTGGGTTCTCTCCTGCTCAAGGAGTCCACCTAACTGCTTGAGGCAAGGTAACTGGAATTAGGTGAGATGAATTCTATCCTGTAATCTAACTAAAAGGGATTATTTGATACTTCCTACATCTTTAACTTCCATTATCTATTCCAAAGGATTGATATAAATCAAGATTCCAACGCACATTTCTGATAAACATTTACTTCTCCATCAGGTCTTGCTCTACTAATTCACAATGAAGATATTACACAAGAACTCAACATTAAAACACTAAATTAAAAAAAAGTCAGTTATTTGTAGACAAAGTCCAAACAATTACACTTTGAGTGTAACTGATTCAGTAGTCATCCCATCAAATCACATTACTACAGCTAAAGACCAGCGTAAAGCAACACAAGCCATTTCACACTTGTAGCCAATAAAGTACTAGTTTCCTATGGATTTTCAGCATTTGAAGTGTGCCGTCAGCCTCATGACACAGAAATGGAAGGCACTATTCATATGGAACAGTCTTCTTGTTTCTAAAATAGCCTGGTAGTTCCCATGAAAACACTCCAGGGTTTAGTTGTCCATAATATCCTCAAGTTTTAGGTTTGAACTGAAACTTTCCATGTGGTGTTTGAAATCCAACACTCTTTTTTTCATGGAAAATTTCCAACACTTATTATATTTGGGGTGGGTTTCTGAAAGGCAGGAGGAAAAAGGAGAAAGAGAACTTTTCACTGGAATTGAAAATACTGCTGAGAATATTTTTGGAAAGATGAATATTTTGGGAATTTGAGCTCTTTGGAATACTCAGAAAAGTTACAACCTCATGTCAGTGAAAAATTCATACAGAAAAGATTAAAATGTGCCCAAACTTCGTGTGACTATAAGATTTTGAAACAGCTGTTGTTTGACACTTGTAACAGCCTCTACTGAACATTTACAATCAGCTGAAACCTCTGTATACTTGATTCTTGAAGCTCAAAATATCCCCATAATGCTCCCAGCTGCTGCCCTCCAAGGAAGGCCAAGGCATTCAAAAAAAGAGCAGCAGCTTGTGAGGGTTTTTGGTTTTGTTTTAAAGAACGTTCTTCTTACTCACATGGTGAGAAAAGGAATTCTAATCTGAATGCAGAAGGAAACAAAATACAAACCTAGAGATGTTTAAGGAAATGAAAGAGGGAGAAACTGTGACAGAATACCCACTGAGTGCCCAAGAGTTATTAAAAGAGATGAAGTGACTGGGATAAATGAGGGAAATAATGGGAAAGACTAATAGCTATTTGGCTGGAGGAAACACACAGATTAGGGCTGATGTGAGTGGTGTGGAGGAAAGAAATGTACAGAAGATAAGATACCAAAGCTTGATTAGATCTTTGGTAGTGGAACTGCAACACTCTTCCTTATTTGTTTGTCGCAGATCAAAATCAGGGTTTTTCTGACACAGGAGTTTGTGTCCTACCATTAAGAAGTGGAACAAGTAACTCAACAGTATAATAAAAAAATTCCTAAACAATAGCAACATATCAACCTTTTCATACCCATTTTTCAGATGAACACATTCCTTTGTCAAGTTCATTACAACATCACACAAACACAGCTGTGATGTCAGAACCCGGGATGGACAGTGCAGAGGTGGAAAGATGTAATGGGAAGAAAAGGCATTTGAGACAGCCAGTGAAGAAATTAATGTAATTTTATTAATCCTGTTGAATGGATTGATGATGTTAATAAACTGATAGACAGATGGAGGTTAAAGGAAATTGACGTGAAAAGCATGAAACAGAAACAGAGAAAGAAAACTAGGATAGACTGGACAAGAATCTGAATAGGAAAAGTAGTCTTAAGAGTAATGATTAAAAAAAGAATAAACAGAAAATACCAAATCAACTTCGAAAAAACAGATGAAGGACAAGCTCCAAACCAGAACTCAGAGTTCAGAATCTTTCTGAATTCAGAATGTGTTTTCAAGTGCCTCGTTTCCTTATCTGCCACACAAAGATAATGCTGTCCTTTGAGCTCTTGGATAACATCTAGTGACAAAACGCAGAAAAATTCATGAGGAAAACAAACATTTTATAACAGAGTTGGCATAGAACGAAATTAATCACAAAGCCTGGGGAAGGACTGCTGATAAGAGCAGCTATTTAAAAGGTGTTCAGTAAGTGCACAGGTGTGATGGTGCTCATTGGCTGAAGCAGAGCAGCTGAGGAAAAAGCTGTACCCCTGTGCCATCAAAGGCTGGATCAACTGCCACACAAAGGGGGCAGGCATGTCTGCAAAGAAAACTCAGACAGGTATTTTTAATTTTCACGAGTCTTGTTTATCAACCTTAACAGTATTCTTATTGCATTTGTCTATAATCATCTTAGAAAAAAAACCCACAAAAACCCAACATTTATCAGAAGCACATATAAAAAAATATCCTTAGCAACCAATATATACAGTTTATACACAATACAGTCAATGTTTCCATTACTGATATTGACCTAAATACTAAAGCAAGCTTATGGTGACCCATTACTGAATTTTGGGAATGTGGAAACTGTGTTTAGAAGTTGCAGCTTTAAAAGCAGAATTTCTGCCCAGTGAGTGGATTTTGCCTGAGTGAAAAGCAGTGTCTGCTCCCTGCATGCCAGAGGAAGGGTACTGAGACTGGGGACACCTGGGATGTCAGTCTGCAGATAGGGATCCTTGTCACTACAGAGACTTGATGCTCATCAGGAATAAGTGCTGTGCAACCCTGCTGTACCCAAAGCCAATTTGGGGCATAAGTTTAAAAATCATAGAGGTGTCTCTGAAGAAGGGAATTGCAGGGGGGAGGGGAGGGGACAGAGAAGGCAAGAGGAAGTTGAGAGCCTTGTCTAGGCTGGTGATAACATATAGAAGGAGGAAGGTTAACTAAAAGGAAACAGGATATTGCCCAGTATTGGCAGAAGTTCTTCAATACCCCACCTGTCATTTAAATAAACCTACTTAAAACACACAATAGACACAGCATATCCTGAGTAGCAGTTCAGTGACTCGAGCCAAAGTGCTGTAACAGAGCCATTTGATGGCACTCCTCACAGCACACAACAGTATTTTTAGTGTTTCTTCGTCTCAGGGAACCCAAAGCACTTATAAGGTCAGAAGACACAATAATATTTGTTTTCTAACAGTAAACAAATTAAAGAGGCAAAGGCAAAAAGGCTTATTTTACATAGCATCTACATCAGTAAACTCTTTTCACTACATTGACTGGGAAGAAACTTCAAAGTGATAAACTATTGAAAAACACACTCTAAACAACAGAGATAATGTATTTTTAGCAGCTAGTGCAGGCCAGTGATCCCATATTGCTTGAGTGTAGGAGGTAGGCACAGTCTCCTCTCCTGGCATGACAGCACCAGCTTTAGTGCCAAGAACTTAAATGGAAAAAGCTGCAATTGCCTCATACACTGAAAACAGAAAAAAAATCCTTACTGTCAGGCAACATGGAGAGAAAGAAATCATGTTACAATTAATAAACCTCACTTTTTGTAAAACTTTAGGAATGGGATAAACCTCTGCTTCCCCTCACTGCAGGTAGGGAGCCCCAAATACAACTCTTCTCCCTCTGGCTTGCAAAGGGAAGACACAATATCCTGTCTGCCTTTACATGGCACCTTGAATTTTCTGCCTTACCCAGTCTGCTCAGCCCCTGCCTGTGCATCCACTGACAGCCTTCACACACACGTGGGGAGCGGGGGGATGCCAGCCCCCATTCTACTCTCATCACTCCAGTGCCACCCTCAGTGTCCCCAGTGCTGTGTATGGAAGGAGATGGGGAGGGCAGAGGAGGAGGGTAGGAAGTAGTGTTGGCAAAAAGTAAGCTGGTCCTTATACTTCATTACAAAGCAGCAAAAAGTTTACCTCTTTTCTCTTTCAACCCTTGTACACGGGTACCTATTTGCTAGTTCTGCTTTCCTGAGGGGCACATGCTGCTCCATCAGTGCTTCTCTGGGCTGCACAGAAGAACAAGTAAGCAGAAACGCTCCACAGCAGAAACAGAAACATTAATACTCCCATGTGTTCACTAAGATTATCCTTCACTGCCATCAGCCTACGAGTCTTGTACAGTTTTTCTTAGACACATATGTATGAACACAGCACTTATGATCAGTTAATAATTAATACTGTGCTAACATATGCAAATCCTATGGCTTAGCTTTTATGTTCTTCAATCATCTACAGTTTCTTAGTATTTGATGCAGTAGTGGTCAGAGACTTAAAAGCAGGTCACTGCCTAACAGTAATGAAAATAAGTATTTTAGGAGTTTACAGTTCACTGATCCAGTTTCCTGATTGCACCTATGAGAACATGATTGACAGAAATACACATGCATGCACATTTGCAAGGATTCCAGACAGACAGAGCTAATATGTGATATAAAATAATGTATCTGGATATGGAAATTAACTCCGAAGATATCTGAAGAACCTAATTTTTGTCATGTCCTTATATCACACAATAATCACCTTCATGGAATAGCAGCCAGCACCTTTCAATTATCTTACACATTTGACTCCACCTCTTCTAATTCGCATTTAAAGTCTTTAATTTTCCCTGATTATGTATCAAGATAGAGCACTCTGTGTGGCACTCTAGCAACTACCATCTCAAATAGCTGGGGAAGTTTCTAATCTTGAAATGAGAATTATCAAACTCTGTTTCCCAATGGTATTTTAACATGTTTTATGTGCATATATTCAATGCAAATAATTTATAGTGAAATTATCAGCAGCAAAATTACTTTGTGCAATTATTCATGTCTGTGCTGGCTTATGAAGGTCTTTAGTTTTCTACACATTTTCTCCTTCTCTACTTTTGGGCTACAATATTACTACAAAAAGGCAGAAACACTCTAATATGCTCATAACCAGTTGGAATCATTGCATTGTTTTCAAGGCTTGTTCATGAAGTTTGAGTAGTTAAAGCATAAAATATCCAGAATGGTTTTAAAGGCCTCTGAGAGTACTTCCCACATACTTAGTCTTTGCTCAGTAGTTAAGGATGTGCATTTTTCATATTCAGTTCCTCATTTTACACTGAGTCTGCATAGCCTGAGGTGGTGTCACATTTCATGGGAATTTCACAAAGCATAAAACAATTACTCAGAACCTGAAGATTCATTTTCACAGAGACAGAAAGCAACTCAATGGCTCCCAGCCTCTGTCAGCTTTAAAAACAAGGGAAATCCATAATTTTATGGTGTTATTACTGAATTCCATGTAGACCCTATATCCTTCTCATGAGAAGTCCCACGATAAAAGGCCATTTCATACAACGCATGGTACAAGGAACAGCTTAGTTTTTTTGTAGATGTGTAAACTACTATAGGGTGGTTAAACTTTTGACCTCAAATTTGCTTTGATGCCAATTCTCATCCCATGCTGGGAGGACTTGTACTGTATGCTCTGTGTGAGGACTATCTGGCTCTGCTTCCGGATGGATCATGCATCACAATTGCATCCTGGGAGAAGAGAGGAGGACAAAGGAGAGGGCAGTGTTTGCTACAACAACTAAGAGAATGCCTAAGGTTGTATTCAGTAGGGAACTCAGTGTAATGCATGCATAGAACAAGTTTAATACATATCATTTTAAAATATGCAGATGAGAAATGAAGAAATGAAATGCTAGAAGTGTAGAGTGGAAACGAGAGAGGATGTTTTCCCTCTGTTAAAACTCCATGGCTTCCAGTGTCAAGCTCTCCCAACTACCCCTGTACATGAAAACAAATGCATTTATTCTTAAAGAGATATTTGCAGAAGTGAAAGAGGATTCACCTACTGAGACAAGGAGGTTTAGTGTTTTTATTATTAATCATCAAGACAGTATAATGTGCCCTTTTCTCCTAGTATAACAAAGAGCATCTTAACATCATTATTTCTAATCTAAAGGGTTCATGAATCACCAAATCCATTTGTATTTTTTTTCATTTCATGGCTTTACAAGAAGAACTACATCTTGAGGTTTCTGCACACGTAACAGAAAGAGGTACTGATCCATCAGGTACATAGGTCTGATTTTTCTGGGACTGCTGCTTTTGATCTGAGCTACAAGAAGTGGTACCTATAATGCTAGGTGATGGAAAACTGGCAGCATAGTCCATTTCACAAACGGAGATGACATGGCTGCATCCCTGTCAGGCTGTACCTCAGCTCAGTAGTGCTGCTCATTAGCAGGTCTTGTTAGCTCAGCTACACTAATCTGCTACTAACTTGCTCTCACAGCTGTGGCTTCGTTTGGTTTGTTTTATTTCACAGATTTTCTTGTAGCAGTGGTAGGAAACCTAGGTTGTATCTCCATGTGGAGCTGCCCTGTACTATGTGGGAATAACAACTTCCAGGTGAAGTTGCCATCTGCTGGTATGGTTCCATGGGAACTGTGGTCTGATGTCCAGCATAAAAATGAAGGACATGAATTTTGAAATGCCCACAGCACAAGTGTCCAATTCTGATAAGATTTCTGAAAGGCCAATGCATGGAATTTACTGGGAGACTGTGCCAGTAACTCTCTCAGAAGAAACAGTCCCAAGTAATCAAATAATAGGCACTCAATTTCTCTTTAAAGTTCAGGCTGCTATGGCAGGTGCTTTGAGATGGAGTGAGAAGTTTACATCCTTTTAAAGTACTGCACATAAGAAGACAACTTGAATGTGCAGAGACATATATAGGAACATCACTGTTGCATACCTTCACACTGAAGGCTAAGAGAAAAGAAATACAAAGGTAAGCCTAATCAAGTGCTGCCAATTCCTATTTAATTTGGGCTGGGATACTTTTCTTCAGCTAGAAAACTTGAAACAGTTCTCCAGTTCACACTAAAACAGGAATATTGCAAAGATACAGAGTATTCAGTATTAGCTCCCTTTTCCCTACTAAACTTACATTACTACCATCTGTTTTACTGCTGCAGTACCAACCAGCAAGACATGTCTATTTAGGATAGAAATAGCCTCTCACAGACTTTATTTCTATTTTTTTTTTGTTATTTACACAACCTCTGCTTCCCATATAGACATTCACTGCAGAAGAATATGCTTCTCTATGCTAAATGCTTTGTAATACCTAACCTTTAAGGCAAAAGCCCAAAACCACAAAATTTATCAGGCTGAGGGAGGAAAGTTCAAGAGCACTGAAAGCATTCATGCCGTTGTAAGTAACAAGGGGTCTTTTTGATAAAAACAGCCAGCCAATTCCTGGAAGCCGATCATCCCCATGTTACAGAGAGCACACTTACAAACCCCAAGCATTCCTAGTAGCAGTTGGCTCAATGCAGAAATGCCACCAGCTTGCTGATAACTTCGTGCCTGGCTTTCAGAATGAAAGGGTTATCAGCAGCAGCTTCCACTGCCTGCTTGCAAAACCTCATCCTCACCTTCGACTTCCTCTAGCTCCTTGACATCTTCAGGCACACATAGTGTCCTGGTGACAGACAGTAACCAGATGGTCTTTTACCATCCAGCACGGAGTCGTTTCAGGAATTTAATCTGATTTCCCAGAATACGCAGCACAGCCCTTGGTTCCAAACTTGGCATGCAGGTGGGATTGCATGCCTCCAGCTTTATAAATAGGCATAACTGTTGGTGGCTTTGGTACATGTCAGTGTTTGAGCTGTTTGCCTGTTAATTTGGAAAACCTGACCCCCCGCCTGGGCATTAATCTGTAGTTCTGACTGACTCTGGCGGCTCCTGTGCACGTTCAACCACCCTGCCAAAGAGCTCGGCATCTCCTAATTCCAACAGCACAGCCACTTTCGGCTTTACAACCTACTAGCTCTTATGGTAATTTCTTTACATTTTTTATTGTTGTCAGCTACACTGTACTGTATAATTAAAAGCACATGCAAAATAGAGATTTAGAATCACCTTGCTGCAGTAGGGAGCTGAGGTTACTACAAGGGTAACTACCCAGATACAGCTAGACTTTTTCTCTTCATCCTTCCCTTTGCAAAGGTTGGCTCCCATTTACCAGCTAGACAGGTGAGGAATCAAAATATTGCCCCATTCTTATGCCTCAGTGGGGAATTGGAAAGTTTCAGGCTTCTCAGTTCTCATTGCTCTACCTTGGGAAGTCAGTGCTGCTCTTGGGAACTTCTTACTGGCAGTTTACTGTGTGAATTGCAGCTATCAGGAAAACTGAAGGAAACAGTTTTAATGGATCCCCCGTAACTTAAGCATGTAACAAAGATCAAAATGTGCCTTGGAATTATGTTTCACGTGTGATTTTAGCGCTTTAAGACACTCAATTCTTCTTTATTTACATTTTTGGATTCATATAGAAGCTTTCTGGTAAAAGCCCCTCAAAAAATTACTTAAAAGTCCCAAAAGGTCTTGCAAAACCCAGAAAAAGAAAAAAGCACATTATTATATACTCATTCTATCTGCATGAAGATAAAAGCATGCTTGTACAAATACAATTCCAAAACAAACTATATTTACTATTTATAAAGAAAAAATTGTGGGGCATAATAATAAAGATGCTGTTCTATCAGACTGAAGATGCTGTTGACTTTGTGCATGAACTCATCAACCTTTAATCCTCTTAAATGGTGTGCCACTGTCCATCAGAGTATGTCAGATCCCTTACCTAGGACCATTACCATTATCATCTTCTTATGAGCTTGCACCAGTATCTGTAGAAACGCACGAGACTTCAGCACTTTATCAGAAGTGCAGAGGGTCTATGACAAGAAAATGGTCTACTGCAACCTAGTGTTCTGCCCAGATTATTGAATTAAGTATAAATTACTGCAGTTTTGACTACACTGTCCTTGGAAAAACTTAAGGATGTGCAGACATGGTGCTTAGGGCCATGGTTTCATGGTGGATTTGGCAGTGTTAGGTTAACGATTGAACTCGATGATATTAAGGGCATTTTTCAACCTAAAACTTTCCAGGATTCTACTTATCTTTAATTTAGGTTACAGTAATGGTTTGGGGTTTTACAGGAGGGGGGTTAACCTAAAGCACAAATATTACCTCAAATCATAACTCCTAGGCTCCTCCAAGCACTTGTTTTTCTTTATTTCTTCTTTTAAAAAAAACCCCTGCACTAGAATTTCAAAACCGCCAAACAAAATTGAAACCATCTCTCATCCAGACTTGACACTCAAATTCTTATTCTCCATAAAAGCACACAGCTCTCACTAAATCAGAGAGCTGCACCCAAAAGCAGAATTTGATTCAAGCATAGTCTAGTATGAGCACTGTATGACTAGTCTAGTATGATTACTGTCCTATTTTTCCTCAGCCTTAGCTCCTTAGACCTTGCAGCAATGTCAAGGCCTTTGCCTGCTCAGACTGAATACTTGGCTTGTGCTTTCAGACCACAAGAACAATATCTAGCTTTCATCTAATTATGGACACCTCTAAATACTGATCTGAATCCATAATCTGCTAAATATGGACTCCAGCACACAATTAGACTCTACAAATGAGGCTGGATGACCTTCTGACAACCTTCTCATTTTGATCTGAGGGACAGACAGCACAGGACCCCACCATGCAGAATTCCTCACATCAGAGTGCCAGCAAAGTCATCCCTGAACCTCATAGCTTACTTATTCAGTATATCTAAAAGAATTAAGCCTTGGTCTACATACACTGTTTTTTTTTCCCTCACCTTCCCAACAGCACTGGCTAAATTATCAGAAACATGAAGGCTACCATGGAATTTCACATATTGCTTTCTCATTCTGTGCTAGGAACAGATTATCTCAAAATTATATCCCAAGAACCTTCAAAATTACAATAAGATTTATACTAATTCTCATCAGTTATGGATATTTGCATTACTTTTAACCCATTTCCATCTGGTTTTGAATATTTAGATAACATTCACCATATTGCAATCTTGTAACTGGGACAGAAAATTATAACTTCAGTGTTATCAATGAAGTTCTTCTTCCTTATGGATCCTTGTGGGAAAAAAAGGAAGAGGGCGGAAATAACAAAAGGAAAACAAGCCTGTTTCCATGGGGGAGAAAGTCCCTCAAAACACAGTTTCTTTAGATGTCCATAAAAATCAAAAGGAACATTGGAGAATAAAATTAGTTTTAGGAACTGTTAAATAAGGAGGATCAAAAGCTGTTTTCTAAGCTAGTCTTTTTAAAAACTAACCCTCGAGAGAAGAGAGAAGTCCTGGCTACTATTGGTTTCCAGTCTATAGGCTATATGCTGACAAAAAGGAACACTTTGGGAAAGGTACAGTCAAACAGCCCTAGTTCAGGGGACCTGAGCAGAAATAAACAGTCATTCCTTAGCACTCAACAATAAACTGTCTGGATTTCTCAGCATTGTATGTGAAAGCCACACTTACCTTCTCTTCACTTACCCATTAAAATAACTAAAATTTTCATGGCTCATATTTAATAATTTTTTGGCAGCTCACTCTGACTTGAACCAAGTCAAAACCCCCAAGCAATTCACAACCAGGAAACATTAGAGTGAAACAATGCAGACTTTTGTAAAAAGGAAAATAATATCCTCAAGAAATAACTTGTATCTGAACTCACTGAAGCACCTACAGCCCTTAAGCATATATGTATTTCCAGCCTATTTTCCCTCCAAGGTACAAAGCTATTTCTTGATATGAAACACTGGGAAATGGCTCAGTCAAGACGGTGGACAGTCTCATGTAGGTGAATAGGTGAGTCCTCGAAGCAAAGGAGGCAATGCCTTGCCTAAAGCTGCCACTTAGTATCACAAGCCCTGCAAGCTGAGTTAGAATTGCCAGAGGAAAGAGTGAATGACACCAAAGGTGCTGGAGAAACGCCAGAATATGGAACTTAGGAGAAATCCCACCTATTTATGATTTAGCTTAAATGCAATGAAAATAAGAAACATACATTCCACTCCAAAAGCATCTGCAGAACAAGGACATCACAGCAGGAAAGCACAAAATCTCTAAAAAAAGACTACTTTTTACTTCTCAAATCTCCATGACTTAACACTAAGCTTAGAGCTTACAGGACCACCTGCATGCTAACTGTGATGTACCTTCAGTAAAATTTATTCACCTATTCACCAGTACTCTGGGTTTAGTAAAATGCAGCACTGCAATAGGTACACACAACTTCCAGAAAAAACTAAACAAAACAACCTAACCAATCACTATGATCTTCCAAAAATAATATACCAGAAACACTCTTACATGATGTGTTTAATGCTCCTTTTCAGCACCCTCTTCAATGTATTCAGATAAGATTGTTTGGCTATACTGTACTTCCAAATCTATCTTTATCTCATTGCACACACAGACCTATTCAGAAAGTACATGCTGCCTCCTGGAACTGCAAACCACCTGACATAATTTTGGAGTTGTAACAAGCTTTGAAATTCCCGAAAGACAATCAAGACCAAAACTGAAATGAAGCCCACATCACATAAAAAAAATTGTATTATTGTAAAGGATGCTAGGATATGTAACACAGAGAGACACTTCAGCTTAACACAGCAGCAATGTAGGGAAAAAAAAATACCTGATTTCAGAAGTTACCAATCCCTAAAAGCATCTTCCTAAAATAATATTTTTACCTTTATGACATACTTCTACATGGGTTTGTTTTTTTTTTTGTTACTGTTACTGTTGTTTTGTTATATTAATTTTGAACAAGCTGTAATCACTTGTTAATAACAATACAACAAGATGAGTTTGCAGTTGCATTTGTATGATGCCATGGACATTGACACTAAGGCTGCTTTATCATTCATTCAATTCACACGAAAATTTCTAATTTCAGATCATGGAAACCAAGCTCTTGAAAGCCACCAAGAAGGAGACCATTAGATCTCCTTGAATGCTGGATGCATTAGGATATAGGAAGGAGAATGGGAAGGCTCCTAACTGAAGGCCAGGCTGTCGCATACAGCACTTTTATTTTGCTCCTAGTCTGCATTTTCTGAGAGCACCTGCGGCCAGTTTTCTCCCAGAAACTTTTAACTGCACGTGTTTCTGTGTCCTTTGCTTCTATTGAAGTACTTCTATGTGACTGCACAGCCACTGACATAGAACATAATTCCTCTAGTACTGGTTTGTTTGTTTCACCTCCAAGCCTGGTTTTATCTTCAACATCTTTGCATGAAGCCCCACTTACTATTTGAATTCTTGCTTTCCATAATGCATCATTTCTGGTTGTTACAAGATCCTTCTACGTATTTTTTTTTGTTGTTGGTTTGTTTTTTGGGTTTCTTTTTTTGCCCCTCAATGTGTAGTTTGAGTTTTAGCAGTTAAATACATCAAAGTGACATTTTTAAATACAGCTATATATACGTCAGTCTAAGAAAACTCAAATGAGTAATCTACCACAGCTATGCATTCATAAGCAGTCTCCATTTAATATGAGATCATTCAGCAGCAAAGATCCCTTGGAGTGACTGTTCTCCCCTCAAAATACTGGAGAAACTCTCCAAATTTAAAGCCTAGGTTTCCTGGCTGGATGAAAAACACAGGCATCTATTTGGGCCACAATAGAGGACATCAGCTTTCTAATCACATAGCACACCTTTTCCAAATCCCTCTCCAAACATTATCTTTGCAAGTTATCTTTTAAGTGCAAAGAACACTTAAATCTCTCATTACCTGCTTAACTCTGAAATGCCAGGTAACTTAAAATTGCTTCCAGCCAACTGACCCCTTAAGTTATGACTTTCTCCTGGTTTATTCCATAGACACTGCATGATATCCAGAGATACCAATGATGCTGCATTCTGCTGCACCACAACGGAAAGAAAAGAAATAAGAAAATACATGTCCCAACAGGGACATGGAGAAAACCCTCCATGCTGCTTGGGAGGTCAACAGCCACGCATCACTGCAAGAAAGGAGAGAAACACAGCTCACAGAGCTACTCCTGCTGCATCCAACCTGCTCACAGCAGCTCTTTCTAAAAGATGACCACACTCCAAGAAGTTACTTTGTTTTGTGCCCTCTGACACAGTTATCCAGTAAAGGCTGTAGAATGCCTTTTCTTTCTTAGAACTAGAGATTTGCAGTGTAATCTACAAGGAAAGGTGAACAATGGGGAGACTATCAAGATTCCAAATATTCCAATTCATTCTGCTCAGTGGTGAGTATTAATCTTCCCTTAACTTTCTTACCTAACATGAAAGAATCAGGACCAAATTTAGAAGCAAGTTCAAAAACACTTTACACAGCAAGTTGCTGCAAACCTGTGAGAGCTTCCAAGCAATAAAAACAACTTTTGGATGCATTTCCTTTACCTCTCAGGATGTAGTTCTGATAATTCTGGTCGGCTTCTGCTCCCACTTTGATTAAGCAAGTCAGACCTTCAGCAACAACAAACTCATGAACCAAGTCCTTGTCATCCTGCCACAGGAGAAAGGAAAAGCTGAATTACATTTTTGAAAGACAAAGAAATGGATTATATCATAATGTAAAAAACAAATGCATGCCTGAAATACTGATTTTATGTTTCACATGTTGTAAGCAAGTTGATATGAAAGTTGTTATACAGAGCACCAAATACAGAATTTTGAGTTTTAAAAACAGAACGAAATACATCAGTGCCAAGAAAGAAAGAACATGCTTTAAGCTTTCAATCGACTACAGAAAATTAAAATCTGCAAAATATGACTTTTCTTTTTTTTTCATTGAAGGCTTGCAGACATTCTCCACAATACTAAATCTCATAGTATCACATAAACAAATATCCTTAATGCCCTAAAGTGTCAGGATCCACAAGAGAACACCATGTCTATTCCTTAGCAGAATTCCAGTTTCAGTATTTTAGCTGTGTACAGTAAAAATTTAAAACTGGTTTTATTGCAATGTAATATTATATTTATTACCTTAATATAATAATAATTCATTATATTTAGAATAGGAAAGTAAAGTGTTAAAGATAAGAGCACTACCAGACAATACGTCCACACTGTGATGGAAAACAAGAAATACAAGAGAAAATTTCACAAGAGTTTACACCTGCTAAAGTGGCTCACAATTTTTTCATCATCAGTTCTTTCCTCAGGGCAGCAAAATGATCCCATACCACAGGTGGAAGTGACACCCGGGAGAGGAGGGGTTTCCTGGGCCTTACATGCATACCTACTGTGCCAAGGGACTGCAGAGCGCCACATCTAAAGCTTGTCTGTTCTTACAGAAGGCTCATGCAGACAAATAAGAAGCTACCAAGAGCTGGATTAAACACCTCTTGATGAATTAACCATGCAAATTAGGCACAAGACCAATTAAGATATTAATGGCAGAGAATTACTCTGCAGACAATCCCAGCTGCCGACACCCTTCTTTTAAATGAACTTTATTTATGCTATCAT
The DNA here is from genome assembly GCA_013397155.1 of Irena cyanogastra. Classification (NCBI taxonomy): domain Eukaryota; kingdom Metazoa; phylum Chordata; class Aves; order Passeriformes; family Irenidae; genus Irena; species Irena cyanogastra. The sequence goes on along the minus strand of VWZV01016197.1, from coordinate 542,979 downwards.
ACATAACAGTGTAACAGACATAAATCCCAGCTTGCCAATAAAGTAGCCCCAAGAACCCAAGGTCCATACAGTAAATTCGATGAGAGTGATTTTTGAATTCATGGCAAACACTTAGCAAACTGCCGAGAGAAATCAAATAATTAAACCCCTTTTAGTGAGACATTTCACTTACTGCGAGCTTCTTTCACCTGGATAGTTTATTTATTATGAATTTCCCTCTTTCACCAGAGATAATTTACGTAATTCCTAAAGTCTGACCAAACAGGATATTAATAATTGGAAAGTGATCTAGCAGTTTGTGAGAAGTTTAGAAATTATGAGAAAAAAAAAGCCATTTCATGTTTTATCTGGTCAAATTTGTAAAAACTATTTCAAAAATATTATACAGTCATGTTACAGATAGACAAATTTATCACATGATAAAGGTGATTTATCCTTTAAATAAAGTATAAAAGTATACAAAATGGAAGAGTGCAATCATACCCCACACCTTGCTGGAAGTATATTGTAAAAGCTCAAAATATATAAGATAAAATTCACCTCTGCATATGCACCATGGAGCCAAAAAGTTCTTTTTATTTCTTAGTCTCAATGTTTTATCTTTTAAGAGTGCATTTTTTTTTCAGTAGCTAGATAAAAGCCTTAATGGTGTTTTCTGGAAAGATAAGAAATTTGCAAACTCACATGTCAGACCAAGGCTCTACAGATGCAAGCCCACAATTTTATGAAGACAAATTTCCTCTATGCATTTTCACCACCAGGTGAGTGCTCCCTCCCATATATCCCTCTGTTATATGGTGTTTTTAACTGAAAGATACCTGAAAAATTTCTTCTTCTTTAAGAATTTTGAATCCTGTTTCTCTTAAAACTCAAGAGAGGAAACATATCCATGCAATCTCCCGACTAACCTTAACGTAAAGTATATTAAGTTTTCAGGTTAACTAAGGCTATAAATCTAATTATTGAGTAAAATAATCACAGGGTTTTTTTGTTTGTTGTTTTGTTTGTTTTTTTTTTCCTAGATGGTAATGTTATCCTAGTTCAGAAACATTTCCTTTTTCTTAAAATGTCTTTTCTTGATACTTGAGCATACATTTTGATTTTGCATCAAGTGTGTTTGCATAGTCCTTGAATTGAGGAAAAAAAAACCTATTCTGGATTGACAAACAGTGAAATAAAGACCACTGGAAAAACAGGAAAAAGTAGGAATAACTGTGGTCTGTAGATTCTGACTTTTACTAACAGAAGTAAAATGCCTGTTTGGGAAAAATAAATGACATTTGGATGACCAAAAAAAATAAAAAGTCCATATAGCAGAGAAGTTAACAATAATTCAGTTTCAGAGTCTTTCAGATTGAACTCAAAAAACAAAATAAAAATTTTAACAGCATTTAGCAAGTAAGGGCTGCTGACATTCCATGAAAGATAAAAACTGAAACACCCACTGTAACTTTAGGCTGTTTTCCCACAATCTTAAATAGTGAATACATATTAGTACATCATCTGGGGAAAAAATAGAAATAAGCATTTAATTTTCAAAATAAAGCAAGCTAAAATCTGGTTTTATGCTGATGATATTTATTTATTTATTTGTTTAGTTAGTTATTTCATTATTTATTTTTAAATATGGACATTTCCAAAGCAAATTTTGAGATCTGTCTTCTGGAACTTTTTCAAAGCAACGAAGTCATAGAGTCACTCCAAACTGAAAGGAGATATACTGCAGGGGGACAGCAGAGGAAATAGAGGGCATGAGGAACTCCAATCAGACTGCTTTTGGAGAGCACTGAATAAACAAATCAAACCTGAATTTAAAAAAAAAGCTTTTAGGGTACTTCTCCTTTCCCAAATAAAAGTGAAAAAGAAGGTGCAATGAAGGAGAGTACAAACACATCATGCCTTAGACATAAATCTCAACTCAGTACATTATCTATCCCATCATGTATATACGATGAGAGGAAAGAAGCAAACATCTGGAATGTGCAGTGAAAGATGAAAGGCATGTAAGCTCATACGTTCTACATTGAAAGGAGAATGTTTACATCAGTTTTGGTCTAGGATAATCTTTCCAGACCCATTAACTCACTGACTTGCCAAGTTAGGTGACCTCAAGAGTAAAGGCTACTCTCTAGCAGTGGTTAAGAGGTTCAGGTTACCAGGAAGAGAGCATTCATTGTTCAGAATATATGGCATGAGCGTGACGATGATACCTACAAGTATATGCCACACATGTGTGATAGCAGCTAGGAGGAGGCAGGGAAACATTGCTATTTGCTATGTAAATGGACTCCTCTGCTAATATTGCAAAGATTTATGAGCCCTTAATCAGCAGGAATTAAGACACTGATGAGAAAAGCAGTGAAACAGGCAAAGCTCTCTAGCTTACTGTTAAGCTCCTGCAACCATAAAGGACTGTGCAGGGACAAAAAGGCTGGCTACTTAAAGTCTTTATGAAAAGATATCATTGGCCTCATCAGATAAATATATTTTGCTCATTTATTCACCGACTTGAATTAGATTATGTCTCTTTCTTTTTTTAGGCTTCTCAAAGGAAGACAAAACAAAATAATGTATTTCTGTGCAATAGCTGTCTATTTTCATCCCAAGTATAACAGAAAAGATACTAAATATATTCAAAGTGATGACTTTAAAACTTGCTTATGTGTTTGACAAAATACACAAACCGTACTTTTTCACCTCCATAATTCAGCCTAGCAACCAAAAAGACCCCACAAACCTGGTGATCAAGTAGTCTGTACCATAGGCTCTTGTGCCACTGGCAGAAGAAGTGGGGGGCATTATCTTCTTTCCCACGTTTGTACCATTTGATATATTTTATAATGTAGTTTTGCAGGGTCTTACCTGAAGATGGAGACTGAAGATGTTTTTCTAAGGAACGGCATTTTGCAAGAACACATTTTATCTGATGTGCAGCTTCCATGTTCAAAGATAAATTGTTTATGTACTGTTCAAGATAAATTTTTCTGAAGCTGGCTGTTTCTGTGGGCCATATGTTTGAAAGCTTTTACCCCAAGCATCATTATTTCTATGCCACAAGAAAGTTGCTTCATTTCCTAATAAGAATTGAGGTTTTGGAACATAGTTTCTCGGGGGGATTTTTTTTAATCTAACAAGCACTGCTGAAAGCTTCATTCCAAGTATTTGGGGAAACTCTATTAGTAAGTGAATATTCACACTTGGATATGCACATATGTATTTCTTTCTTACGTGGCTAACAGCTGTGCAGAGTACTGTCTTTCCAAGGAATAATAAAACAAAACAAGTTGCTTGTCTACAAGATTTCCACCAAGAAGAATTTCATTTTTATGTTTTGAGCTTCCCCCCTTCCTTTAATAAGCTGACCCATTGTTTCTGTGTGCTTAAGCATTCCCATATTTAATTCTATCTTGTATAATTCTCTCCTGTTTCTGTTACAGAGTTAAAAGACTGCACATTTTATAATGTTCACTTCTTTAAATAAGGAAAACCATGAGTTTCCCGTGGTTTCCAGGTTCCCCAGCCTGTGCTCTCCACATGACACATTGAGAGAGCCAGCAATTACATTCTGTACTGACCAAACCTTCCAAAATGCAAAAGTTGCTGTGATCCACCCTAGAAGTGAGAGCAGCACAGGCAGACAGAGTACCAGTCACAGACAGGAGAATCTCCTCACTAAGCTTTGCCTATGGGTTTACAAGAGAGGATTGCATTCAAACAGCTCCGGTGGTTGATGCATTTCACTGTCTGCTAGAGGAAGAGCTTCCCTCTCTGCTCTGTCATTCTACAACATCCCTATTAAGACAGATTTAAAATCTGATTATCAGGTCAGCTCTGGTTTTGCCTGTAGACTAAAACTTGTAGCTGCATAAAGATGTACTGCATTCACATTTCAACACTGTGATAATTCACCTAGGCAAAAGTAAGATGAATATTGCCAATTCACTGGGCACCATGCATATGAGGAGAAACATATAACAACTTAAAGAGGAGGAGCAACGTCCTCTGCTGCCTGAAATCTTTTGAGACAAGATGCTGACAGCCTATCAATACAGAATCCTACAAGCAGAAAGGGCACAGCTCATTCAGACACTACCTGGCTTGGCTCCTGAAGTAAATATCCCTACTTTTCAAGAGGGAGAGCTAGCGAAATTTTGACTTATTGCTATGTTCATCTATGAAATAGTATCACGGCAGAGTGCACTGTCCCCAGTCCACATTATTATGTCAGAGCAAGGTCTCCTTGGAAAGCTCTCTTTTTCAGATTCCCCTGCCAAGAGTTCACACTGCACAGCAAGGAAACAGAACTGAAACAGAAGCCTCAAATGTTACGCTCAATATGAAAAAATAAAATAACAAGTAAAAATACATTGATCAATAGCATGTCGGTGCATTTTAGCCCTTTGAAAAACATAAAAGACGGCTGTACTCTTTAGAAGTTAAAGCACATTTTTTCAAACAGCTCCCACCTCCCACCCCCTTTTTTTTTTAATCTCCTGCAAAGTCAAGACAGGATCACAAAGTTCAGCTGGTTTAAGGAGGATTAAGGTCTAGGGATTAAGCTTCATTCATTTGGGGATGTAAATTAGCAGCAGAGGGACAGCAGCTGACTGGTGAGGAAAGGGAGGAAGGAGGAGGCAGGTCAAAGAGCAAACCATGCACAACTGCGGGCTTTTGCTAGCATAAATCTCAAATGACAATGTATCTGGCACTCCACCACAAGAAAGTAAAATAAAAGAATATTGCCCAATATACTTCAAAATCTTTCTCTGTTACTGAGTGCATAAAGGCAGAATGACAAAATCCAGGTTTCTATTAGTAATAGCATCAACGATGAGTAGGTTCTTGTTCCATCCTTCCTATACTTAACAGTACAAGGAGAATAGAAACAGATCTTTTTTCGTAGCCATTCCTCTGGATCTGGCAGACCCTCACATACACAAAAAAAATCCCAAATCAACTCCATACTTTGCTCCTAGTTTGACTGCTCTGGGCAGCAGTAGCCATGTGGCAGCACAGACTAAAACACAATTCCATGACCTGAGAACCTTCATATCCACAGGCTCCCGGTACAATTTCAAATGCTCATACAATTCCACATCCCAGCACCAATGGAAAATTAACACGCAATTCCTCTCAGCCACCCTTTTGGGCAACCACAGTGACCACATTAGAAATATATCACAACTAAGACTTAATATTATATGAATAATAATAATATTAATATTAAAAATAACATTTTAACTATTGCTACCTGCCTTCAGTATGCATCACATCTGCTGAAGTTACCAGCAAAATAATTACTACCATTGACAAGACTAAAATGATGTAGCAATAAAAGTTATGTCGTGCTCTATTAGAAACAGAAATCCCAAAGCATTTCCATAGTCCAGTTTTTTTATTGGCTAAGTGACAGGTTGCATTTTGCAGATCAAGATTAGCTTGCGATGTTTGCCATTAGAAAAGCTCACTCTGGCTTGAAAACTGAGTAAACATAGTCAGGAAGTGATTGAAGGAGCACAGATTGCCAAGATATAATTTATAGTTACTTTCCCACACTTCAAACTATAGTTCTGTCCTTTGGACTCCAAAATTATTGATATAATTAAAATACTAGATTACCAATCCAGAAGTGCCTGATATTATCTAACTCAATTGTCACTGTTTATTTCAGTCCATTTTAAAAGCCAAGCCATCTATTGCAAACACATCTAGAAAGAAATCATTCCAAAAACATACACACACGCACATATACACACACATCCATACATAAACTGAGATCTTACGAGTCTCTCAAGACTCTGTTCCCATTTCAACCTCAATTATTTACTAAGCTACAAAACAATTCTATGTATGGACCAGATGAGCTTGTGGTTAAGTAGGCAAGTCTTCAAGAAACCTCATGAAAACTCAGCTCTACTTTGTGTCAGGACTACTCTTAGAAGATGAACCACACACAAATCTGAGAGTCCTCTGCTGTCACAAAGAGTCCATTTCTCTAAGACATGTATTTCCACTCCCTGATACTTGGTAACCTGGAAACTATCCCAAGACAGGTGCTTGGCAGGTTCACTTTCTGTCTTTCTTCTGTCAAATTCCCACCAGCACACCTAGAAGAACAGCTCCTTGAGAACAAGATTGCCCTAGACTGGGATGTCCCAAAACTGCTGAGCTGCTAGAAATAAAGGAAGTAGAAGCATTTTAGTGGTAAAGGGTCTGCAAGGACCAAGCAGCTGGTTTGTATCTCAACAGAAGCTCCTTCCCCTTGCTCTACTTGTTGATTCTAAATGCACTTCACCCACCTCATCAGCTTTGGCAAGCTTCCATTCCTCTTCCCTCTAAACTTTTCCCTACACTCCTCTATGCTGTGGCTCCACTCCTCATTTTCTTCTGTCCACCAGTCTTTACATCTTCCCAACTCATTTCACGTATATCTGTGTAGAAGCATGGCCATAACATGACACAAAGACATCAGTATCTTTACATTGTTCCCTTTTTTCCTATTCTTTCATCTCTTTACATGGAGCAACATTTTACAACAGCATGCATGGAAATTACCACCCCCCCTTAGTTTCAGTGAGGCAATGTACTTAGCCAGCCTGCAACGTAAAGTTTGGGTTCTGGTGATGACAACAATGAAAATTTAACCCCAGTGCTGTTGCTGGAGGGAAGGAATGCCATCCAGAGGGACCCTGACAGGATTGAGAGGTAGGCCAATGCAAACTTCAGAGAGCTCAACAAAGTGGTCTGGGTCATGGCAATTGCAGACACATTTACAGGTAGGCCAGAGAAGAGATTGAGAATGACCTTGTGGAGAAAACCTGAGGGAAAACATGTGGGCAAAACTTGGGTTGATGAAAAACTCCACATGAGCCAGCAATGTGCACTGGCAGCCCAGAAAGCCAGTTGTACCCAGGGCTCCATCCAAGCAATGTGGCCAACAGGGCGTGGGAGGGGGTTCTTCCCCTCTGCTCTGGTCTGGTGAGACCCCACCTGGACTGCTGTGCACAGTTCTGTGTCCCCAACATAAGAAGAACATGGAACTGTTGGAGCAAGTCCAAAGGAGGGCCGTGAAGTGGATTAGAGGACTGGAGCATCGTTTCTACAAAACCAGGCCGAGAGAGCTGGAGCTGGTCAGCCTGGAGAAGGTTGCGTGGAGACATCATAGCAACCTCCCGGTATCTAGAGAGAGCCTACAGGGAAGCCAGAGAGGGATTCTTCACCAGGAACTGTAGTGACAGGAGAAGGAGTAATGGGTACAAATTGAAACAGGGGAAATTTAAGGTTAGACCAAGGAGAAAAATCAGCCTACAGTCTTTCATGTTTACATTTTTCTGATAGATAACAAGTCAGTAAAACACATGTATTGGCACCTAACACATAGGGAAGGAAATAGAGATTTGCATGACTAAGACAAAAACAAAGATTCCTTCAGTGGATGTAACTGAAAACCACAAAAAATTACTGTTGTCTTAATTAAGGACAAAATTTAGAGAGGAAAGGGTCCTTACCCTGTACATCAAAGTTGCTCCCATGTCACACTTATGTTCTTTAAGTTTGCTTTCTTCAATTACCAAGATTGAATTATTATGATGCTGCCTCATCTTCACCACTATCTTCTTCAAACACATCCTATTTCCCCTTTACTCTGAACATGATGCTTTCCTTCTCCTGTGCCTTTAACTTCGCTACTTTCACAAATCCTGCCTCATTCCGTCATCTGATGAGGGAGCTGCAGGTAGAAGCTATTTTACTGTGATGATACAATGTTTACTTCTAGTGCTCCCATTGAACTTAACTTTGTAGCTGGGATGATGCCATGTTCACCTAAGAAAAATCCCAGAGTTATCATGAAGTTCTACATAAAATGTCGGGCTGCCTTTTTGGGTTGTGCAGAACAATAAACTGCGATGGAACTGAACTGTGTTACAATTCTTAAAACAGGCTGAAAGAAAGAACACAGAAAAGAAACTGTGCTCCTATTTAACATGTTGAACAATTTATAAGAACCTTTCTGCTTTCAAGATTTCATTTTATTCAGTTAATAAGGCCCAGATAATTAGAAGATCTTTTTTTCCCCTCACGTCTTTTTTTTTTTGTCCTGTGAGTGCAAGAAGCAAACAAGCAAAAATAAGTCACACCTCAGTCTCACATGAAGCTATTCAATTATTAGGCAGAAAATCTTTGGTTGCCTCCTCCCTATAATGGCATTTAGAGGTAAATGAACAAAAAAAAGTCCTGCTGTACCTCTCTCTGTTTACCACAGTCTATCTCCCTATATAAATTATCCACCAGATAAAAATTATCGAACAGTTTAGATCTCGGCCTGTAACATTGTCTAGACATGAAGAAGGCACTCTATTTGCTAATGAAACTGAGAAACTCATTTTGACATTTAATGTGTCATATCTATTTTATTTATAATCTCTAAACAGTAATGAGACATCTCCTTTGTGAAACAGGATTAAATAGATCTGTAAACTGCTATGTAGAACTTCGTTGAATTTCAGTTGGGAAGGAAATGTAGGTTCTTTTTTTCATGACTTAAACAAGAACCCTTCCAAGAGGCTCTTAAAGGGGAGAGGTGGCAGGCAGCCTCCTCACAAGCGATGACAGCAGCCCCTAAATCAAGTGTCACACAGCTTCAAACCCTAAGGAGTCATCAGTCATGCTTGCGGGAGGGGAAGGAGCAGCCTCCTTCCTTGAGATCAATGAGGCAAACACAGAATACTCCTTCTGCACTCCTAAGGATGATTGATGACTCCTTAGCAGCTGAAGTGTGTGACATTTGATTTCACTCACTGATAAGATTGTGTCTTCCATACACCTTCTAGTTAATGTTTCCAGGGCCCTCACATAGCTGTTCTTTGTGACATTTTTTAACACAAAGCTCAATTGTTCAATGATTAATGAATTTCTCAACAGATGAAAATTCTGTAAGAGAATTTTGTAACTGTGTCCCTTGATAGTCTGATCACAACACAAAACAGGAATCTAGGCTCCTTAAGAAAACTAATGGGAGATCTCCTGCCCCTGTCAAATGACACTTGTAGGCAAAACAATCCTAAAAAAGAACTGTCTTTTTTCCTGAAGACTTTAAAATATACACTTCAATTCTGCTTTTCAGAAAACTTAATGCATTGATTGATAATGATTAAAAATATTTTCCAAAATTTTAATAAGCAGATTTCCATAAGGTTATCAATTTCAACAGACTAGAAACATGCTTTGTGACTTTCTTATTTTACTTACAGCATCATATTCTTATCCAGTTGACTCCTGTTTTGAAATCAGCATGATTTGAAACTATGCTTTGTAACTACAAAGTACACTTGCCTGCTTTATACTGCACTCCATTGTATCACAGGCCATGTTACATAAACTTTTGTAGTAGCACTTAAATTTCACAGCACTATTTACATATATTTTTGTGGTTTTGCTCAATTTTTTTTGCTTTTAAGAGTGATATTGAATTAAATTCTTTAAGCAGATGTATTTTTAACTCTCTTAGGAAATCAAGAACATTTTTTGAGCCTGATTTTCTAAGTGCCATGTTCAGCTGGATTCTGCTCAATGCCTTTGGAAGTTTTAGCACTTTGCACAAAAATCATGAGGTTTTGATAAATACAAGAACCAGGTAATTAAGAAGACTGTCAGAAAATCCACTCAAAAAGAGAGAAACTGTACTGGTTGTCAATCGTATCTTCCTCTGTAAGTTTGCTCGTCAAAAAAGCATACTGGTAAACAGAGGAAGAAAACTGCAGTACAATCCAGAAAAAGATGATGACTGTGGCTCTCTCACCCCTTCAGAATGAATGACTGGAACAGAATGGCAGTACTGTCAAAGAAAAACGCTCCACATAACCTTTATCATTTTGCCAAAACCAGCCCACCAGAAGAAATCAAAGGGAAATTCCAAGTGTGGACTTGCCAAATGAATCTTTCATCTAAATTTTGAAACAAAGACATTGCTCCTGCCAAATGTTGTTAAGCTTTGCCGAGGCCTCACGTGAAAAATCAAGAGCTCCGACTATTAGGAATTCAAATTCAATGTAAAACTTGGGCTTATTCCCAATTAATGCAAATGAGAGCTGCACACTACCTTGAAGGTCTTTAAATTAAAAATGATCCTGACATAGAACTGTGCCAAATTAAGTCAGAAATGATGAAATAATAAAAAAATGATGTTATGAACTGTCCTGGCACTTAAAGACATGATGAAGTCTCTATAACACTCTGAAAACTTGTTATTATGAAAACACTCTTTTTAAGTCAACATCTTATTTCCAAAATGCTACATTCTCAAGGAATCTGAAGTACTCTCTATAAGGGCACACAAAATCAAAAAATATATTTATGCTGAAAAACACACTTTAAAAAAACTATTACCATAATGATAAATTTCTAATGCTGACATACTTTCATGTCATGTACAAAAAAAAAGACATATTGGACAACAATTTTTCATTTAAAATATAACCCTATTATATTTACTGGTATTTTTTTTCAGTAAAGAATTGGAACAGCTTTTCTTTCTAAAACTGATACAAAATTACCTTACATTCTCTCTCATGGTTCATTATGAGATAAACTAAAATCACACTCAAAGGATGCCCTTAGCAATGCTGCTAAGGACAGCAAAGCTGGCAGGTAAACCTGAGTTGACAGGAGTTTGTTTTCCAATTGAAAGTGTACTACCTTAAATACTTGAGCATATTCTATGAATACTCTCCAGCCTGACAAACATTTTTCAAGTCCGCCCTAAGAGAACCTGTATTTTAAGAGTATATGTAGATTTTTTTAAGGGTATGTTTGCTCAACAATTAGCCACAGTTCCACTGGAATGAGCTTCTCTGTGTGGTAACTGATAATTCCCAAATTCCTTTCCATACCACATTCATGAGAAAACAAGAAAGTTAAATTCTTCAAGGAATATTACATCCTGAAACAGCCAGACAGGTTTCACTTAAAACTAAATTCATACACAAGTAGGGGTTTGTGCATCGCTCTTCCCTTCTCTCTCATTACTCTTCAACCCTTTAAATTAACTAGGATAAATATTTAAACAGCATTTTCATTAGAACAACTGATCAGCTGGAAGAGAGAGATATTTAGGGTGTGTTCCCTAAACGCACTGAGCATTTGTGCTCAGAAATACCTACTAGACTTCAAATAACCTATAGGGAAGAGGACATTTACAAATATCCAAACTGGGAGAATTCATGACGGAAGGGCATGGGAGGTGCAGGATGGGTGGGAAGAGAGGCTTAGCCTTTCATTGCTAAATATGTGCAAGTGCCCGGATTATCTGTGTAACACATAAATGCAGAGAAACGCAAACATTTCCCAGAAACAGCTGAGGTGCACAAAAAGAGAAGAAACCAGAGAAGACTCTTGGAAACCTGCCTGATTTCCTGTGAGCACACAGTCCACATGCTTGGCAAACTCACAGGGAAACCCAACTTGCATCCCTGTGACTCTCAAGCAGTCTCCCTCTGGGAATGAGGGACAGTGCTTCTTGAGGAGTGTCGTGGTTTGAGTTTCAGTTTTCCCGTCTGCACCCATGAGATGACCACACTGTTTTGAACTGGAACTCCTTCTTTGTCCAAAAATTTCAAAATTCAGGGACATTTTAATGACCCAGAACACATCTCCAGCTACCAAGATTTAACATTAAATGGTCCACCCTTCACCACTCACTCCTACTGTTTAGAAAATTTTAATTCTGGCATTTTCTAAATTCTAAATGCTTAACTTCGAAACCTATTTTTCCAGTTTAGAAAACTTGCAATTCTGCAGTCTCGCAGATTTCTTAAATGTTTTCATTCTTCTTAGAATAAACGTCTATTTAAAACAGCAAAAATGTTAAACTAAGAGTTTGACATTTTTCCACCTATCTATTATAGCTAAAAAAGGATAGTAGGTTGCAATCCTCCATTTGGATTCATTAGTAAGGGAGGAGAAGTGTTTCTCTTATTGTTCTCACTTATATTTACTGAAAATGGAATGTCTCAAATGAATTCCACTTTAGAATCATATTGAGAGCACGCTCTAATTCACACAGATGGGGTCTTTTTTTCACTTTTCCTGACTTCTTCTCTCCAACAAGTTTCTTTGCAGTCCTGCAATTTTCCCAAGTCCGTCTCCTTATCCAGTAAAACCAATCTGAAATCCATGATTTTAATTCAAGGAAATGAAGTGGTACCACACCACTTGTCTATCACATTGTCTACTCCCCCACAGGACCCAAAATCCTTCAGATTTCCTCCATAATGAACATTCCCATTCAAATCCATGCCTTTCCTTAAAATGATCAGTCACTACCATATCCTCCTCAGCTCTATGAAGCATCTTTTCGGCTTATCAGTAAATCTTTTCCTCTAAACTCAGTCTAAATTCAAACACATTCAGAGATCTCCCAGTGCATTTTGGTTCCTCAGTAGGACTGTTGCAGGTCTCCCACAAGTCTTTTCAGTTTTTGACGAGGCTTAAAACCAGACTATTTGTCCATTATCAGGCCAAACTCACGGCCTCCCTGGCTCACCTTTTCAAATTCCCCTCCAAGTCTTCCCAATACCAAGATATGACACTATCTAAAGAGCAGTCTAAATTTTCACCTAAGAGTTCCAATTTTCTTGTCTCCTCTCCTGGCAGGTTTACACTCCTCACTCTGCCCTTACACCATATCTTGTCCTTCTGACAGACTGAAGGAACATGGGAAGGTTTGCAGATCATAAAAATAAAAGACTCTTAAAAGGAATCGGCCAATTCCAAATTACAAATGAAGTCGTGATAATCTCTTTTGCCAGAAACTGTAAGTTTTTCTCTAAATTAAAAAAAAACAAACAGAAAAAGAAATTAAATTTGTGTTCAAATCACAGAATAGACAGTTATTATTTGCTCACCTGAAATATTTGTTTCAAGGAAAAAAGTGCCCGTCTCAGTTCCCGTCCATTGGAATTGTAAAGTTTTTCTGGGAAAACAAAATAAGACAACACTAAAATCTTCAGCATAGACAAAACTGACAACACTGCAAAAATGCAGTACAGCTTTTGAAAGAATTATAGCACCCACTTCCCATTAGGCAGACTTCTCTTAAAGAAGTTAGCTTTTTAAAATATAGATATAGGACTTATGCATTAAATGTGCATGTAAACCAGGATTTAGTTGTCTATAACTTAAGATGGCATCTTCCAGGTAAATTCACAATAGCTTCAACAAGATCAGTGAGAAACAATTCTCTCTGAAGTTTTTGAAAATGCTTAGAAATACTTGTTCTTTCTGCATTAAGGTAAATTTAGGGTTTACTGAAAGTACCAGATTAATCTCAAAAGACTTGTCTGAGACCACTCTTTGCCTTTGTTATCAAAGCTAGAGCCACTGAATCCCATCCTTGACTGCCTTCCCTCTAGACATTCTTTTCTCATGTTCTCATCTTTCTATTGTTAAATCCTTTCTCCAATAGCAATGAACATTAATACCAGAAATAGTCGGACAGTCTGTTCTTAGCATAATTCAAAACAGTGTTTTATTCTCCTGAAAACTGATCTTGACCTTTTTCTAAATGAAGCAGAAGCCTTCTTTTCATCATCCAATACTGAAATGTATTACTTCATTTATTCCCCTACTAATGCATTCTCACAGAAATAATTTAAAGACAAAAGTAACTTTGCTATCCTTCTGAACCCCACTACAATATTTGTGTCTTTGGAAGAAGTCTTGTGCATCTCAAGTTTGTTGTTGCAAATTTGTGACTGTGCAGGGATAGAGCAGAAGGTGAGCTCTTCAAACCTTCCTGGTCTAGTACGCTTAGTGTATTTGACAGAAAGAGACTTTATAAAACACATCTACAGTCTTAAATTTAATTTTATTACACTACTACAATCTAAGGGCAATGACAAAGGAAAATCAAATCTTCATGGTCACCTCAGATGACACACTGCCTCATCCACATATCATCATGAAAACACTCTCTCTGCAATCGACAGAGTAGTGGCCTGCAGTGGCCCTGAGATCAAAGTTGGAATGCTCATGCAATGATAATATTCTTATGAGAAAATTAAATATCAAACCTCAACATTTTATTTCTTACTTTCACTTGTCTATTTCCCTTTCAATTACCACTTTACACTACAAAACCAAATTAAATTTTATTTCCCTCTGTCAGGAAGTTGCAAAAAAAACGACTAGCATTTGAGGACTCAATGCATTTATAACTCAGTGATCATTTCTTACTTCAATCAAGAAAGGTGGGATCTAATTTTAGAAAAAAAAAAGACATTTCTTATTCCAACAGTCATCTTCAATCAAATGAAAAATATGAAGCAAAATCTCAGCAGAACTAACATTATTTTTTTAAAACTTTGAAAGTATCTTTGTTCATCCCTAATTGCCTCTGATTTCAAAGGCAGAATGTACAGAACTGGCAAAACTATTGTTGTTATAAGTTGTCTCCTTTCTTGCACTTTTTATAGATTCTTGACAAAACACTGGAGGAATGGATTTCACTTCAAGCCATAAACTTAGAGGCACACTTTAATTACTCTCACTTAAAAACGCATTGGCATGTGGGACCATATTTCTTGGCAGGATAAAGAGTAATTTTGTCAGGAAAGCCTAAAGAATAATAAAGATCTTCTAAGACCCGTTCTGTCAACTTTACATGCCACATTACACAAAATATTCCTTTTTGAAAGTTACCTCCATCTGGCATTTGTTATTACTAATTTCCCTCTATTCATAATTCACCAGCATCATTATGACCAGAATGTCTCCAAACAAGGCAGTACATTATCATCTTAATTAAGAGAGGCACCACTTCTTAAAGTTCTGGCAACTTTGTACATAAATATCAGTGTCCTAACAAATGCCATCTGTTGGTCTTGGTCTTAAACAGAAATCATCATCCCAGCCTGGGGTGAAGTCCTAACAAACCATTGTTATGATACCATAACACTGGTTGTTTCACTGGTGCATGAAGATTTTTGGTACATCTCAGAGGAACAATGCTGAACATTTTTTCTCCTTGGTGTTTTCACAGAACTTAACCTCATCCTTGGCAGTCAGCACCAACAATGCTCTCCCTGCTTGTCTGTAGCAAAGAGGACAGAAGTTACTGACTGTAGCTTAAAAAGGGTCTATTGTTAGAGCTAAGAATGAACAACTACTGCAAGTATCAAGTTTGACAACAGTTGTGGCACATGTCACAAATGTTTAAGGTGGGTTGAAAATTCATCTGAGGAGTGACAGTCCAAGTAAGTCATCTCACTTCTGGTATCTTCTACCAGAGACAACATACACTCGCAGGTACCTCCTCACACAGAGCTGATCTTGTTCAATCAGCTCAAAGATACAAGTCCACAGCATCTTCACCTGTTATTCCAACACACGGGCAACACACTCTCTGTGTAAGTCTTGACACCCACTTCTTACAGCGCTGGCAGCCACCAGAAACATTCACTGACCATAACCCAAAGAGGGAAGTGAGGTGTCCATGCTACATCAGAAGATATTTTGGTTCAGAAAACCTCAGTCCAGGATGAACCTCATCCAGGGCAGGAAAGCCTGCATAAGCCCAGGTATTGCATGGACCCTTAAAAAAGCTTGTACTTTTATTGTGTGTGCTGTTTTTCAGAGTACAGCTGGGGGACACTTGCTAAGATGCTCTCAAGGCCTTAGAGAATTCTCAATTGTTAACAGTAACTTTAGCACCCCAGGGAACTCAGGCTCATCCTGAAAGCTCTAGACTGCAACTGAGGCTACAAAAATGCATCAGCAGAAACTGAAAGGCAAAAATCAGTTCTGAGCTCTGTTCCTATGATCAAAAAACAAAATTAAAAAAAAAAAAAAAAGAGAGAGAGAGAGGAAAAGCCACATTTGCTTTTACACTGCAGATGATTTAGAAACTAGATAGAAAATGCTTTTTAATGCTTGTTTTACATAAGCAGTTTAAAGTTTCGGCCAGACTGAGAAATAACTTTCCATGTTAAAGTATAGAGGTGACTAATTCCCATAGTACCTCCCTGGCAAATCTGTCTGTAACTGAAACAAATTCTGTCTATAGTTTTTAAAGAGGAGTCTAGCCTGCTACTATCACCAAACCCAGAAAATTCTGAGGTGCTCCAAGGACAATCCAAAAGACTCACAAGTTCATGGCTTTGTTATTAGGTGTCAGATAAGCTTGAATATGTACACCAAGACTGCTTTACAGCAGAAAACAAACCTCTGGATTTCAAGCAGGAATACATGCTGCTACACCTCTCCCTGAAACTTCTCTGGTCCTTTGGTAAAATGCATTTCCTGTCCTTTGGCAGGCCAGGTGCAGGCTGGAGACATTCTACATTCATATACTTCAAGGTGAGATACAACAGGTCAATGAGCTCGTAGGTCATGGAGTTCGTGATATTTGACACGTAAGACTTCATCTGCCTACTAATGATGGTGGCTTTGACAGATGTGTTGTCATGAGTGACACTACTGCAGCCACTTTTACTACTTTTCTTCAAGAAATAAAGATCTGCATCTGTGGCTGTGGATTAGTTTTAACTGCATATACACAGATGACAGAAAATTCTCCTTGTGGTTCCGTCTGATGTTAACTAACACTAGAGGGCACTGCTTATTCCCTCATTTTATGAAAGAAAAGGCACTCTATCCCTCCATGGGCTTCCCACTGATAGAGCAACACTTTTTGGGATGCTGAGTTGGTACTCCGTTAACCTTGAAACCCTGTTTTTAATCTGCAGACTATAAGATATCCTATGAAATTGGAAAGCATCAGCACTGCCAATCTCAAACATTCAAAATCAGAGTCAATGCTTTTGAAACTGATAGAAAACCAGGTAGTGGTATTGGCCTGAGTTTTATTTACTGCAGGAACCAAGAGTCACATTTATTAAATTATCCCTCACATCATAGCAGGGAGGTGTATATCCTTGAAAGACTGTGAGATTCCCTTAGTTCAGCACTTGTTTCTAGAGGCAGAGAATCACAGATAACCAGATTTGTGGTAGAGACAGACAAACGTGACAGCTAGCAACCGGCAAGTGGTTACTTTCCTGCAACAGCAGAACTTTGGTTAAGAGAAGCCTTTATGCTCTAAAAGAAAAATATTTTTTATTGCTCTGTATTTTTTGCTTGTTTTTACTTTTGTGAAAAATAACTCAGGCTAAGTGAAAAGGGATTCCTATAGGTGAATTTGGTACAAATGTAGCAGTGGAAGGAAGACAGTTTGGTTTGAAATCAACTTCTTTTCAGAAATGAAAGAGCAGTATTTAAAAATATTTTATCAGACAACTTGCAGCTTTCAAATGGATTCTATATTTTCAAAGATAATTGTCAGAGGCTCAAATTTCAATGGTTTTCTCCTCTTTTGACTACACGGGAAAAGGGACTTCTTAAAGAAAATAGTAATTTGTCCTTATATTCTTAAATAAAGTACTGACTTTTCTTCTGCCTTCTATGAGGAAAAAAGAGTGTTTTCAATCCACAGCAATAAAAGAAAAAGTGGAACTGGCTGAACATTGCTTGGTTCAGTCCCACGTGTTACACCTGACCTCTGACCGACAGGGTACCATCCTCCTCCCTTCCTCTTCCATCACACCCATTGAATTAGTCCCTGGGATATAGTAATTTATACAGCATCAGCCTTTTGAGCTGTTGGCAAAGGCTTGTGAACATCTGGCTGAGCACAAATGGGAGTTGCTCTGCTTCACTTGTTGCTGCCTGAATGACCTCTATGTCTCCCATCCATGCCTCCTTTCTTTAAACTATAATTTCAAGATGAAGCTCCTTTCCTTACAAAAACATAAAAGGGAGATTAACTCCATATTTGATTACATTAGCAGGATACCTGGTGCAGATCCACTTAAATGACATTTGAAACATTTCCTGCCATTCATTTTTGCCTTGCATTGGATAGAAGTAGCAACATTCTCTGGCTTCAAGTAGCCACTTGCAAATTAGCCAGTACTTAGAAACTAAAAAATTTAATTCCTCTCTCTGCAACAAGGAATAAAGTATTATTTTAAATGCTCACTAGGAAGAAGTATTAGTGATAAAATTAAAAGGCTTTCAAAATTTAAATGAACTGCCTACCTTTCCAGCAGCACTGATGGGAAAGAAAACTTGAAAGAACAAAAAAAAGTGTTTATAATGGTAAGAAATTTTGGCATTCATTCTTTCTTTGAATGCCCATGCCACACTTCTAAATTTATTACTGCATTATTCCAATTTCAAATGCATGTTATTTTATCTGAATGAATGCATACAATTGTAGAACTAAAAATTTGAGCAATACAGCAACAAATCAGGCAAATGGGTCTATTCCTGTGAACAGGCATCAGGAACCAGCCAGGTAGACTTCACTCGAGTAGGCCCACAGGTACATATAGTGCTGCAGATCTATAAAACAACTGTATATAAAACTAATTAGTGTAGTGTGCCAGTCTTTCACTGTATGTCAAACAAATTAAAGCAGTTCTCTAAGAAAAGACCTGGTCCTGTGCCAAGAATAGGCTCTTAGTTTAGCTTTTGTCCACGAAAGTTAGTAATAAATGTGTTGGCCAGACAAGGTACTCTCCTTTTCTTCCCAGACCCCCTAGAAAATGCACGAAGAAGGGACTCATTCACAGGCATACTGCCCACTATTGCATTAACACAACTGCTGCTTCTGCTGAGATTACTTTATTTTGCATATTACAAATCTCCTTTTTTCGCCCCTCTGAATCTGATCTTATTTTGTCTGGATAAATGGTTATGCATTAATTAGCGGAACACGTCACATGTGATCTCAAGCTACATATTCTCCCACTGATCCAGGGATAAATGATTAGCACGTAGCACTGGAAAGAAGCCTTCTCACAATAAAGGACCTTAGGCCAAGCAAGGGGCTGCGTACACATTTCGGGAAGCCAAGCCCACACCACTGTCAGCACGGACTGCTTTGGAGGAATGTGCAGGCTGCCTCCAAGGAATGCCGCCCCAGCTCCCCGGCAGAGAAAAAGCCTCCCTACTCTCCTTTTCATTCAGACACACAGCAGCTGCTTAGCTAATTATCCGGGACAGTGGGTCCGCTCAGCGAGCAGGGTCCTTTGCCCCCACTGGGAGAGGGGGATCCTTTGTCGGGAAAGGATCCTATTACGCCTGCATATAAGAAGAGCTCAGCTTCAAGCCTGCATCCTTATTCCCTTTCTCTGCAAAGGACCTGCAGGTGGGGAGTGGGAGGAGAGAAAGACAAAATAGTCTCAGACACCCTTTCCTATCCCATACCCTAAAGCCATGCTGGCAGAGGCTCAAAGTAAAGAGCGCAAAGAGCCACCTGCAAACCCCAGGGAGCCTGTGGGTTTGGACTGACAACCAGGGAGAACTCCAGGGCAGGATCTCTCCTGGGAATGAAAAATACCCAATTCAGCACTTCAGAGCAATTCTATACACTCACACATGGGATTTTCTGCCTCTTTGAAAGCAGAAGTCTGCTTTCCTGAGACTGCAGAAAGTACCCAGCAGAAACAGTCCCTGGATTTCCACAGGGAGAGTACACATGGCAAAACCCCCACTCTGGGAAGATGGGTTGGAGCTAATCTTTTTCGAATATTTCTCTGAAATGCCAAATGTCTTGTGTCACAAGGGAATCAACATAAGACTGTCAGCACAAGAATGATTATACATTTAAATCCACTGAAAAAAGTATCTTCTCCTGCAGGTCCAAGTGTCCTCTCTCACTTCTTGCTCCCATGTTTCTAAGAGATATGAAATGTGACTCAATCAATTGTGGGAAATGAGTAATATATAAGAAAAGTTCAGAGGATCAGGAAGAAACGCGATGACCCTGATGATGAGGAATCAGAGACATGCAACAGGTCCTTTTCATTCTGAATATATGATTCCTGAAAGTCCTGGTGACTCCCCTACCCTTGGTGTTAGTCAGTGCTGGAGTTCAGCATAAACTACAGTAACATCTAAATAATCCCATCAGATTTAAAAGAAGGAGGTTTTTATGCAGATATCTAGTAGAAGAGACTTTTCAGTCTTTATCGTACTCCACTGTCATGGTTTAACCCCAGCTGGCAGCCAAGCCCCAGGCAGCCACTTACTCACTCTCCCACAAGCGGGATGAGGGAGAGAATGGAAAGTGTTGCAGTTAGAAAATCTGTGGGTGAGATAAATATAGTTTAATAATAAAGAAAAAGCCACCCACACAAGCAAAGGCAAACAAAGAATTCATTCACCACTTCTGATGGGCAGGCAGGTGTTCAGCAGGGCTCCATCACGTGTAACAGTGACTTGGGAAGACAAACACCTTCATTCCCGAAGCTCACCCCTTCCTCCTTCTTTCCCCAGCTTTACATGCTGAGCATGACACCATATGACATGGAATGCCCCTTTTTGGTATGTTGGGGTCAGTTCGTGTGCACCCCCAGCCCCCTCGCTGATGGGGTGGTACAAGAAGCAGAGAAGGCTTTGACTCCATGTAAGTGCTGCTCAGCAGTAACAAACACATCCCTGGATTACCAACAATGTCTTCAGCAGAAATCTAAAGCAGTCCAAAAGTCTCTCCCAAACTAGGTACTATGAAGAAAATTAACTCCACCCCAGCCAAAACCCCTCTGACAGCATAAAAGGACTACAGTGATCTCTTCTCAACCACTTCTACCAAACTTCTGCATATTCTGCTTGGTTTCAAGCAAACCACACGTCATGGATAAATCATTATCCAGAGTTCCTCCTTTACAGAGCTCTAAATTACTATCCTTTTACTTCTATAAACCCATCCACATGGAACTAGGAAGAACATTTGTCGTGCTATCTGCACACATTATGGCAAACAAATGCCAATTATTTACACTAAAGGGAGCCATTAAAATGCACCAAGTGTTTATATAGTTAAGTGCAAAAGGAAAACTTGGTCTCCATCTGCTGGATCCAAGCATTTACAGCCGTGGAAGATGGGGCTCTCCCTGTATGTTGCACTGTATTATGTTAGAGATCATAAAAACTGATTTGGTTTCAAATCAGTTTTGGTGTCAAAACTTCCTCTTACTGTTTCCATTTCTAAATTAGCATATTAAGGCCCTGCTTGCTTATAAGCTAAAGAAAGGACATATAAGGTGATGTGGGCTGAGAGCAGGGTGAAGCTGCCTGACAAAAAGGGCTTGTACTTTTTCTCTTAGTTTTATATGTCTCTGCTCACTACTGTTTTCACAATTCTCTACTGCAGAAACCTGTGTCTGCTGTCTTTGACTGCTGCTGTGGAGAAAAGCACATAAGCAAGAAGAAAGCCCAACAGCAGGAGAGCACAACAGCAGGTTCTACCTAACGCATGAAGCAAAAATCAGAGTGGGACATTAAAACTCAGTTTCAACAAAGAATCACTTAACTAAACAGAAAGCAACAGCAATAGTTAGCAAATTTCCATTATTAAAACCCCAGGTTTTTAAAATTACTTGTAGCTGGAGAGATAAAGAAAATGCATGGGGTGTCCATTGCCAAACGACATTTTTTAGAACTGGCTTTCAGGGTATGGCTGGGATAAATATTGCAGGCCAGTGCCACAAAAAGTTTTCCTTCCCTCTATGAGCCAAAAACTGTGACTGGAACAGCAAGTCAGCTCTGAATCCACGTCCCATCTGGTTATCACCACAGCTTTTATTTCCAGTTCCAAATTACTTCTGTCATGTATCCTTCTGATTTTGTAAGCTAGAATACAGTATTCCTCTTTACAGTTACAGTTACATTTCCCAGTGAATCTGATGCCTACTGATAAGTTTGAACCCATGGGGACACTATAGAGGTCTATACACACAGAGCAAACTGCTCAATCAGCTCAGTCTTCCTTCCTTCCTTCCTGAAATAAAAAGCCATATTCAAAGGTTACAGCCTTTCCAACATACTAACAAAATAAAGAGTCTCTGCCTCTTCAGCCTACTTATTCCAGCTATGGAACAGGCACCATAGTGTACTTCCCTACAATGATTTATTTATATAGGTCCTCTCCACTCAAATGCAAAAGGCACTAATATGCTCTTTAGTTCTGAAGTGCAGGAAACAGTACTTTGGGTTGACAGCCTCAAAGGAGGGCACTTCTGCATGTCCAAAAAATGCTATGACTTTTCTTCTGTAAAAGTCAAAGGGTGATAAAAGGGAAAAGGCTGCGTAACAAGGTCAAATATTATGGCACCGTATTAGAGCAAGTGGTGATGGAAAAGACTTCAGAGGTCATCTTGTTCATCCCCCTGCTAAAGCAAAATTGTTCCCTAGAGAGTAATACAGCAGGAAAGTAGTTGTTACGCTAAAATATAGGTTACATAATTTAAGAAAATGGGGCTAGGGAAAATTGGTAGAAAAGAAAATA
Source organism: Irena cyanogastra (assembly GCA_013397155.1). Classification (NCBI taxonomy): domain Eukaryota; kingdom Metazoa; phylum Chordata; class Aves; order Passeriformes; family Irenidae; genus Irena; species Irena cyanogastra. Next base: position 520,631 of record VWZV01016197.1, on the reverse strand, counting down.
ATATAGAAGAACTTACTGCTTCTTTAGAGATTAGTGTAGCAAAATTGAGGCTAAACCATAATTTTAAAAAGTATGTGGAGACCAACCTTTAATGTTTGTTTCAGTTTACAACTCAGTCTCTGAGTTGCTGACCTGCGTGTTTGTGCTTGAACAAGCACATTAGCCAGTGTCTCCTAGGTTAGAAATATTTAATAAGAATATGCTAGTCGTGATTTGAGTTTTCTGGTTTTATTCCATTTTAACCACAGTGCCAACATGTTGCTCCGCATGTTCAATCACTATTAGTAAACAAAAAGCACAAGAAAATTATAGCAATCCATCACCAAAAAAAGACAAAACATTTAGGCACACCCTCACTATTCCTTGAATTATGGATGCCTTATCTGTGCTGACAACTTGGCAAAAGGCAAAACGTCTGAGTGCAAAGATGTCGCAGCTTTGTGCCAAGAACCTGAATGAGCTCCTGAGCTTAAAGCTCATATCAAGTTCTTCTGTGCATGATACCTGACAAAATATGTCAGATGTTATCTCCAAGACCAAGTTGTTGCAGTGATCCTACGTCCAGCCTCAACAAGTGCATCAGAACTTAACTAGTCCTTTCCCTTCAGAGGATGCAGCCTCCTAATTAACTGCATGCATTCAAGCATCAATTTGTTCAGGAATTTGGAAAGCAAGGATGAAACCACTCATCTAACAGCAAGGCAACAGGCAAAAGACGAGCAGAAGGAGCAGTTCATGTTGAAAACCCGATAAAGCTGCTTCTCCTCAGATTGCTGCTAGCAATTAAAATGGTGCGTGCATTTTTAAATACCTGAGCCTGCATTGCCTATATGCATGTGATGCTTCCCAGTCTCACAACCGTGCTGCTGGAGGCAACAGGCTCCAACTCAGTGTTAGGGGTTTTTTTGACCATTTGAAGTGGCCAAGACCAAGAATCCACCACAAAATCTTCAAACACAAAAACCAGCAGATGTGCCTGTCATTGTGACACACTTTCAATATTAAGGTTTAGTATTTAATTGTACTTCAGCAACCCCCAGAAACATCATCTACACAATCAGAAGGATCCCTTCTGGAAAGCTCCTAAAGGTGGCACCTGAATCCAGTGAGGCTTCATCTTTAGGATTTTTTTATCCCAAAATTAATTTAAAAAGAGAATAAGCAAAGAATTCAAATGTAAATGCCACAGCATCTTCAGGATACTTGTTTCAAATTTTCATTACATTTAGTGATGATAACATTGATTTCTAAAACAATTTTTTATAATTTAAATTCAATATACAGACTTCCTCAGTCTGAAACTCTTGCAATATCTCAATATAACAGCCTCTTCCTTATTTTAAGACCTTTACTTGTAGTTTATCTTTTCTAGATCTTCCTGTTCTTGTGTACATCCTCTAATCAATTCACATCTTTAAATGTGTAAACCCAGACACAGCAATACAACTAAGGCTTTACTGATTTTGAGTATAGAGGAGAAAGAGCATTTCAACAGACAAAGATTTGGTTTTGCTTTAGCATTACAGTCACACAACAAAGAACAATCCCTTAAGTAATAGCCTCATAGTTCCTAGCAGACGTGATCTCAGTCAAAAACAATAAGCTCGTTAACCAGCTTTGTTCTAATAACTTAAACTGCCTTTTCCCATGTGTCTTGATGCATTTTAGAGTTTTTTGGAAGGATGCTTCTTTAGAATACTTGAAGGATATAGTTAAATTAACAGAAATTAAATTTACAGAGATGGATTTGCAACAGAGGGAGAATGAAGAAATATCAGATGTGCAGAATGAAAGACTGCAGCAGAAATACTTTTAGCAGATGTCAAAGTAATTTAGGGTCAGCAAGTTTCCCATCATTCTGAAATTGCTGGGACATATGAAAAACACACCATTTTGGCAACTGAAAAGCTAACCCCACAAATAAACTGGAACAGAACCACTAAGATCTCAGGCTAAATCCATGCCAATGCATGACTCTCCTCTGATGCAGATGCCAGATCAAGCACATGGCCAGTCCTCCTCCAGCAGGCTGGGGAGGCTTGGAGATCCCTGTTATCTGCTGGATAACTCACTTCCCAGCATTCCTATTGCGCTGCACCCTGTGCCTAGCCATCTCCTGAGTCACACTTGCACACGAGGGGTGCACGTGGCTGGCACATCAACTCTCCATCTGCTGTCCCCATGTCTTACAGCAGCAGTGACAGGAACGGGCATCCCAGGAAAGTGGCGCAGGCACCCTGAGCAGCTTAACATAGGAAGAAGGTGACAGCCTGGGGCAGCCAACAGTCTTGAGCTTCACATGCTGCACAGAGCAGCCCTGCAAGAGAGAACGGCTGCTGTCTTGTACTCCAGAGCAATCTCTTCGTCCTTCAGTTACTATCTTTTATTATCACTCAGACCGTTGGGAATACAAAGGCTTTTTCAGAAGTGGAGACACCTTTGTACTCTCTTAAGGACCTGTACATCAGACTGCAAAGATTTAATACCACAAGTACTTTGGTGTTTCACATCCATTTAAAAATTATGTAAAAGTAGGGTACATCTCCACTTTCCAGGTACCATTTCCAAGTTTCATGATTAGGGTAAAGAGAAGTGTCCAAAGCTACATGTATGAAAATCAGGAAATTACTGATAAAAGACCATGTTTATCAGGTAGAAATTTCCCTTTTCGAAATTCTCCCTCATTTTCATAGCTGAAAAATATCCTAGATTTTCCAGAAAGAAGATGCATGATGCTTGCAGGGTCCAGAACAGTATGACTGGATCTTTGAGAGGGAATACAAAACCAGTATCGGAACAATCATTTCACCCCCATTAACAAACACAACAACTATACACCTCTGTGCCAGATGCTTCTCTGAGTTCTCTTTGGAAATCAACAAGTTCAGTTAAGTGCATTTGCAGCCGGAGAGAAGCTGGTATATAAATCCACCCACGCCTCTGGCAACACATTTTCCCTTTCGAACCAAAAGCTGGCTAGTGCCTCTCCAAGCAACGGTGTGTTGCCCATTGGGGCATCAGCTCTTCACCTCTCTCTCTGTCTGCAGTGACAGAGGTAAGAGAAACCTTAGAGCATTCCTAGCCTCACTTGGAATGATTTCCTGCCTAAATTTTCCCTTCAACATCTCCACATCAACAGTTTTTACAACAAATAATTTAAATGAAAAGTCAGTCAGGCTATGGGGTTCCTTTCCGTACGGTCCTATCCTCTGCTGGATTAGGGCAGCTTTCAGGCAAGTTTGCAAATATGCAGCGTAAAAGGAAAGGCTATCCTCACAGTGCTCCAACCACAGCACCCTACCAGACATTTACATTTTCAAACATTCCTCAAGCACAATTTCTGTTTACCATACCATGCGGAACCCGGCCTGAACTTGTTTAACACATGTTTGCATTATTTATCCAAACTCATTCATCACAGTTGTAAAACATCTGACAGACGATGGAGGTTTTCCAGTGTGTATCAGGCCTCTCGCTTAATTCAACCGCTGATTATTTCCACCTCTAAGTAATTCGACCAAAGCCACACGAAAGCATTCAGCTATACTAAATCTTTCTCTGTTTGTTATTAACTCAGTCACTGGCTGTAAAGAGCTCTACCCCTCTCTCTACTTATCTAATTAATCAGAAGAATATCTATATACACATGTATTCCACATATATTAACAGACATAATGTATACCCACATTAGTCACATAAATTTTATGTTTTTATATGTGCGATATACATATTCTACACATATAAATACAATAGCTTCTTTTTAAGAGGCTCCATGTGATAAGAAAAGCTTAATTGCTACATGGATTGAATTGTCATTTGTACCTTAAACACAGCCAGCTGCTGTTCAAAGTGCTTCCCCATGCAAAATGCACACACTACAGAATACATTACACACATTCAGCTACTTAATGTGATTTTTTTTCAATTCTCAGTTATAGGAAAAATATAGTAGCATAAAATCCATGAATTCACAAATTCACTTAGTATAAGCACATCAAGTCAACGGAGCTTTGAATCAGATAATTAACCTGGAATGTAAAAACTGTTCTTTCTGTGATTACTGAGCACAAACACTATATTTATCACCTTTTTACTTCTTGCAGAAGGAAGATCTTCCACTGTTCCTCTTTTTTTTTTTTGCATACTTTCCATTTCTCATTAATCACACTGACACAAGTCTGCATGAAACTAGAAGCAAGTTAACAGCTAAGATCTGCAAAATATTAAAAGGACCAAATCCTGTCTTCCATCTAGGCTTCCTAGATTCAAAAAAATAAGGTTCAAAAAGTGTCATACGTGCTGCAGGAATTCAAGATCTGTTCACTGTTCCTGACAAACCCTCAACTGTTTGCTGCATGGTTTGGCTATCTCATATGTTACTTTTTTTTCCCCTTTGAAAAACTGTATAAAAAACCATTATGAACTACATCATCACACTTTCACTCGATAGCACAGGCTGGTTAGTGCAGACATCAGAGTAAATAAGTAAGTCCCTGTCCTTTCTCACTTCAGGAATCAGGTGTGTCCTAGGCGTGTGAGGCCAAGGTAAAAGCCGGGGCAGCAAACCAAGAATGAAAAATCTCTGGTTCTCTTAAGTCAACGGTGTCGTGCCATTGCCTTTGAAAATCACTATGTTCCAAGGGCTAGTATGGATCTGAGCCCTCTGTCTCCCTCAATTCCCACCCTATTATTATTTCTAAAGCCTATACAGAGACACTGGAAAATAAGGATGATGACAAGGGATGAGTACAGAAGATAGCTCCAGCAAGAAAACAATAGGGTTTGCACATCTGATTATATTCTGTTACATTCAGAAAACAGGAAAATGTGGCTTCTTAGAAGAAATGCAGGATATATTATTACTGTCAGCTAGAGAAGGAAAACCATGAAGAAATAACCAGTTGCTCAAGGTTGCCTCAGTGATATTCTTGGTCTGCAATCACTACTAATCTTTCATACAGAAAGCAGGCAATGAAGCTGAAGGGGAAAAAGACTTTAATAAAAAACCCAACAATACCCTTATTCTTTTGACTAAAGAACAGAACTCTCTTACTGTGTATGTTTTTTTCATTGCTCTTGGCAAGGCATTTTATGCAAATAAGCGCCCTACAGCCTACTGCCACATGCTGTATATAAGACAACCTCTCAAATGTGTACAGAAAACTTAGCTGATATGGAATTTGGCAATTTGTTTGTTAAGTGGCACTTTAGTTCATGAGCATATTAAATCCATGATGAATAATCTGCTTGGGCAGCCTACTAGTTTTAAGATGTTAGTCTAGGCCTATAAAGCCCTAAATGTCTTGGGACCTATTTGCCTAGGCACTGAGCTTTTTTGGAGCTTTTCTGATGAAAGAAAAGTTATGATCAGAAAATGTCAGTCACTAAATTGGAAACACTGCATTCAAAGTCTCTTGCAGCCAACAAACTTTCTTTAGATCCAAGACCAATCTCAAAGAAGTTTGCCTATATTCATTGCAACTGAGGACCCAGGAAGGATATGATCTTCAGCCTTAAGACTGGTGCTGTGGGAAACTGTGGGGCTGCACCATGATGAGGCCAATCAGAGGAAAACAAAACGGCAGGTCCTAAAAAGCTGAGAGCTCTCAGAGCCCAAGCTGCACTGCAGACAATCCAGAGTGTCCAATCCTGAGCACAAGTGCCAAAAATCAGTCAAAAACTTCAGAAAAGAAAAATTCATTTGTACTCAGACTTGTTCACTTCACTATCAATTTTATGCAGAGGTATTAGGATGGTATTTCCTGAGTCGTGCCACAGAATATTGGGTGTGTTTGTGAAAGCTCTGTCACTCCTCACTCCCTGCAACTTCAGGGTTTTGCATGTCTGGAACAATCTTATTTTTTTCCGGTGTTTCATTAGCAGCCCCCTTCTGAGAAATGCCAGGTGGCACCATGCCCAGAATCGCTTGCCAGCTAATCTCAGAGGATTGGGCATCATGCCATTTGAATTAAAAGAGCTCAGCTCTAACTCACTGATAACATTTAGGAATCAAACCAATAAAAATGGGAAAACAAAACGAATACAAATAACCTCTGAATGCACAAGGATGATAGCTTTTAACTGAAAATGCATACAGTTGTAGAGAGAGAAAGAAAAATAAAAAAAGGCAGTAGAGGTCTTTTTCCAAAACTTAAACCAAGGTTCAAGTGAGAAAAATCAGCTATGATTACACTGGTTTCTGAAAACAGCAAAAAGAAAAAAAAAAGGAGTTTGCACATTTAAGTACAAAGTTAATGTCACAGGGTTCCCTGCAACAGAGAGCTCAAACTTTAGGCAAGCTGTGCTATGCCAATCACCCCATGAAGTGCAGAGGAGAAAGAGGAAGAAAAGAATTTGCATTTGAAGGGAACAATGGCGTTTACCCCTCAATCCCTTCATTCTGGCATTTTGACATGTCCTTCCTAAAATAAAAGCGACATTTAATTTATGAAGACCAATAAAATCACAAATAGCCAGTTAAAAAGTCTGCACAATCCTAATGCTGTCCACATCAACAGTAAAACATGGGATACTCCAACATGTGCACATAGATGAGTAGGGAGGAACACAGACTAATGATTCTGTAAATTATAAACTCTTTTTCTATAATGAGTTTTTAAGTTTTACAGGCTAGAAATTCCCACGTACAGCACACTTCACAGGAGGGGTAAGGGAAGGAAAAACACAAGGCTAATAAGGATGTGACTATTAGGAAATAAAACAATTCAAAACCATTTCCTATAACACAGTTGAAGAAAAATATGGGAAGCAACTTCGGCTTACTCTGACTGCTGTCTTTATAAAAGCATTTCTGTGTTATTTACATTCTCTCCTCTATTCTTTCAGAGACCATGAGTCAGTACAGGACAGCTATTTTTCCTTTCACTTCATCATACACATCTTGGAGGGTCAGAACGCACTGGTCTTGTAGTATTTCATAGCTAATTAACAGAGATAACAGCTAATCAAATTAAATAAATCACACAGAGAAACAGCCTTTTTCCTGTGGCATAATAGCATCCAGGAAATTTTTATAGGAGAAACAACTGAGATGAGAGTTAGCAGGTCTCTCCCCATTTTATAAAGCAAGGATAAAGCAGTATTAACTTTGGTCGGAACAATCCCCCAACAGTTCAGATGGATGAAGGCCCACAAAAGTTGCTTGCTTTCCTGGTTCTGTTTGCAAAGCACGGACATTAGCCATGGGCAGACACTTCAGCACCCTCCACACAGAGGCAGGTATTTCAGAGAGGATGCAATCCTGTGTGAGACGTCTGCCCTCTCCCTGCCTTCGCCCCCCATGTGCCCTGCTGCCCATGGGGGGCTGCAGGGACTTGCTCTTTATAAAACACACATTTCTTCCAGTGAGAATCACATCTGACTTGCTACTGCTCCAGGCAGAAATTCAGAGGGAAAGAGACTAGCTTCTGAGGTGCTATCCATAAAAACGTCTGCTACTCAATTTGTCAGCTACTAATCATTCTGGGGTTTCTGGGGTGCCTTATCAATCCTCAGCAAAGCTTGCTTGTGACAAGACACACAACAAAACAAACCAGAAACAAACCCTGCTCCAATGAGAGCAGAGCAGATCGAACCTAGAAATTAATGACAGACAAAAAGTGGAATTACAGATGACATTCGTACAAGGTCACTTCCACACACCAGCAGTGTGTTTTTATACAGATCTTTTAGCTTCTGTGGGGCTGGATTAGTTACAGTGCTTACATTGAGAATGGTAGTCAGATTTTTAAATAATTCCATACATCCCATTTCTTTCAAGGACATTAACACACCTTACAGAAATCCTCAAGACATCAAATGCAATTGATAGCCAGACACTACCCAGATTTGTCCTCTGTATTATATCACATCCATCATCAATACTAAGCAGTAATATAAGATGAATTTGCAAGAAACATATGCACACATACATATAATCAAAGTATATTTTGCCATTTGCATTTTTTGGTATGTTGTTTTAGTCACACTTTTGATCAAAATACACTGCTGTTTTCGTCTACCAATAATATGGCTGGTAATTTATCAAACACTTGAATACCAAAAGATAAATTTCACTGAAAAATTATATGCCCTGAAAGATGTAAAGTAATACCCACTGCAACTGCTTTTGCTTTGGCATGCTGGCCTTCCCTTCATCATGAACTGTGACAAAGACAGATCACAGTTTACGGATTGTAAGTAAAGTACCCTGGATAAAGAAGATTGCCGACTGTAAACAATCAGAAAACCATCTCACTGCAAAATCTCTTACACTAGAAAATAATGATAAAAAAAAATTAAATCGAAGTTCTGTGAGAAGCAACTTAGGATCTGAAGTTCAGATTCAATTACTCCATAAGTCTTAGATTCACAGATGAGCCTGAACGTGGAAAATGTGCTCTCTCTAAAGACTATCAAAACAAATGAGACTTTATCGTGCAAATAAAACCAGGCATACTTTTTCTATCATTACATCAGACTTTGCTTAAAGAAATCAACATTCCTGAAGCTGGAGCACTCTAGCCATGCTACACGTGCTGTCAGAGGTAGGTTAAATCAGTCGGGAGTCCTAATGCCTAGTATCCGCCTTCAATTTTCCCTGGCAGTTACTTCCTTAGCACTAAACTGCATTGAATCAGTACACTGCCAGGCATGTTTCCTTCTCCTTCTCTTTTTGAGATATTGTCCTATGAAAATCCTAACTAAAAGAAAGCTTTTGCAGGTGGATGGAAATGACTTTGCAGGCTACAGTCTTGAATACATCACTGCACTACCTACCCACCAAAGACTTTTGGCACTAGATATACATGTTTGTGTGTCCCTTGGTCATGTTTTCATTTTCTCTCAGACTGCTTTCTGAAGGACAAAGCAAAAGACTGTGAACAGATTTGTGTAAGTGTTTTGGCATGGCAATGACTTCACACAGCAGCATTTCCATATCACCCTGATGGGAGCAGGACAGTGCTGGTCCAGCAGCACAAACCAGCATCACCAGTTAGTGCTGTCTGGAGACAAACTGCTCCGCCTCCCAACAGACCAAACCTGCAGAATCCACAGACACAGTCCTGTCTAAATCGGAAGAGATTAAGTGACAGCAAAAACGAACTTCTTTTTTTCTCCTACAAGACAAGCACAAAAAAAAAAATCACCAAAAAGCTACAAAGATATGGTATGACCCATTTGGTTTGTGCTTTCCTCCCTTTTGATAAACTTTTCAGTTTTAGTCAAAAGCAGCTTTCATGTCAAGTCCTTGCTGAAATCCTTGAAACTTTTACTCATTTGGCTCACTTAGATGAAAGCCCAAAACACAAAAACTTTTGTTTTCATGCCATCCCCAGCAAGCGGAACCAAAGCAATGACTTGATGGCTATTTTATGTTTGAAATATTGGCTTCAAAGCAATGGGGACAGCACAGTATGGGTGGGCCTGACACTACAGCTGTCTTAAAACAAAGAGTCTATATATCAAAAAAAGCTCACAAGAGACAAGATTTACCCGGAAAGAATTATATCCAACAGAAACAAAGATGAGGAAGAGGACATGCATGCACACGTGTTCAGGGAAAGCAGGGGGAAAAGGGTAATGGTGCCATTAAAAAACTAAAAAGAACAACAAAAATATACTGAAGAATGTTGTATCCACTTGCAGCTGTAAACATTTCCAGAGAAAGTATTTTTAAAGAGCTTTCTGACCTGATTATACTATCAGTGCAGTATCATAAAAATGAGAAGAGTTACTTGAGCTAGTAATGGGGCAAAACACTCAAAAAGGGTCTGTATTCAAATGAGGCATCCCATGCATCTATAAACTAACTTGGAATAACAAGATCCATAGAGGAAGTGAATAAAAATGTCAAAAAAGTGGTTAAGGTTTATATAATTCTTTTAATCTCTATACTCCATTGCAATGGATTCAGAGTGATTTTGCTGTTTAAGCAATGGGAACCAGAAAACATTAAAATATCACATCCACAAAATTCTTGTCAGCACGTGTTATCAAAATAATAGAAAGCCTAATTTTAAACAGAAGTGAAGCAGAAGAAGATTACAGGGGCAAATCATTGCCACAATTGTGCCTGTGCCTGGGTTTGCCAATGGAGTTCATGACAGGCGAATATTTCAACTGCAGCATCAGTTTAAAACATTTGACTGGCTTCCAGGCACTGGCAGCTGTTAAGTTCCCAGAGCCTAGATTCTCTCCTCTTACTGTTCCAACTGCTGAAGCCAGTGTGCTCACACACAGCAGCAGTGTCTTCCTATGCCTGCCCCAACAAAAAGGCTATCAGAAAGTAAATCAACGTGGGCTCATTTCTGCCCCTCCCTCTTTGGACTGTATGGGACAATGTAACACAGCTGGATAGACCCACTTTACCTCTGAAAGATTCAATTTGCAAATGAAAAATGATAAAAATGTCACCTGCTGTTTTAGAAAGGCCATCACAGTGCCACAGTACACATTCTATCCTTGAAAACGGCATTTCATCAGATCTCAGAGGTAAGTTGGTTCACCTTTGGGACAGAGGCATTGCAGATTTGAAATGAGAAGTGAGAACTGTAAAGACACACACCCATGTGATGCTGAAATCAATACCGTGACACCTCCCTCTTGGAAAAGACAGTGCACAGTGGGTTACACTGCAACGTGTCAAACAACATTAGAAGCCTCTCCCTTGGAGCTGGAATCTTGATGATCCACATCACAAATACCCACCACTCTCACCAGCCTAACAGAGCTGTGTTTTTTTAGGGCCAGCAATAAAGAAGGGGCAGAAGGAGCAGAAGCATTAGTTTAAAGCAAACCAGTGTACCTTTGTGTTGTAAATCTCTCCTCTCTCACACACATGCACAAAAACTTGCTATTCACTGTCTGTTCAACAAAATTATCTCTGTGCAGAAACTAGCACCCTTCAACTAAGAATAACCATTCAGTGGGGGCAGAGGGATCTCCCTGAAACCTAGAGAGAGAGGACATCCATAACTCTATTTGCTCCCAAAAGGACCCTTCACTTCAAGGGCCCCCACACAGAGGAAAGCTGAAAGTCTCTTTTGCAAACCTCTCTTTGTTTTGTTTTTCCCCTTTGCCAACTATGATGAGTCCAGAGTCATTGATAACAAAAGCAGATGTTTACAGCCACATGGGAGACTTCCCTGTATACAGTGGCTACTGGATTACACTGCATTAATCACTCCATGACATCTACCATATGTATCACATTGATTAGTAGGCATTTTAAATCCCATTGACAGTGGTGGGATTAGATGTGCACAAATATTAAAATGTAGACTCCTTCCCCATATGGTGGTCATAAAAATCATTCTCTAAAACATTGGCTTTTTTCAGGATTCTCATTTCTCCAACTGAAAAGTTTGTGAATGGTTATGTATCTTGCTGAGAAACAAATATGAATGAGGCTTTCTTAGCACTTAATGCAATTGCAGGATCGAAGATGAAGCCTTCACACTGTCTTTTATTATTTTTTATATATTTTAGAAAGGAGAATTTTCTTTTTATTTTGCATATTTCTGGAGACAGTGCAAATACCTCTGTCATTCAACACAACTGATAACCTCGGTAGATTTCTCTACTTCACATAGCTAGAAAAGGGCTTCTGAAAGAAGAAACAAATATCCTGAAAATGACTAATTGATATATTCAGATCATTGCTATCTGGCCCTGGCTGGCAAAACTCAACCTGTGAATTGCTCCCTGACATCTACTTAGTTTTGTTTGTTTTCCTCTGGTTTAGTACAGATAATTGGTCTGATTTCACTGACTGCCTTTCATCTGACATCAAACCCCTCCATTGTGACCATCAGTTTTGCTTTCATCTGTGCTGAACCCAGTGATGGGGTATCCTTTCTTCTATCAGCTCCATCCATAACCATTATTACAACTAAAGCCCATTAGTGCCAGTATAAATGTTAGGTCATTGGAAAATTATGGGTACAATTTACAGACAAAGCATTTCTCTGAAATTGCAAGCAAAGTTTTAAAGTAGTAACTCACACAAACATCAGTGCATTAAATGGAACAGAATTACTCATCAGCTGAGACCAAGACATCCTCAATAAACTTGTACTAGACATCCATGCACACTAGAATTGGATTATCCTATGCTGATGGAGGCACAGATTTCATCTATCAGATGAGGGTGGGTATAACATGTGAAACTTTTCTGGTGATGTAATTTACAAAGAAGACTTGATACATGATGCTGTCTGGGATCTGGCATTGTTACAACAAAATCTTGAGGAGATTATTTCCAAGAAAATACATTTTATAAACATCACCTATGACTGCAAGCTCTGCGGTGCTGACTTCCAATAGCATATTTATTTCTTATGCCAAGCAGAAACGTGAAATCTTGTATTATTATCTGAATATAACTTAAGAGGATGCTGGGATTCAGCTGATGTAACTAACAAAGCCCATTTTTAGCATTCATATACTGTCATAATGGGAACAAGCTGTTTTCTTTACAAGGTTGATTTCATGCTCAGCATGGTCTACTGCAGTATATTCATAAGGAACAACAAAAGTAAATAAAATTATCAGATAAAATGCCTGATCTTTACTACAAATAACTAAGATGTTACAAAATCAAGATTTAAAAGCTGGGTTTTTTTTATGAAACACTAGGTAACAAACTAGACAGCCTGGTTAATTTTGCTGTACTGCAGCATGCACAGCCTGCTGGGTCTCCTGCCCATCTGCCTCGGGATCCAAGCTCTAACATGAGACACAAACAGGACAGTTCCTGCTTTGCCATCCTTAAAGATTAGGATGTTTGGGATTTGCACGTTGGCAGGGCTCCAGGAGGCTCTGCAGCACAGTGGGGATCTGGTGAGAGCAAAGACCTGTGTTAAGTCTCAAAGTCCCCCTGGCATAGGGTAACAGGTAACATTCAGGGGCGTATCTCCACCTTCTGTCCCTGCCCTCTGCAGCCAAAAAGGACAAGAAAAGGCAACCTTTCAAATAACTATGTATAGGGATAACTCTTTCTTAGCAGACTTCCTCAGAAGATGTGAGCTTTTCTGAAGATGAATGGTGAACGATCTTTGGGGCAAATCAAGTGTTTTAGTAGGCTGAATTCACTGGCACTGACTGCCCTTAGGCTGACGAGCAGCATCTGAGGTCTAGCTCCTCCAGTACCCTCTTCTCTTCATGTCATGCAAAGAACTGTTGGGGCTACAAACTCAATGCTCTGTTTCATACCGTTAGTAAATTTAATCACAGCTCCCTAGACAGAACTCCTTGTGCTGGAAAGATGGGAGAACAGAGCATTTACATTTGGGAACATTTTTCTCCATTCTGGCGCAATTTGTGCTTCTCACGACAAAACAGCGCTGCATGAAAGACAGCAGCTGTGGCTGTGCCAACTCTCAAGCATGCCAGTGAACCCTGGATAAGTTTTAATTTCACACTAAAGAGCTTGTTAAGTCTCATTGGGACCTTCCTATTAAGTATTCCAGCTGAGAGATTCTGCCAGCTGCAAGCTAATCCCAACGAGGTAAGCCCTTGCTGCAGTTCTCCAGTGAGACAAGTAGATGCATCTGGCTGCACACACACATTTCTCTTTACATATCAGCTACTGCCTCACTGGCTCTTACATTTATACCACAAGCATTTTCATAATCCTCTCCCCTTGACCAGAATTAATTACAAAGGAAGTGATCTGGGAGGTGAAGAACTGAGGTACACTTAGACAACCCCAACACAGTCACACTCCTGCAAGCAGTTATGCCTTGACTACCAAATTCCTCACCTGTAATTGTGAGCGAATCCTCAAAGCAAAAAAAAAAACATCTGTGTGCAAAGATTAAGTATTAGTCTTTGCTTTGCTATTTTTCATTATTTTCTCATATTTAAAATGGGCAGAATAGTATTTTCACACTTAACAGAAATTCAGATCAGCCTTTGGAGCAGGCTACTTTAAGTTGTTTCACGATAGATTTATTTGTAAGGATGAGTCAAACATAAATAGATTTCTTAATGAATGCAGGATGGCACCAAACATTTGTTACATTCGGAATAGATTAGTTTTGCTTTAAAGGGAGCAGAGGAAAAACTGACACATCACACACAACTACATAAAATGCCAATCTCTAGCCCAAGAGTTATGAGATGTGCTGCTGTGCATCTCTTACACCTGGGTTTTCAAATAGCTGGTATTGGAGCCAAATGCCTTCACAAATTTTGTTGCACTTGGAACTTCCCTTAGTTGCATGGCCAGCAGTTTGCTCGCTGTTCAGACCCTCATCAGAGACCTGAATGGCACTTTGCTTTATTACTCAGCAGATTTTAGACTTGAAAATAATTTTAGAGTGGCAAGGGGGGTTGAGGGGGAGTTGTCAAGATGCTTTAGCTCCGATGGCTATGATCTAGGATTTCAGTCTGCTTTTGAAACAGCATGGTTCCCACACAAGTCCAGCATGAGAAGTCGAGCTCTGTTGTTCAGTGGCACCGCTCCTTCCCTAGCAGCAGACGCTTGGAAACGGCAGAAGGTGCAAAACCCAACTGACTCCAAGTTCTCCAAAACATTAGAAAAACACGAATCTGAAGCTCGCAGCTGCATTTTATCAGATTTATCCATATAAATAGACCAAACCCAAAGTGGATCCAGACCTGAACTTTTCACCTTGTGTCCCTCTGTGACGAAAATTTATCTCATTTTGTTACTCAGACTAGAAATTCTTTAAAGACTTATATTATATTTCTAGCTAAGGAATGATGCTCTCACCAAAACCCTACTGTGCTATGGTGCCTAAAATAGTTAGCTCACTAATACTGTCCAGGTTTGGAGGTTACATTCTGAACAACATGTTTTGACTGAGTAAGGATTTTTTTAATAATCTTTTCAGTTTTCTCCCATCATTTATCTTCTTGGAGCACAACCACTCTGAGCCTGGACTGGTTACAAATATCAGTGAAGAGAACACTGCTCTCCTGTGGGCACTACCAGAACATCATTAAGAGATGAAGAGATGTGCAGGAGGATATCACAAGTCTTTTGTCTGGTCTTCAGTGTGTCATATACCTTGGAATGTCTCATTAACTCTTGGATAAATGTCTCCCGTAACACATAATAAAATTACTGATGACTGATCAACTACCCTTCTTTATCAAGCCCTGTTTTTCATCAAAACCAGACACTTTCACACTGATTCTGCAGTATTTCTTTGCCCAAACTTAAACCCAAAACATCCTCCTTTCAAATCCAAAAATTGCAAAATTTCAGACAGCGCTAAAAAAAATTTAAAGAGTACAAATCACATGGAAATCACATACACTAAACACAAACATCATTAGTATATAGGTTTTGGGGGGGATTTTAGACCTCAGAAGTTGGGAGTTTGGGTTTAATTAACACATTTTGCTGGAGCCAACTTTTCTTTAGTTGTCCCAGTGTGGAACGAGGGAGATGCTGATTTTCTTGTTAAAGAACAAGTATGGTCAATGTTACTGCTTTCCAAGTCCTATCTCAGAGAGTCAAACTCAGACGAGCTTTGTGTTGCAGTCACCACTGTGTTCAGTGTCAAGGTGACAAGAAAAGACAGCAATGTCTGGTGCCTGAGCTACTACATCCCACTTGACTGAAGCCAGCCTGCACAGGGACAATGCAAGGATCTCCAAGTGGTAATACAATCTGGTTAGTTTCCTTATAACAAACTCAAGGTGATTTTTTTCCACAATAAATATTTTTAGGCAGATGTCAGCTTTCTAGACTTATTCAGACACCTAAACAAGTTCAAAGCATTTCTAGGCAACTTTCAAATAATGAGGGACCTACCTTCTTGACAACTGAAAGGGCCAGATAGATCAATACAAAGGTACTGCAAACATAAAGCAGCACCAGAGTTTGCTATAGCCAAACCTGGCTACTGTGCTATATTTAAATGGAGGATGGGCCATGATGCTCAATCACTCTAAGTGGGACAACCTTCTTTAAAATCAGTGGAAGTTGTGAGTGGATGGCAGGATTCACAACCCCTTTTTTTTTTCTAGGTCCGTTTGAAAATCCATGCAATTTAAAGCCTTATGTTCATTGTTTAGTTTTGTGGAAACAAATTCATAAAAAGCAACAGTCTTGACTAGTAGGAGATGGTTGAAGCAGGCTGATTTTAAATGAAGTAACAGCTTTCTAAATCAGTTCTGGACAGCATCCACTGTGCCACTTATTCACTTGTTTTCTGATGAATTTTTTTCCTCAACTTAAATTCACCACTAGCTTATTTTTCTTGCTTTGCTAGTGATGGGAGTCAATTTTACCAAAACACAGTTTTTATTTATTACTAACCTTACAACTCTTGACAGCAGTAAACTTATGTTTGTGTAAAATGCACTTATAAATAGTCAGTGTTCTGCTCTACAGCCACACAAAAATAGAGGAAGCCTAACATACAAAAAAGAATAAGCAAGTTCTCAAAAGATCTGTTGTATGTATCTACAGGGTACAATCACTAGAAAGGAGAAAATGTAAAGGAATTCATTTTTCCATCAATGAATCAAAACAATTCAGATTTTCCAGTTTCTTAAATTACTTAAGACATCTGCCCCCCACCCCTCTTACCAAGGCTTCACTGCTGCAGCTGTGTCTCCCAAACAGATTCTTACAGCCCTCAAATTCAGAGTATCTATACAGGAGGTGTACAACTCAGATGTGCAAAATACTGTACTCAATATACAAAAAGAAGATTCCTGCTCCTTGATCCAACCCTGCTGCAAATCAATTAAGAGCAACACTGGCTACACTGCTGTGCAGGATGCTCACAAGTATTAGTCTGGAGAACTTACTCTCATGTTAGCCAAGGAATACGCAACACGAAGAACATTGAATTAAAACAGCTCCGACATACGTCTGGGTTTGTAAATGTCACAAGATGACCTGAAGCTGGCTACCTGCACTAAAAGCCAGGAAACCAGAGCTCAGTCCTTCACAGAGGTCTGTCTTGCATTTGTTCCAGTGCTGCTGCAGATGCAAAAGCAGCAGGTCCTGCTGAAGGGCAAAGGGAAACATGGGAGCAGCAGATCTCCATTTATGCTACACAGAGAGGAGTGGTCACTTTCTCATAACAACAGATCAACGACTGTGTCAACCAAGAGCTCCTCTCACCATCACCATGGAACCATCTGCCCCTGGCGGAAATCTTGAACTACCTTAGTTACAAAGTGCCATGATTTCAGTTGGCCATACCTGCTAACAGCAATCAAGGTGCAAACATGCCTCTATGTGCAACTCAGCAAAAAAAAAAGCATAAAGTCAAAAATAACTTAGGCTGCAAGTGAAGTCAAGGACACCTGGTACAATCACCCACCCAAAGCAGAGCTCCAAAAACCAAGGTATGAGCTACCTGCTGCACTGCATGCAATAAAACCAGAAAATGTCAAGACACTCAATTCCAGCTTTCCCTTTAGTGAGACCATAGTTGACTACATGTAGTTGTGAAGTCTCCATTGTCCTAAAGGAAATGAACAGATCCTCTTTATTCCACTGAATGTTCTCAAATGCAAGGGACATATCATTTAAATGGCTGTTTTTTCTAACCAAAGACATCAATTACATCCAAGAATCTGCAGCTGTTAAAATTGCTTAGGCTCCTACACTGAAATAGCTGTCTGGCTACTCAGAAGCAGAGGGTGAGACTCTACAGAGTGGTTAAAAGGGATCCCAAATTTAAACATAAGAGGTAAAAAAATACATACACTTGAGCTGAAAAAGAGAGCTGACCAGAAAGGAATTAGAAATAAATTTTTGCAAATGAGAGAATTAATGTAGACAGTGATCAAATTACATGTGAAAAAAAGAAGAAGAAAAAGACCAAAATATCACTAACGATTGTAGTTTTCTTGTTTCCAGACTTTGAAAGCATTTGAATAAATACTAAAAGACAGGGGTGCTTTAGAGATAAGTGACTTTTATCCTGTCTGTCTCTCTCACTGCATGAGTTAAAAATGGCAGCACTCCTCAGTACTATACATAAAAGGTTGTGACTTCAGGGACTTGCTCACATTGCTATCTTAAGTGAGTATCTGCAACAGTTTGCAAAGTTTATTCAATTCACATTTGAAGTTCTCCATGCAAGCCTTCTGAAAATATGTCATGTGTGAGCAAATGGCAGAACAAACGATATAACCCTACTTTTACTAAAAACTAATGGATAGCTTCCTGTTTGCTCCAAGAGGTTGCATGTGGCCATGAATATCTGGCTCCTTTACTGGTCTGCCTATCTGATTTGCTTTAAACACTTTTTTTGGTTTAATGTTTTGCTCTCTGGGTCCTGTAAGAGTATTTGAGTTCTGCCTGAACCTTAGTAGTTATTTCATTACTGTACTGCCAATTAATGCATTGAGCATACAGCTTTTTTGATGTCAAAACAGCTTTAAGGAAATGAATCTATATCCCTTGCTTATTACACCAAGCAGACTTTGTGATTTCCCGGTATAGTTGCTTTCCTAAGGTATCCCTCAGTCAAACTGTGCAATTACACTAGTTCTGTAGTCTCCCACAGACTTATTTTCTGATGTCTTTCTCACCATACAAGTCTTTGCTCTAATAAAGCAACACACCTTAAGCAAAGAGCTGCTTTCCCACAGGGAATATATCCTGGCATGAAGGGCTGGAGGGTGACTTCCAACCAGAGATTACACGGGCTGGAACCAAAACAGAAATGCCCACGTCCACCTGTTCTGCTTATGGGCCCTGTGGTCTCCAGCCAGAAGGGCAGGATATTTCACACATAAACCCAAAATGCCAATTGTGCAATTCCTTACAGAAAATAAGCCTCTAGCCACTCAGATGTAGCCCCATCAAACAGCTGCCAGTGCAGCAAAAATAACCCAGCGGTCCCGCAGAGAATGAAACAGTGAATGTTATCACATCACATTGGAACCTCAGCACCAACAGGTGAAGAGAAACCACAAATACTTCAGCAACACCTTTGGTGAAAGTGTACATTCAGCCATAATTAAGCACTGAAACAGAATGCTGCTATTTAGGTATTGTTCAAAATGTCACACATTTAAATCAGTCACTTTTAAAAGGTCTCCTCAGGCCATACGAGGAGATCAAGTGTCTCACAATGAGGCTGCAGTTTAGACAGACAAGAGAAGAAATGTGACTGTCTGCAGTTGGATTTTTATAAATAACCATCAGCCCCATCATGCAGTTGATACTTCCCCTTTTCAGTAAGGAAGGATGTCATTTAACTGAGAGTAGTCCATGAAGAAAATTTCTGATTCCTCTGAGAAACTCTCTGGGTAGGATTGTCTGGATTCGTTTTAAAGGTTAAAAAAATACTCAATAGTCATACTGAAGTAAAACATTTGAGTTTAGAACCTCGCAAATATCATGATCTGTTATATTTATGATATCTTTTCTATTTAAGCAGTTAAGACTTAATGTCATAAAACAAACATCTCACATCAGAACTTTTCCATAATCAAGCTTTTACAAAGACAAATTGATATATACGTGTTATGTAACTCCATTGATGAAAATTTGTCTATAAAATTCTCATGTTTCCTGAGAATCTGAAATCCTTAAAAGGAATTTTTTTTTTATTCAGACATGTAAATAAAATATTCCAGTAAGTGAGTAATCAAGATTAACGTACAATGGCTTACCATGACAACACTGATTCCAGTTCTTAATGTAAAGTTATAATTATTGCCATATTACTGCCATAAATGCAACACAGTTTGGGATTACAACTTTCTCAACTCTAAAATTGCTTGTGCACACTCAACAGTTGAATCTGTTTAAAACATTTCCTAATCCTGCATAAAATCCTATAACTACAGGAGCCTTTGGATTTTTCCTTTAGCTGAACTCTCTATCCGATACATTTGAATTATTTCAACTTCTCCCACCCTGTCCTGAGTTCTTTCAGCATCCATAGCAATGATAAATAAATACACAGTTAATATAGAGAAATTAGAAGCAATTTTGAAAAATGTCTTCAAAGGTCTCAGCAATTAGAACAATGATTCAGATCGAAAGGTGTAGCTCCCCAAACTCAAGTTATCACAAACGTTTAAACTTCCTCTCTGCCTTAGTTCTTCCCCTGGAAACCAGAGAGATGCTGGTGCAGCATGGGAACCTTATAGCTGAGGAGATAAACTGCCTCTCCTCAGCAAGCTGTGAATGTCACAGAGAAATTTCAGGTGGTTCAGCTCTTGTCAGCAACACTGAGGCACCCATTGCATCTGCCCCTGCATTTCTGCAGATATCTAACTATGTGTGTATGTGAGCAAGGCTGCGTGCAGTTTTCACGCCTGAAGTTCTGCTCATGCCGGTCAGCATTCGGCACACACCCCTAATGACATATTTTTAGGACTGTTGAGAGCCTTAATGCAAACCTTCTCTCGTCTGCTAGCCATAACACGGTACCACAAATAGCTTAGCAGTTGGCAGCACTTTCTGTGTCTCATAAAAAGTTACTTCTGATCACAGACCGGGCTTTTCTACACGTACTATTCTGTCCAAACAGGCAAAATATATTGTGGGTGTAACGCTATCTTTTTGGGCAAATATCCTAGACAGAATTTAACTTTTTTAAAATTATTTTTAATAGTTTGATCTAGAATTGCAGCCTGAAGACTCAATATGAAATTGCAGCATTTTTGTGTTACTTCTTTCATCTTGGATTATTTTATATTAACGGAAATTCCACAGCAGCAGGGCTAAGCATAACATTTGTTCTCAACACCTTTTAAGCTGCAAGAGTTACCTGTTGCATCAGATACAGTTTTTGCTTACAGTCTTCCCTAAAATCACCATGTATCTGTAAGTAGCCTTAGGTTTGAAATAGGGTCTGAAATCCCCCTCAGATGCAAGAGACTGACAGAATACTGGGAAACTACCCAAGCACAAAACTCTACGGGAGGGTCATCAATCTTCCCCTTATTCTTGACTTGCTCCTTTCAGCCCTCAGTTAGACACAACCTTTTTGTCTTCTCCACTGCCTGCAGCAGAACAAAACCCATGCACAGTTCAGCTGCCTTCCCTAGAAGAGGGCCTGAGGAAAGCTGCTCCTACAATTGGCTCGCTGCTGGGAGAAACTCATCTTCCAGCCACCAGTAAAACATAACATCTGAAAAAGAGCAAAAGCCATCAGCCTGAAACATTCACAGAAATATATGTACCAGTAAAGTGGCTAGGTATCTCAAGATACCTAGCACATACAAGAATACGTGACCATATTCTTGTGTTCTCCAGGTACAGAAATAAAAAGCAGGCATCTGTCCTATTTAGTAAAATATGAGAATACACTGAAAAGTTTTACCTCAAGGCTATAAATTATGAAAAGAGGCTTTGCACAGCCTGGGAAAACACTTCAAACTGGTAGTAGAAGTGTTGTTCCTCCAGTTCCTCCAGTGTTGTGAAAATGTGGAAGGAGAACACAGCCAAGGCAGGGTCCGAGAGTGGGGGGATTTAGAAAAATACAAATATTTTCAACTCAACATTCCCACACCTCTTCCAGCTCTAAGATTAACAATACATTGAGCTAAACTTAATAGAAAAGAACAAGGAGCTGTGTTATCCAGAAGGCCACAAGGCAAAAGAGTTACCTGTGCAACTCCAGCACAAACTGTGAGGGACTGAGGGAGACAGGCTACTTTACAGATCTAACATCTAACCAACCAAATAACTGCCACAAGTGACAAGAAGTACCCACCTGGTTACTGCTCTCAGAGCACAGGTAAAGGAATCTGCAGTGCACATGGAGCATGAGCAGCCTTACATCAAGGGCCAGCAGTCACCTCTTGAGCTGAAAGCTGGCCACTGAATCCTGCTGCCAGGATGTCCTGGGGAATTCTGATTCCCCCTGACATGAAGCATTCAATATTCTGGGGACAAGCACTTCATTTACTGGAGCCAACAAATCCATGAATATTACAAGTGACTCCAATTTTCAACAGATCTTCCTTTATAAATTTCCTAGACACTGACCAGTTTTTGTCAACAAATGAGTAAAAAGCTCAAACAGGTATAAACATCTAACTATGTACTTATCAAATTCCTACTTGTTTCTCTCATGTGATAAAAGCAAAAATGACACAGGACCTGCAATTTCAGGATTTACCAAAGCCAAGCAGTAGAATAAAAACTGGCTGTATTCTTTAGGACAATTTTCAAAAGCAGTGAAGTGACTTAGCAGCCAGGGTCAAAATCTGAAAAAGTGATCTAGGATACAGACCATAAATGCTTAAGTGGCAGTAGGAAAGAGGTAATTTTTCTTTTCCAAGCCAGTAGCAGAGCATGCTGATAGGAACTCAGCAGAAGCTGAGTCAGTTCCTGGAGCTGACACCTCTCTCCAGGTGATATGCACTCCTGCTCCTGGGGCAGTGCTGGACCTGCTGAGCTGTGCAACATCTACCCACGCACCACTGCCCGTGCCCAGCTTGTGAACACCAGCTCTGGGCACATCTGCAAGGGGAATTGGGAGACTCTTGCATTCATGGAACTTTACTGCTTTCAGACAGGAATCTGTCACAAATTCATTGATGCTTTGATTGAGTTGTCAGAGGCGAGAGAAAGGCATACATTCAACACATCCCTTGCTCAAATTAGGCATCCCTGAATCTGAACCCAGCCCCTGAAATAAGCTTCCACACTGACTCCAGCTGGACATGAGACCTCCACTACAATCATGCTGTGCTCCAGAGACACTATCAGGCCCCATGATTTGATGGTATGCCTTCCAAACTCATGCTCTTGTGCATTCCTGATTTAGAAAGTGTTTCTTCAGTGACACTACATAGCTGAAACAAACAATAACAAGTTTTTCAAGGAGTTTATCTGAAACATATATGCATTACATTCCACAGGTGATTATGCAGCACAGAGAGAGATAAGACAATAAACAATCAAAAAAACCAAAAAAACCCCGAATCTTTATGCCAGATTAGTAAGAAGACAGACACGATAGCCACAGCCCTACCCAGAGGCTATAAAGGTCCATATACAAGACCCAGGGTGGAGATAGAAAGGCACATTGCAATCGGGGGAGAAAAAAGGGATACCATACAGAAAAAAATGCTGTTTATAGAGGCTACTACTATGTGAAAAGTGAAAATGACAAACAAAAAGCCTCCCAAAATATAGTACACAACATTCAAATTTGGAGGTGTGTTTATTATTTTAACTAAAATAATCATAAATAGTTTCAGCTATGTTTTGCACTTATGATCCAGTTTCACTAAAATTATATGAACATATAGCCTCAAAGACTACTGAGTAATATAAAAATATTCTTGAATAACAAGGTTTATAGTTATTCTCTTTTTCTTGTTTGTTTCTAGAGGATTAAGTCAAGGTAGTTTTCAAACAAACACTGAAGAAAGCAAGGAACATGCCTGAAACTCCTGCACTTCAAAATTCAAGAACAGATGTCCTTCCAAAATCAAGATATAAATAACAATCCATAAAAATGTCTAGTACATCTCCACTTTTCCACTCTACACACAAACACACACACACACACTGGGTTGCTGGAGCAGCAGCCCCTCAGCTAAGAGACACGACCTCCCAGACCTTAGCTTGACGTAGAGACCTGGGCTGCTTCATTCCCACAGGAAACGTCAGCTTGAGAAGACTGCACATGTAGTTAATTCCAGTTAGCCAATTATTTTCTAACAACACTAACACTTGAAAAAAACCTCTTACTCTGAAAAAAAAATCAGACATGGTCACAATACATGTAAATACAAGAACCTGAAGATTTTGAGATTGAGAATAAGAAGAGGACTGAAGCTGCATGAAAAACAGTATTTTGCCAAACATCAATAATAACAATGGGAAAACAGAGAGCATGAGACGTATCTGTAATTTCTACCTCTGGAACTCACAAAACACTGGTTTCCAATATTCCCTAGAAAGACTCAGCCCATGGACTTACAGCTAGTGTTAAAAAAAAAATCATTTTACTTCCATGTCAAGTAAGATGAGCACAGACGTTCTGCAAAAAGACCATACAAGGAAGTAAAGAGGTGAAGAACATGTCTGTGTATCCTCTAATTGTGTTTCAGCTATTGTTAAACTAATTTTATGGCACTTGAATCTTCAAAGAAAAACAATACTTACAGAAAATTGTGGAGAACTGAACTCATTCAAGGAATGCTGCTGAGCTTACAAATCAGATTTTTCTTGTACTGCTAGAATACCCACTGACTTGCAAACAGGAGCAGTAAGGGTGACATCGCTTGATCTCAACTCAGGTCTTCACCTTACAAGTGGAAAATTCTCACTTAAAAAGAAAATTAAGCCTACGAGGATAGTCTTATTTTGATAAGTTGTCCACCTTCAGGATTTTCTTTTTCCACAGTATTCAATAAACTCTTTTAGTAAATAAGAACAGGGAATTTATTTCCTCGCCTCCTTCCTCCACTGTTGCTTCACATTAACAGAAATATTATCACTTAGTAATAATTCTCTTTAGAGATGAACATGATAAAAATCTCTTCTCTCTTTTGCACAGTGCTGTCATATTTGCTTTAAGACATATATTAGATAGACTCACAGACCTTAGTGTCTGTGACAAAACATAACATCAATGTTTCTTTTATATTTCAACAGCTGATTAAATCCTCAGATAAAAGTTATGTGAAATTTTAATGAAGACTAAGCTGACTTACAGCAGCAGAGGTCACGATGGCATGCAGGCCACACTTGGCAACTGTACTCTCTAAAATCTCTTTCAGCCACCAAAAGGAGATGAGCATGAAGCTCCTTGTATTCCCCACTTTTCATTACACACTCAAGGCTGATTGCTCAGGTTCTGACGGAGGGGTAGCTACGCTGACATCAGCATTTTCCAGATACACCTCAGAATACTTGTCATATTTGAGGGTGGCTTCAGCACGGAAAACCTGAACCTTTGTGTGGCCCAGGACTGTAAAGACAGAAACCAGAATTTTGAGCTGTAATAGGAAGAAGCTGATAACTGTATAGCATTTGGAGGAATGATGGAAAGCAATTCAAGAGAGTCATGGAATACATGAAGAGTAATTAGTCTCCATTAGCCAGGCTATTTTCAGTGACAGGATAAGATCAATGGACATCAATGGAAACAAAGGAGGCTCCATCTGAACATCAGGAACCTCTGTGTGTGAGCAATCACTGGCACAGATTGCCCAGAGAGGCTGTGGTGTCCTCATCCCTGGAAGTGCTCAAAGGCCATTTGGACAGAATCCTGGAGAACAGGATCTAGGTGTCCCTGTTTAAGTAAGGGGTGAGACCAGGTGACCTACAGTGGTCCTTTCCAATCTCACCCACTCTGTAATTATATTACTTGCATTTCCCTGTGTATTCTATGTATATCC
Source organism: Irena cyanogastra (assembly GCA_013397155.1). Lineage (NCBI taxonomy): Eukaryota > Metazoa > Chordata > Aves > Passeriformes > Irenidae > Irena > Irena cyanogastra. The sequence goes on along the minus strand of VWZV01016197.1, from coordinate 495,308 downwards.
TTCCAGACACATTGATTGTTAGCTTCTTACCAAAATTAAGACAATGGCAGATGAAGACTAAGCATCAGAAATGCAGTCACTGAGTGTAATTTCAATCTAATACCTAGACTGTGAATACATGGATGAAAACAGAAGCAAGCACTGATACTTTGGTACAACGCTTCATTTCTCAAGCTTGGACTGGGGCCCAAGCGGAAGTGAAAGAGTTAAAGTAACTCCCTTACAATGTAAAAATTAATGCAATAGACCACGGTTGTTCTCATGTGAAAGAGGACATAAGGCAGACTTTGTGAAGCATGAAAAAAAGATGACCTAAAATGTATAAAATTAATACTGTGATTCAGACTAAGGGAACTAATGCAAGGCTGACAGACTTACGTGGTGAGTGGGGGCTGAGACATGAGCACAGTAATGTGAAATTCTGAAAGTTTGAGTTTACAAGGCTTACTAAAAGCACACCACAAAACTTGTATAAATGTACACTTACTGCAAAAACCTGGCACAAAAAGTACCCTCTTGTGCTGTAGAAGATGCTTGTTGGGCACTTCTATTTCAACCACCAAGAAATACAGGATAAGAATCACTGAGCCAAAGCAACACAGACCTGCAGGGCTCAGCAGCTGAACAGCCACAGTCCATTAATGAAGAGCTGAAGGATCCATTCCCTAAGGTGAACAAAAGCTCAACATAGAAAGAGTGTCCCAACCAGCCAAGACAGCAGTTACCTTAGGAAGTTGAAAGACAATGCTCTCTCAATTGCAAGCCCTGTTGCCTACGCTGTATCAGGTAAATTCCCCAAAGGCTGTATGCAGCAATCAGGCCGTGGCTTCAGCACAGCGAGGCTCCCACCCACGACACACAGCACACAGAATATTACAGAATCACAGAATACGCTGAGTTGGAAGGGACCCATTAGGATCATTGAGTCCAACTCCTGGCCCTGTGCAAGACATGCTGTCATCTCCTCTAAGAGGGTTCAAGAGCAAGCCAGGATCAAAAGTTTTCTTGCAAACCTTCTCAGTAGGAGTTGAATAATTTTTTGCTGTGTCTATGCAATTCTGTGAAGATGAACCACTGGCAAGTCACCACCAAAAAAAGAACTCACATACAGCCTTGATATAATGTATCATAAGGGGAGGGGGAACAGAAGTGAAAAGCAGAGCAAAAACCTTAAAGAAACAAAGACTGCAATCACTCAAGGGTTATTCTTTCCAAAAAAAGATTCAAGACTGTATTTGTAATGGCAATAAACACTTTAGTTATATGCTTACTGTATTTCAGATTAGCAGATATGTTAGCAGTCTGTCATACAATAGCTTTAGGGGCAAATAGTTTGCTCAATTCAAGTATCTACTCTGAGACCCACAGGAGAATAAGTAAAACAATTTGAGCCAAGTATTTGTGTAAAATACTTATTTTGCCAGCACCCTAAAGAAAATAAGCAGAAAAATCTCAAATTGCAACTTAAACATGAACATCTATTACCGTTTCCTTGCGGTCTATAAATCTAATCCTATTGCCCATACATCAGACTCAGCCATGCCTTCTGCAACTTCTCAAGTGTCCTCTCTTTTAGAAAGTCTTAATCTGTATCAGCTTTTCTTCTTCATGTGCATTTAGGGTGGAAAACTGCAACTTGCTTCCTGAATTTGTCTTTGAAAGACCTTGCAATTCAGTTTTCTCCTTTTCCAAACGTAATATATTAACATAAATCTAATCAAAGAAGCGGTGTGGCAGCTGTCCTGTGACGGATTCTGATGATCAGCAAATTTATCATGAAGCCAAAACCAGAGAAGTTCACTGAAAGCAATTTTAGAGGCAAAAAGGGCCGTCATCCTTTCTGAAAGCACTTCTATTCTGCTGATGTCAAATTACCAAAAGGTGAAAATTGGTTTTGATGTTAAAATTGTCCTTGATTTTAATTTGTTTTCCACAATGGCTTTTTATAGCCATTTTTTGTTAAAAGAGATAGGTCTCTCCAATTCCTAGACTACCACTCAGAAAAATGCTTAAAATAACGCTTTTTTTAAAAAATAGTTAAATCATTCCTCTAATATAACAATGTTCTGTACTCACCTTTATGAATTTATACATCTTATGCCCATATAAGTGCAAATCTCTGAATTTGAAAGATTTCTGAAAATTGCACCACAGTCTAATAATAAAAACCCAGACTACTTAGCATCATTCTTAGATAAATAAATTAATAATGAAAAAATAACCTATCAATTATGAAAATAGTATCAAAATAACCGCTTACTGTATCCTTAGCTGTATCCTAAGTCTACAATTAGCTAATAATAAAATTCCTTTTTCCCTTTATTTCCAGGCAATGTTTCCCTGCGCTCAACAAACAGTACAGAAGGAAGGATTAGAAAGCCATCCTACAGAAAGCAGCACGAATGCTTATTAACCTCAAAAGACTGACTCAGAGGAAACTAAATTCCAAAACTTGACACATCCTACTTCTTGTATCCCAACCAGCTCTGTGGTTTCCACCACGATTTCTCATTCTCCAGAAAAAACATCAAACTATTTGGAACCAGATGCAGTTCAGACAGTAATGGAGATCCCAAAACACAGCTTTTCTGAGCCATGGACAGACATCATCGTCCAAGACTAGGCTTACGCAAAGAGGCATGGTTAAATGCAGATGTTATTCTACTGGAGTTGCAATGGCTTTGAAGTTTTCCAACTTATTTAAGAAAGTTACTGCACAGTAAGAATGCTGTCAGAATGCTGTCATATGCAGCAGTGACACAGTTGCTCACAAAACATTCAAAACCACATCTTCAAACTCTGCCTGCTCTTTGTCAGCAGGACACAATGAGGCATCCATTTTTCTGAATGTAGGACTGCATCTTACAACGAGCTGGATAATAAGAGTGCTTATTAAATCTTTTTCCTATGATACTACAATGCAAACTCCTGATCTGGTAAGATATTTTTGAGGCTTCCTGCTTACTACATCTAAAACATTAAACCCAGTATATTTTATCTTTAAAAAAACAGGTCAAGTCACATGAACAAAAAACTTTTAAGAAAATAATTAGTGCACCATTTAACAAACACTAGCATGACGAAATTTGTCAGACTGGAAGTCAATATAAATATGCTTTAAGCAAAAGTACTTCAAAAGGGCTGAATAACAAAAACCCAGAGAATATAACTGTATGCTAAAATATATTCATATTCTACCATCTGTTCAGCAGCTGCTTGCAAAAGAAAAAGTCTCAAAACCTTCTAACAATGAAAATAATTTCATATTTCCAAGGAATGAATGGAGAATACATCTTAAACAGATTCAGCTTCCATTATCTCTGTAGTAGGAGCAGGAAACAGTCAGGAATGGGGAGATGGTTTTTCATGGCCATGAACACACAAAGTTCACCACGATGTAGAATGCGCCACCATCTTTTGCCTGAAAAACACACAGTAAAAGCTAACAAAGGATGGCTACACTTAGGAGGTCAAATCATGAAACAATCACAGAGTTTCATGCGATGGCTCATCAGGTTATAAGATTTCCAGCTAAATAATAGAATAATGGAATCATACAATGGGACCTTAAGGATCATCCTGTTCTAATGCCCCCACCATGGGCAGGGGCAACTTCCATTAGACCAGATTGCTCAGAATGCCATCCAACCCAACCTTCAACACTTGCAGGGATGGGGCATCCAAAACTTCTCTGGGCAACCTGTTCTAGTGCTCCACCACCCTTCCACTAAAGAATTTCTTCCTAATGTGCAATCTAAATCTCACCTCTTTTAGTTTAAAACCATTCCCTTCTGCTCTATCATTATCTGTCCTTGTAAAAAGTCACTCTGCTTCTTTTTTTCAGCTCCCTTTAGGGACTGAAAGGCTTCAATGAGGTTTCCCCAGAGCCTTCTCTTTCCCAGGCTGAACCCCAGCTCTCTCAGTCTGTCTTCACAGGAGAGGTGCTCCAGCCCTCTGACTGTTTTGGTCTCCCTCCTCCATACCTGCCCAAACACGTCCACGTCCTTCCTGTGCAGGGGATCACAGAGCTGGATGCAGCACTGCAGTAATGTCTCACCAGAGCAGAGCAGAGCAGAGGGGCAGAATCCCCTCCCTCACCCTGCTGGCCACCTGCTTTGGACAGAGCCCAGAATACTTTTGGCCTTTGGTCTGCCAAAAAGTGCACATTGCTGGGTCATGTCCAGCTCTTCATCCATGAGAAAACCCAAGTCCTTCTTCACAGGGAAGGACTGTCAATGAGTTCCTCCCCCAGTCTGTGCTCATGTCTGGGATTATCTTGACCCAGGTGCAGCACCTTGCCTTTGGATTTGCTGACCTCATAAGGTTCCTGTGGACCCACTTCTCATGTTTGTCCAGGTCCTCCTGGATGGCATCCCATCCTTGTGTTGTGCCAATTGCCCCACTCAGCTTCCTCCCATCTGCAAACTTGTAGACAGTGCACTTGATCCCTCTGCCTGTGTCACTGATAAAGACACTGAAGAACAGCGGTCTCAAGACAGAACCCTGAGGGACAACACTCATCACCAGCACTGGCCTCAGCTTGGACATAGAGCCACTGACCACAACTGTCCAGCTGTGTCCATCCAGCCAAGTTGTTATGAACTAAGTTATTCACCCTTCAAATCTATGTCTCTCCAATTTGGAGATACGGATGTCATGTGGGAAATAAAGATCATCCTTATTCATTTTAGACCAGATTTAAAAGTGAATTCTCCCAAGTACTATCTTGGGTTTCTAAGTTCAGCATTTAGAAAGTTTCTGATATGGTCAGAAATTTTACGTTCACACTAGCAAGGACTGCCTTCTTTACAGTAAACATTGTGCACAACCTCCCATGGCATCTAAGCCATTCTGTTAACCACAGACATATGTTGCATATTACTATTTGGAGTAACAATCTGATTGCATTCACAGTCTAATCTTACTCTGGTTTATCAGTGAACCTCTGTTACACAATGCATATTCCCTTCAGTGGTTTTGGTTTATTAATTTTTTGTCTTGTCTTTGTTAGCTTGCTTCTTCTAATTTCTTGAAGTTTGACAATTTAAAAACAAAAACAACCCTCAAACATTCAATGACATAAGATAAGTAGAAACAAAAGAATGCTATTGTGAAATTTCAAATAAACATAATCTAACAGTTCTAGTCTCACTTCAATGCTCTCAGGTCCCTGATATTGCAGAAAATAATTTGTTACAGGTCTCATATTTTATCTGCACACACTAATACTACCACACTTTTTTAATGAACATGATAATTTTAAACAATATTTTTTAAAGTACTAGGAAAAGGAAAAATAATTAATTCAGCACCAGTTTAATGAATCCAGTACATCCCTTTTCATCCTTCTAATGAACTGGGAATTCACTGAGGCAAACAGTTCTTGCTGTCCTCTTTTCTGCTCTCCCAAAGAGATCTGGCAGAATCAGACTTCTGTTTTGCCATGGTCAGCCAGACTTGATTTTTCTGACAGCAAAATTCCTGATGATTGAATTAAGGACTTCTAAATGAATGGCAGCCAGACGATTAAAGTTGCTTCTGTTAAAATAATGAGAAATACTTAATTTGCCTAAATCACTACCCGTGCATCAGCCACAGAGTCTATCAACAGCTCACACAAAGAAATGAGATGCAGCATCATCTACTTGAATGCAAGCAAGTAGGTACCAGGAGGGTGGGAGGGGGCAGAGAGCAGATTTGAGAAAAGGGAGACAGCAATTCAGGTAGAACAGGCATCAACCTTCAGTTTTGTTTCCCCCTTCTGTCAAGATGCTTTGCCTTTGACAGGGGCAAAGAAAGCCAGAAGGAAATCATTCAGCTTAATGGTCACTGTCTATTCTGCTGCTGCTTTGAGCATAAAGACCTTGTAGGACCATGTGTGCTAAAAGTAAGCAAAGAAATATTTTTTGCAATATATTCTTATTTTTGGATTTAATCAATTCTTTCATATTCCCACTGTCCTTTTCCAGTTCACACAGATTGCTTCCCTCAGCTTTTCTAACAGCATTGCTTTTGGAAGCAGCACAAGGTAACCTGGATGCTGTCCTGTTTGGCCTGCTGTGCTCTTGCAGTAAATTTTGAGAAAAAACACCACATCAGCACAATTGTAGAACTCAGGTTCCTTTGCAAATCACAGGAAGCAAAGAATTTTGCAAGTTGGCAAAGCATCAGAAGGACATCATCATACTCAGGAGTGTGGCAGTTACAGATCACAGAGAAAAGCCTGAGGACATGGAGGGATGCATTTCCAAGGGCATAGGTTTTACCACCACAACCAGATAGCGAGCAGACTTTTTAAATGGTGCTTTCCAAATGAGGGCCAATGGGATTTTTCCACCCTGTCACTCAATATTACAGAGTTAGCAAACATTTTTAATTGATCTATCTGGTTGTTCCCATCCTTCAAATAACCTCTGTTGACCTATCACTCTAGGCTGTATACTGCAAACTCTGCCTCTGCAGAGTTCCACATTAAAACACTGCTGGTTTCCTCTGCAAATTAAACAAAACCCTTCTAACTGCACTTTAGGCAATATAGCACCAACACACATGAAGTCTTTTAATCAACAACCTTTCAAAACACACACTTTTTTATCTCTCAGAAAGCGTTGTTTAAATCTGAAATACTATATCTCTTCTTAAATCCTGGAAAGCATTCAGCTTCCCTTCACCATCGCAGTTCATTTATCTTGCAAGAAGTTTCTGAGTGCTTGCTTCAGAGAAGAAATTTTTAAAATTAAGAGAAACCTCAACCTTCTGTGAAGCTGAAAATATTCAACTTCAGCCTTTATCTCAGTCTTCAAAAACCTTTAATACTCTGGTAACCAAAAAATACAGAACCTTGTATGAATGCAGCCAAGTAAAGAAAATGCATGCAGCTCTAAGGCTTATGTCACACTGATATGTCTTAAATGTAACAGATTACCACTTAAATTTAAAAGGACTAGAGAGCAACATAGGTAATTAACCAATTTGAGGTGAATGCTCAAAATGCACTCATTTTGGTGTGAGAGCCACCAAGGCAGGGGTGGGATTCAGTTTTGAGAGAACCAACTGTTAGCACGGGAAGGTAATGGAAAAACTATCATCTGAAAGTTTTCGAACTTATTTTCTGCTCTGCTGAGTTTTTCTTCTCTAAACTCATTCTGGCCAAATACAGACATTTACATAGATCTTGTTTTACAACATAAGAGAAAGTCTTTACACATGAAAATTGTTTGGTCACTGATTACAAGATTCTTTTAAAAGTTTTTTCTTCACTTAGCAGAAATTTCATTTTTCCCCATCTAGCCAGCCACACCATTCTGTGAATTGTAATTCACTCATCACCAAGCAAAGGCAATATAATCCTTATCTTGTCAGTCAGTACTGGTTCCTCAGCTTCATTTATTATTTGTTCTGTCTGAAACACTTCAGATGATGGATAGAATGAGGAATTAATATGGGGAATATTCACAGATGTATATAAATATTTAATATGGCCAAGTGATGTGAAGACTGTGGACTGGGTCCAGTTAATTAGGGCCAAGGCGCTGCCTTCTGCAAACTCTCAGTGTTTGTCTCTCAAACTCTCAGAGTATTTGCTGAAGGGAGTCTGTAACACCTGTGAAACACATTCATCCTCAGAAAACTCCAAGATACTCCAGGCTGCTATGGCCAAAATCTTTTTTCAGCCTGATGTGAAAGGAACTGAGTGGTTTTCTGTCCTAGTCCTAGAAAGCCTTTCTTGTAAGCATCTACTTTCCTCTTGAGACAAAACCAGCGCCAGACCAAAACAGCCACAGTCGATGCAGTGATACAGAGGCAGGCGCAGGGGAAGCTGGCATGTCCTCAGGTCCTGACCCCACACCAGCGTCCATCTGACGGATCATCTCACTGTGGGGCTGGCTGGGGATGAACCCGACCCACCAAGCCTAGCTTCCTACACAATCCTTCCTTATTTCCCTCCTACTGATGGGCAGCACACAGTTTCCAGCAGGGATACTCAGTGAGCTGACAACAGGAATGCCCGTAAGAGACAAAGAGTGAGGAAAGAGCAACAGCATCCATTGCCTAAATCACCAAAGAAATTGAGGAGCAGTTGGCAGCACTGGAGCTTCTGCTTGGCACCCAGTTCTCATGCTTCCTGTGGTTGTATTCCATGCATCTGTTGCTGTATGGGAAGGATAGAATGCAACTGAGATGGCAACACCCTGGAACATCAGAATTATTTCTGTATTTCTAACATGGGCCTTTACATCAAAGGAGTTCAGGGTTGGTTTTTTGTTTATTTGTTTGTTTTCTTGTTTCTTTTTTTAGTACAAGGACAAATTTGACCAATTTGGACATGGTCTGGAGGAGGCTCCAAAAAGACCATGGAAGATGGTGGATACCTACTGACAATATGTATAAGGGTCTCAGAAGGCACAGAAATTTTGACACTGAGTTTTGTTAGAAGATTTTGGCAGGGGCAAAAGCCACCTTGAATGAAATTACTTCAAAATTACTGTGGCAACAACCCTCAGAAGGAATTTCAATTTCTAGTGGGGAGGGAAAGAAAATAAAAGGCAGGACAAAAGCAGTACCACAGGGAAAAGAAAAAAAAAACAAAACCTTATGTAGGAGGGACAAGCTGCACTCGAATTTGCAAAAAAACCACTTTTTTTTAGGATCCCAGCTGGGGTGGAAGTGTCTCCCATTCAGGTAAGTTAAAGTTGCACAAGATTTTATCTCATAATGGCAGAAAATTAAATCTTCTGAGATTTTATCTTTCAGTAGATAAGCCTAATGATAACAGGAACTTGAAGAAAATTATTAAAACATGTCACAAGATTTAGCTGCATCTTAAATGTCATCCTCATTTAGAGTACATGCTTAAATCACCAAAACAAGACCTGAACCACCCAGCTAGAATTATTTAGGAATGATAATTTAATCAAATTATCTACTGAATACAAAACCTGGTCACTCTAGTATACAGCGCTGCAAAATCAGCTGATTACTTCAACATGTTTTCCCCTGTTTTTAATTGCTATGAGGGTTACTATGCTATTTACTCTATATTAGCATTAGGTTTTCATAACTAAAGGAAATATACTGCACTATAGCAAACTATAATATACTAATATATTTTAGAGCGTACTATGCTATAGTATAGTTTTGAAACTACTACCCCCTTAAAAGACATTTCTAACCATCGTTCTTCAAAATTTGGCTTGTGTCAGAAAGTTAAAAATTTTATTAAAGCATAAAAATAAATTATAAGAGAAAATTATCAGTTCTACAGTAAGAAAATGACTGTAAAAACGCTATAAAAAACAACAGCAAAGAAACAAAGAGCTACTAATGTTTAACACCCTGTTTGGACTTGAAAAACTATCACTGAAGAAGGCAGGGATTGTGCGTCAGCAGCTGAACTTGAGACTGGGACCAGGAAAAGCCACTGTAAAAGCGTGGAGAAAAAACAAAAAGAGCACAGAAAGATTAACAGCGTCTCCAAAAAACTACATAATAAACTACAGAACAGAATGTCATTTCCAGAAAAGATAAGAAGTTATTGCGTTTTGGTTACAACCAAAGCTTAGCCTAAGATTTAAATCTAGCATATAGTTGCAAAAGAGCCATCTAAAGCGAGAGCAGGATATGGGCAAAATGCTTTGCTAAATCAATTTCTAACTGTTTTGTGAACAAAAGCTAATTTCAAAAATATGGAACACTCCACATTTGAAAAGACTTTAGCATCAAGACACCATATGTAAGTAAAATTTTGAAAACTGGATTTAACCTTGCAATTCTGCTAATGGAGTTTCATACTCTGACAAGGTGTCCTGGCAAAGAGTGCACATGGGCTGCATCCCCCTGGGCATCTCCAACTTCAGCTTCTCTGGAAATGTAAGTAAACATTGTTAATTCAGTTGTTATTGCTTTGACTATTTCTGTTTTCTCAAGTACAAATTTTGACTGGCTAAAATGAAAAATAATTGTTACCCAGGAAGGAAAGCAGCATATATTAACACACTTTTCAGGAAAAGACATTGTTCCTGCATGGCCTGAAATGAGACCCAGTGAGGAAAGTATTTCATGAATGTTAATCCAGGTCCACTGAGTCTCAGCCCAATATCCACAGGTTTGCATACATCAGTTCCACTGAATTACACTTCTATGCCTGTCTATCTGAGGTAGCAACAACGATTTTCTCTTCACCATTATTCTGCTCTGGTGAAAGTTATACTAATGTATATGTGTTTATTTTACGTACAAGTTCCTTCCATCATTTGTCTAATAAAATATAAATTAAAAACATTCTGCAGAACATGGATGCAAAATAAAACAACTTAGCATAATTTCCACCCAAAACTTAATAAACCACACTAGGAGCACTAAAATCAGAGACGGCAATGTAAGACTAATTTTCACTCCCCTTTGTCTTTTCTTACTAAAAAAACCTGAGGATGGGAGCCTTTAACTTAGTCTTTAGAAGAGCATATGAAGGTTATGTGCAAATGGGCTTAATAAATATGATTTCTGGGACCTTACTTGATTTTTTTAATACCTGCTGCAACTTGAATCTGGGGTATGTATTTATCCCGGAGCTGTTAGACAGACTGCGCTAATGCCTGATACAATGTTAGGAATGCTACTGTCTGCATAGTTTACGTATGAATGGGGGGACACCAGCTCCTACCTGGAAAGCAAAGTCTGCAGAGTCCATGCCTTGGCATGTATATAAATGTTTGACCCCGAGACACACCAAAACCTCAGCAAGTACTGGTGCAGTCAGCAATGACTGTGGTTTCAAGTGCTCCAAATCCAGTGGGCAGCAGTAACTGAATCAGAGCCAGCTCAGCTCCTTGGAGAAGCCATCCATGTGGTCCAGCTCTGAGCAGTACTGGAAGAATGAGCTCCAAGAGCCAGCACTGCAAGAAGCCGTTTGTCAACTGTGACAACTGAGCTATTATCCTGAGACACTCTGGAAAGCAGGCATTTTATCTCATCTTCTAGTGGTTGTCCTTTGCTTTCAAAATACTCCAGTAACATCTGCCATACTGTTTAGACATCCTAGAAGTGTTCTCTGCTTTAAAAAACCCCACATGATCTGAATTCTAAAACTTGGAAGAGTCAACTACCTGCTATCCTCCACAATATGGTAGAAATGCTCAAAGAAATGACTGAGCAGTAATGACTGGGCAGCAGCGTGGTTGAAAATGTTCCTCAGCTTCACGTCAAGAATCTTGCATACGCGAAGCTAGAAGGTAAGAACATGGAAATCTAAGATGCAGATGCAATTTTAGGACACCAAGCCAGAAGGTCACCATTTCTGGGCACGGGAGCAGGGCCGTCCTGCAGAGGAGATGGCCTGGAGTGTGCCAGCTGCTGCCAGGCAGGGCAGCAAGCAGCTTCTTCCATGAGAGGCCTCAGGGATTGAGGAACAGGTTCATTGTGAGAAAATTTAGACTGTCACTGTGAAAGCAACCTAAAACTGACCATCTCCTAATCACACCGCCTTGTCCCTTCAACACTCACATAACAGGTTGTCTCTTTTAGTCCATGGTGCTACAGTATGCAAGCAAAAGCATGCCTTCCTGCTATCAACATATCCACATCAACCAGTGATTGAGCCCAACCAATTTCTTCTGGAGGAAAAAAAGAGATGGAAAAAAGGGATCTGTTGATTCAGTAACAGGAACGGGTTATGTTACTTTCTCCAGAAAGCCCTGATGGACTTCACTTTTTCAGCTTCGTATTTCTTTCATCTATTTTATTTGAATGGCACACATTAATACATCTTAATGTATTAATACATCTTAATTCAAAGCAGGTATCCACTTACCATAGTCCAGTGAAAACCAGACTGAAATCAAATTTATAACTGAAATAAGATACTAACATTTTTACTACAAATTTTTGATTGAAGAGTGGACTTTCATTCCATAATTCCCTGTGATGCTATGCATAGTTGTTGTCTGCTTGTTTGTTAAGAAGAGAAGTTATATTTTAAAGCATCATTGCTTGCTGTCCTGAAAAACCTGGTCATATTTCCTTCAAGGGAAAACACAGACTCCTCAGGGGCAGCCTCATATAGCACCAAGGCTGTAATGCAAAGTATCCTTTTTCAGAAGCAAGTGTAACACAACAAAACATATTTTGAGAAATAATATTCGTGTAGCAGTCTGTAATATTTTAAAATGTTCTGCTGCAAGGAGAAAAACCACAACAAAACAACAAACCTCCAACTTTTAACTTGCAATGCCACGGATATTTCAGCTCCTCAAAGTATCATATTATCGTACTCTCAGACAACCCAACCGTCCAGCCTGCCATGTTAAATATGGGAGTAATTTACAGGCCAGACTTTAGGTCTAGTTCCACAAAAGCAGTCCCTCAGCAAAGGGATGTCAGACTCATTGACCTGGGCACTGAGTGACAGCCTTCTGCACAAAACAGGAGAAGGGAAAGAGAGAGAGCTGGAGAGAGAAAGATGAAAAATCCAGGATTTGTAAATGCTTGTCCTCATTTTCAAAATACACCTACAGAAAACTTTTTATTTTTCCCCTGTGGTTGTATGCAACATTCAGCAGAGGAAACATTATGCTGTCACATATTTTGCATGTTTTGAATCTCTAGGAGGATTTGAACAGAAATGCTAGATACTAGTACTATACTCTTTCCACTTCACATCTCTCTTCCTCACACAGAGAAAAATCCTGTCAATGATTAAAGATGGGTGTCTCATCACAGACATCCCACCCATCTTCCAGGGTTCTAGAAAAGCCTCTCATGACCTGTCTAGTTGGTGTGCCAGTAAAAGATTTGCCCTTGATCAAAAAACAATTTAATAGTAAGTCTGGCAAAATTGACAATGGGAGCAATCCTGTATTGCTTTGGAACCTGTGGGTCAAAGAACTTCCCAAATCAGTATCTGAACCCCAAGAATTAGAAATCCTTGGTTCTCTAACAATAGATTTTTGCTTTATGTTTACAGCTAATGATTGGTGAGAAGGTGAGCCTCCAAAGTACAATGTTACTCCCCATTATTTTACATACAGAAATTTAAGTTTTTGGTATAATTATTCAGACAGTTGGGATGTGCCTTCCAAGGCTGACCAATATCCACAGCAATTACCAAAAGAGTATTGTTTCATTTGTGGAGCTAGGGCTTAGGAGGGCATTCAATTACGCCTTGAAGGTGGCCCATGTAGCACTGGAACGCTCACTGTGATAACCTACGGCTAAAGCAGTCATTAAGAAGAAACATAGGGGAACAAGATCTGCTCATCACTATGATGAAAATTGTAGGAGTGATTTCATGCCTTAGAATGCTACAAAAAGAGTTTCAGCAAGTTTGTTTTTACCCCAACTGGCTTCGGCAATGGCATTGAAACAATTAGATCGTGTTGGATGTTGGCTGAGTAAACAAACTAATGCCACATCCACTGCAATCAGTGATATGCTGACAGATGTTAACAGTGTTAGACATGCTACCCTTCAAAATAGAGCAGCAATTCATTTTATTTTACTAGCACATGGACTATGGTTGTGAGGAATTTGAAGGATTGTGTTGTATGAATTTGTCTGATCACTCCAAATCCATCCACAAAAGCATACAGAAGCTGAAAGATTTAACAGCTCAAATTCAAGAAGATGGTGTATCATTCTTAGACAGTTGGCTCAACAAATTGAGCTTTGCATCTTAGTTAAGAAAACTTTGTAAAACAGGTTTTTGAGTGCTGGTCTTTTTTGCAGTAATATTGATAGTCATACCTTGCATATTTTGTTGTGCATGACGAATAACAGACAAAACTATCAAAGAAGTTTTTATCATACAAGAGAGAGGTAGAAAATTGATTCACAGAGAGTTCTCAAAATCTTACAGAGATGGTGGACAAAGGTATAGAAATGGAGGGAGGTTTTGAATTAAGACCTTAGAACAGGCGAGACTTTTTCGAACAATAAATCATAATTGCTATTAAATACGACTTATGCCCTTTGAACTGACTTTCACAGCATTAAAATTGCTGTGCTAAAATTGTGTAATATAGCAATGCCTAGCAAGAGCAAAAAAAAGATGCTTTAAGCAAGTAATAAGCAAATATACTATAGTAAAGCTATGAAATGCAAGGTAGTTAATAAATGACACAATTATGAAAGTTTCTTTTTAGTTGTACCAAGAGGGAGAATTGTGGGAATCCTTAAAATCAGAGGGATTTGGGAAAGCTGCAAAAGGTAGGCCTCAGAAACAGCATAACTGTGATTAGAGCTAAGCAGTAGCCATAAGATTTGTCAGCAGAAAAGTTATATGAGATGTAGAAAGCAAGGACAAATAAAACAATGGTCTGTGTATTAACGCTTGACTAGAATAACTCCCTAAGCTGCAGAAAAGTATATCTAGCAAGATATTAGGAAGTTCTAAGCTTAATAATGGAGCTCTGAGCATTGTATTTTAAGGCCTACAAGCAGGTATTGTTTTCGAAATAAGTAAGCAGCGTTTTAACAAAACGTACATGTGCTTATAGTGGTTAGATAGAGCTACTGCTCTATGCTTTTGCTTTGTGCGATTGGTCAAAAAACTTTTAAAGTAAGTTGTAACACCGAGTTCTTCGGCTGCTGCTGAGGACGTGAGCTGCTGCCATCTTCCCATTGTCAGAACCATGCAACGAGACTGATGCTGAAAAATAAGCAGCTCAAGACGTGTTCCACAGCAGTCCCATCCCGTTCATGATTTTGTAAATAAATAGACCCCCTTTTGTAAATAGACCCTTGGCCAGCAGTACCACCCACGTCCCAGGGAGAAGGGTGCTAGACTCAAGCTCTGCTAACACTTCAGAGGGGACACGGGCCCAGGTACACTCATGCAGCTGGAGAGCCTTGGCAGAGGTCAGCGCTGTGCACAGATCCATAGGCATGGAAGTGTACTCTGGACATCTATGAGGTCAAGTGCTGCTTAAGGTATATAGATCCTCGAAGTGGGACTTAGCACAGTCAGGCACCTCTAGCCAATTCTGAGCCATCCACTTCTGCTCTCACATCTTCTGCTAAAGGGCGGGTAACAGGATTCACTGAACATGGATTTTTTGGATTAATTTTCAATCAATTGGTTCTCTGGTCTAGCTTACCACGTAGCTGGACAAATACTGCTTGCTGGGAGGAGGAGGAGGACAGAGATAGACACTGCATTTTCTGAAACAATTTTGGATCCAACCCCAGGTTACTAAGATTCAGCTGTGCCTGCAGTTCAAGCACAGCCAGGCACACCAAATTTTAACTTCTCTCAGTGAACCAAGACCATATCCAGTTCTGGCATATCAGAAATTGGTTTCAGGTTACCAAATACAGCTGTAAGCTAATATTCAATACAAAAAAGGAGATGTTTTCATAGTATGTGATAATTTAAAAATTAAAATATTGTTCAACTGCTATAGAAAGTAAGAAACAGATGGGAAGAAAGGGTGAGGAAGATGAGGGCTCCCCACAGTGAGAACAAAATGGGTTGTCTTAGAAGTTCCTCTGAGGAAACCACACTGAAACAGTAAACCTCCAACACAGTGAGCAGGATCACTGTTAACGTACAGAGCTGAAGGGCCAAATTAATTCCTTGTGTAACCCCAGTGACTTCAAAGGAGTTAGCCCAGCTATGAGTTTGGCTTAAGGAATTTTGAAATGGACCCTAACCAATTCTCCCTAAGTAGATTTCAGATCTGTGGCTTCTTGTGTTACAAAATTCCCTCGGCTCTGCACTGTTACTGTGTTCTTTATCAGCATTTTTATTCATACAGAATGACTAAGAACTCCAAACCAGTAGCACCACCTGATTAATATCATCCACTCTTCAAAGCATTTGTCTTAACACCAGGGGTTGTTGTTTTTTCAAGCTGGTGGGTCTCAGCACTGATGACTTCATTGTGTGGTCTGTCTGGTCAAATTTGCTGCTGAAATCCAGTCTTTTTGCAGCTGAAGGGTAATATTTTAAGTTAGTCATGAGCAGGGATTGAATGCTAAACTTGACCTTTCCACCTTTTCCAGTGTGTGTATTTCTGTGCTTCCTCTGCAGCCTCTGGATGCCCATGTGCAGTCTGCTTCTTCTGGCTCCCAGAGAGACAAGATTAATATTGCCTTGTCACGTATCGATAGCCAGCAGCGAAACATAAACAGCCAAAAAGCTGTAATGAGTCCTACTCACTATCTTTATATAAAACAGGATTTATGGTGACAGATTACATTTCCAGCAGCCAAAAGATGTGTAAGGAGGGATTATGCAGTCTATTCTGACTGCTAGTCACTGCTTCAGCTCTAACTACACTTTTGGGTGGTTTGGACTAAGCGCACCATTTTTACACGTCTCTCCCCTAATTGTTCAAAAAGTGGCATGTCTGCCAAAAACCACCTCTGCAGTGACTTTAATACTCATGAATGCATTCAAGTGTGCTGCATTGTTGAAGAAGTTCCAGTAACTTAAGGGGGGAGAAAGGAACTACTTCGCGCAGGTAAGGCCATCACTGTTGGGCCCACAGCTATACAGCCCTTAAAATACAACCTATATTTTTTTTTCCCATGGTTTGAGCAAAACTGCATTCAATCCAGAACATCTTTCCCTTCAGAAGCTTTGCTGTGATGGTGTGGGTGGCTGAAAGAATTGTTTGAATCTGCTTTTTCCTCCACATTGCTTCTTTCATTGCAATTTTTGTACATCTTACAGGATATTCTGTTTTTCATCATACAAGGACAGACTTTCCAGACTGCACTGCTAAAGCCTGATCAGCCAAATCTCAGAAGAAAATATGTATCAAAAAGTTGTATGAAGGTAAAAAACCTGTTAACAACATATATTCATGGCTCAATTCCAACTTTTATCATGTACCTTTTACCACTCTCTTCATATAAACTCATTCAAATTCACAGCAAAAAAAATCAGTGACTATCAGCAAAATAATTTAACATGGAGCAAAAGCCATTCAAAATACTCAGCTTCCATGCTCGAAGTGCATGGCAAGTAGGTAATTTGTGTGGTGAAAGACCTATTTTCTATTTTGTTAACAAATTCATTATGTCTGGCTCATTGTTTTCATTAAGTACATCTGGCTGCAGTAAGGAAAGCATGATTAATATTTTATACATGATTTTGCTCATCATTTCAGAAATAGGTGAAAATCAATTCGCAATAGAAGTCAAAACTGAAATTCAGGAGGACAGGAATTGCCATATCAAATCAGAGTGGAGGCACTAGCACTTGACAGCTGCACAGCCCAGCTGCTTGAGAGACAGCTGCAAGACCTCCATCACAGACAGATGTGGGATAGCCAGCCAGCATCCTGAGGCACATCTTGATCTCCAACAGATAAGAAATTGGATTATGACAGATAATGGTTTACTATATCTTCATTAACAGTAACCAGACACAGATTTACAGGCAAATGAGGAGGATTCACAGACAGGGGAGAGCTCTAATCTCATTCCTTTGGTATATTTGTATGTCCAAAAGCTTTGCGAAAGCACAAAGAAAAGTCAGGCATTTCCTTCCCCCTTCCCTCCAATTCAGATCTAGATGGAGCATACAAAGAGAAAGCATCCTATAAATATGAGGATATCTGAAAATTCACTACAGATTAAGGGGAGATTATGCACTACTATCTTGGTCTGGGACGTATCTGTAGGACCTGTACAGTTCTCTCTCTGTCTCCTCTCCACTTGCTCTGAAAAACTGAAAGAAAATGAAGGATGTCTCAGCATTGAGCTGAGAAAAACATTCTTCCTTCCCTGTCTTGCTAAATCCATTATCTGAAATCATTGTCTACATTACACGCCTCTATAAATAAAAATTAAATGCAATTCTCACATACCTAACTAGGAAAACACACATGTGGCCTCATTTCATGACTTAAGCTAATCATTTATCAGTCACTGTGGTGCTGTTATCTACTGCCTAAATGACATGGAAAATTACCACTATCAGTGTCCTAATGCTGATATATTATCCCTATCAGGAGTAATTATTTGGTTTCACATGCAGAGTTTCAGTCAGTATCTGGGGTCTATGCCAATAAGCATCAACATCAAATAAAAGGGCAGTCATGATACAAGCAGACCTTCACCATTTTGTGATAACTATCAGTAAATCTCTAAGAAATTTTTGGCACTTCTTTAAGACTTTTAGCAGAAGATTATTTAGAAAATATAGAGTGACAAAAAAATAAGCCAATGTTTATTAATTCCTGGACAAAGCTGAGGCTTCTCTTTTCAACTAGGTATCCAATCATTATCTCAGCAAACAAATGTACAGTGATTTATTTCAAAACACTGAAGTGCATTAGAGTCTCCTTTCTAGTGTTCAAAATTAACAAATACATTATCAAAGTATACCACAATACTATAAAATAAATAGAAATTTCTTATATGATACACTAACTGGAATGGCTCGGAGTTCTTCAATTTAACTACCTTAACCTTCTGAAATTCCTAAATCAGAGCTATTTAGAGCTGTTTTACTGCAAATTCACTATCTTCTTTAATGGGTCCTAAGGGAAAAAGCAAAATTTGGTTTTCATGAAATAAAACCTGAGAGCTGCAACTCTGCCTTCAAACACCACATGAAATTCACTGAATGGGACTAAATAACACAAGTTCTTTTGGTTGGTTGCATTTTTTTGTTGGTTGCTTTGTGAGTTTTGCACATAAGCATTTTACTACTAACCCTCTCCTCCAAAACACAGCTGTAAGGCCTCTCTCAGGTCAGTTCAGGGAACAGAACTGTTGCTGGATTAAGAAATCTGAATAACCCAGGTGTACCATCCATCTGTGAAAAAAGCTTTGTCTCCAGTGATTCAGCATATTACTGGTTTGAATTTTAACTTTTTAGTCAAATTTATTTTGGTGACTTTTAGGATAGAAATAAGCCAAACTCAGTCCCCTTGTTCCCCTCTTGACAAGGACTAAGCACCAGAGCAAAAATTAATTTTCATATACAGAGTTATATTATTCAGGCTAGTAGGTAACTGGACAAAATCAAGTGAATTTTTGTACTGAAGCCATTGAAACGAAGCCTGCTGCAAAATGAAGCTTCTTTTTCTCTACCTCAAAGGATCTGCAGGATATCTTCAGCCATCCTAAATACAAAAATGAAGCATTCCAATTTTGGCCCCATTACCAGACTTCAGGCAATTCAGTCAATGCACAAAAGCAAGTCTCAAGAGCATGTTACTTGTCTTTTATGTATTTGGTCTTCCTGGAGACAAGCAATATGTAATTATTTATCCAAGTCTGAAATGCTACCTACAAGTTACATATATCAGTCCGAAGAGATAAAAAATAAAGCCCTTTCCTAAGCATGTAATGATTATCACCCTAGATATTTTAATATGTTTAAAAAAGACATTAGCTCATGCATTGTATCTTAATCATTATCAACCCCCTCCCCACCGTTTATCTTATAGGATGACAATGAAAGAACTTAATGGTTCTTTGAATCAGTAATTAAGGGCTACAGTCCTACCAAGATCTTTTCCATAACACCACTGAGGCCAGTGTCCCAGTTTCACATCTCTATTCTGCAGTGCTACGTGTTGATGTTTCAGCTCGTAGCATTTACACTGCTAGAAATCTTGTCAGCTCCCATAAGAGACAGATAATCAAATATAACTCCCTTTATGAACTCATTCACTGCACATAAACATGGTGTAAATAAATATCTGACACACAAGTTTTATTAGTTACTTCCACTAAATCCTCACCAGGATCATGAGAGCACTATATACAAAAAACCGAAAGTTAAGAATTTAGTGACACAAAAGTAAGGGACTCAGAAGAGAGAGACTGGCTGCAGGAAGACAGAAAAATTACATTTAGCTTATAGCCCATATGATTTACAAATACATTTTACTTCCAGCCAAATGGTCCTCCACTCTGGAAAGTTTTATTAATACCAACTTTCCAGAATAGCATTAGATTTTTACATTGAAAAATACACAACAGTGCTCTAAAATACATGAATTCTCATTTTTGGGTTTTTACTCGTTAATAAAAGATGATAAATTCAACATTTTACCAAGCTCTGAGAATGCTGTAAGGTTAAGATTAAACAGGTGTTATGGAAACAGTTTTATTTGAGCCATCTCCCATCCACAAGTTCAATCTTCCAAGTAACATATGCCAAAAGACCACAAAGGTAGGGGTGTACGTTTGTGCTATAAATAATGATAGTTTCACTTACCACGTGATAGGTTCTTCAGTGCTACCTAACAAACAGCTCCAGAAATCAGATAAAACCAGAGCGGTTGCTACTGAAACATGATTTATATACAGGATTTACCTGAGTGCAAATGCTTCACATGCTATGAATCCATGCGCTTCTGTGCACACATACATGCAATTATGTAAGGTGTGGTCTACTCATGCATATATGTGTATGCACACACATTTTTTTAGGATCATGTACAAATCATATGTATTTTAGAGTAAAAGAAATTTAAATGTGGGTGTATGTGGGGATGCTGGTTTGATGTTTTTAAAGGGAGCTGGTTGGTTGCTTCTGATTTTTAAACGAGATAGCAGTCTATTGCACATAGTTATGGTGGGAATACCCAGGAATGAAATACCTCATACAGAATAAACCACATAAAACACCACACCAGTGAATGCTTTTGCAATATAAAAAGTCATCTCCAAAAACTCTGTATAATATATGCTGAACTTAACCACGCAAACAAAATGAGATTCTCTAATTTGGCATAAACTCTCTCTCCTTCTCAGCTGAATTGCTTTAAGGCAAATATTGTTTCTACTAGAATTTTCAAGCTACTCATTACTTTACTGTTTTTATTTTCCTGAACTGTAAGCATGACCTTTAAGCAGCAGAATGGTGATCTAAGAAGACTATGTACATCCAAGTAAATCTGTGAACAAGAAAGACGAAGATGACGTTATCAGCCTATAACAAAAAGAGAAAAAAATCCTGAATTTCTAGGAACTGTATCACCTGGTCAAATATGGAACAAAAGATGAAAATACATCACAATATTTCAAATACTGTCCTTAAAAAAGCCCTTATTTGCAGTTCTTGTAATATATCTCATTATGGTACCAATTTCAGTATGTCTTTCTGAGAAAGTCATTCAATTCAGTAAAATTTCTGATGGCCTAAAGACATATTTGATGTTACTCATCTTTTTCACACCAAACTGTACATCTACATAGCTTTAAAACACATTTTGATGGCTTCTTATAATTTTGCTATTATTATAATATATATATAGAAAATATATAAATGAATATATATTTATATAAAAAAAATGTTATACAATTTTGCTATTCCTGCAAAAGAAATCTTTGCTGTGCAGTCAGTGGTCTATGTCTAAGCTGCATCTTATTCTCTAGCCCTTTATTCAAAAAACTTTTTTTTCCATATACTGGAGTTAATGAATCATGTTTTAATTTTTTTTTTTTTTTTAATGCTTAGGGTAGTAAGCACGATTCAGATTTTGGTAAAGATTAAGCATGTGACTACACTTGCTTACAACACTTAAATATCAATACATAAATAATTAGCCAGGCTAATTGTGCTTTGGGGGATTTCCACAGGCAGTAAAATTCAATGTCTTTCATTCAATGAGGAGATGCTTTTTGGAGCTTGTGGTGGTACAACACATGCCAGTTCTTTCAGTTTTAGCTGGAATTTCTGATTTGTGTGGTAATTCAGGCTTAATCTACACAGAGAAATCTATTACTTACAAAAATTAATATCCATGATTTTTAAGTGTAGAGAAAGTGTGAAGAAAGGTCAAACACAGGAGGACTCCACAGTAACAAAAATTAATCAACATGTGTCCAGAGGAGGGCAGTGAGGCTGGTGAGGGGCTTGGAACACAAGCCTTGTGAGGAACAGCTGAGGGAGCTGGGGGTGTTTAGCCTGGAGAAAAGGAGACTCAGGGGTGACCTTATCATTCTCTACAGCTTCCTGAAAGGTGGCTGCAGTCAGGTGGGGGTTGGTCTCTTTCACCAGGCAGCAGCTGCCAGAGAGAGAGGACACAGTCTCAAGCTTTGCCGAGGGAAATAAAGGTTGGATATTAGGAAAAAAAAAAATTTAAAGGGTGATAAAGTACTTCAATCATCTGCCCAGGGAGGTGGTGGAATCATCACCCCTGGATGTGTTTAAAAAAAGACTGGATGTGGCACTCGGTGCCATGGTTTAGTTAAGGTGTTAGGGCTGGGCTGGACCCTTTGATCTTAAAGGTCTCTTCCAGCCTAGTCATTCTGTGAATCTGTAGAGTGTAAACCTAAGATCCTTCTCGCCAAATTTAAAACAGAAAACTTGACCAAAACAAAGTGAACGAATACCACCAGGCTGCCCATAAGTGACAGATGTAAGAAATCCCTGCGTTTTCTGAATTAACTATTGTACCACGTATGGAAAAGACGGTGTTTGCTTGACCCTCTACGAGGCAGGTAACACTACAAGTAGAAAGCAGTCTTCACATGCCAAACACAGCAGGTATGTGTACTGCAGAAAGACCAGTGCAAGCAGAATCTACTGTAGCCTAAAACCAGGTGCGTGCTCCACTTGAGACAGACTCAAACATTCATGGGAATTCATGGAATTTTTTTTTGTTGTTTTTGCTGAACAATTCCTAAGTTTGGCTTTGTGTTGTAGTATAATTATTTGCAGAGTAGCAGCAAAATTAAATACATCTGTTTACCAAATGAAAGTCAAATAAAATATTAAAAGCTCTTGTGTAGTATCAAGACCATTTACTCCAACTACTCTTAAAAAGCTTATTCATCTGCTACCAGACCCTTAGGCCACCATACATTAAAAATCAATGACAAGTAAGAACAGTTTGGCTCTACTCAAGAACTGAGTTCACTCAGAAGGAGCCGAAGTGGAAAGTTGTAATGATTAACAAAATGAATGAAACCTACACCAGTTTCTGCAAGCATACCTATAATTTAAAACACAGACATTGATATAAAGCATTAAAAAAAAGGTGAACAAGAATCATTTCACATTCATTATTTGCCAACATAGACGTTATTCCTTTATTAAGACACAAGATATTACATCCAGCTCCACTGCAATTCTAGCAGTAAGGATTTGGCTTTATTTTTAGGAGACCTTACTTATATTCTTCAATAAAATGTGCTTTCTCTTACTGCTTGTATTTCAAAGTCTTCACAACATAAAACACATTCAAGCAGCAGAATGGGTGGTTTGTGGTCAGAACACCAGCACACATTTTGATAACTAGTTAGTTTGGCAATTCTGTTTCCTTTATTATTTCTTAATGATAATACTACAACCATGAAAATTGAAAGTATTGTTATTTCCAGACACTTTTCTCTACCTAACCAAACTTCTTAGGAGGGACTTAAACTGACTAACAGCAAGTTATTTTTAAAAGAGATTAGTTTTGAATACATCTAGATAAAGTAATTTCCCAAAAGAAACCTGTTAACTTGCTTGACAATCTTTGCAAGGAATAAAATCATTACAGTCTAAAGATAAAATCAGTGGAAAATCCTAACAAAAAGTTGGCTAGGAAACCTACCCAGCACAGGTGTGCTACCATAATCAGTGTGTGTTACTGTGGCACTGGTATGCGGTTGGTTGTGGTCAGGAGAAAACTGAGGAATGCAGATGAAGGGAATTGCAGATCAGAATTCCACTCTGCATTACGTAAACTTTTGTTGCCACAACTGGACAAATATCTCAGTCACCTCACCCCTCACAGGGTGAAGAAAAAATATTTCTCTGTCTTCTCTGTTTGACACCAGAGATGGAAAGGATCCTTAGTCTGAGAAGAATCAATGGTCAAGGTCAATCTTGTGATATCAGTGACAGTGGTGACTGCTGGGTAAGTCTTGTTAGCTCCATAATATTTTCCTACCCTGCAAACCCAACAAACATCGGGGAATCAATATGGTTTTGGCTGCTGGAATACCACTAACAAAAATTTCATCTAGATTTGACAGTCAGTGATGTTAGAACAACCTAAATCTCCTTCCACCTACATTAACTAAGACAAAAATTAACTTGTGATGTCTGGGATAAAGCTAATCTTTCACAGCCCCTATGGCTGCAGCTGAGGAGTTGGAAGATCAGTGCTTCCCACCCAGCCCAACACCTGTGTTTGGCTTTACTTCTGCTCTTTTAAGATACACAGCAACATTTAGATTTGCAGTGTTAGTTTTTCAGGTCTAGACCAGAAAAGGTCAGTGAAATGGCTGAAGAATGTCACCTATACATGCTCAAATGGAAAGAACACCTACAAGCCAAGTTTCTGGGTAGGTCTTCATCTGCTGGTTTGACACTTGACTAGAAACTTGGATTCAGTTCTAGGCTGATTTAAAAAAAAAATTAAAAATTAAAACTAACCTGAGACCCTTCTAAGGTTTCCCCAACTCACAGACCTCCAATGTTTCCTTCTGTCTCCTGTCACTCTCCTGGCCCCTTCCAAAATGCCTGGCGACCTTCTGGCACATTGCCAACAACCTCAGACTGTCCTGGACTGCTCACCTGGTCTGCCTGTGTAATTCTCAAAGACTAAACCTTAATTTAAAATATCTTTTTCCTTCCATTTTCAATTCCTGCCAGCTACTTCACGCCCCATACCTAAAAGCAACTGGATTTTTTTTTTTATCCCTCTGACTCAGAAGTGGAGTTGCATGAAATTTCTGAGGGGAACTGGCAGTTACTTTATACCTTCATCAGACCCTTATAATTCACCCATTTTAAACAGCTTTATGTATTAATTTTCTTTTGGGTTCTTAACTGCATTTTCCTTTATATGCAGTTGGATTGCAAAACCAGTTAGTTTTTGATAGCCAAGTGGCAACACCAGTCCCAGCACTTCTTCACTTGCTCCTCTCTCAGGAGATTTGGTGGAAATGTTGAGCATCCCACACAAATCAACAGAAAATGCTCCCAGTGCATTGGAAACATTTTCAATACTAAACAGATACGGGACTTTTTTTATATACTTTCTGGCATCTATATGAGCCTTTGAAATGGTTGCCTTCCTTGTTTTCTAAAACTACATTAAATCCCAATAGGCAGCAAGTCCAAGAGAAAACATGCACCATTGAACAGTATTTCTGCCACTTAAGCAATTCAAGTATATTAGTTTCAGAAGACAATATCTGGACACAAATGAAACTGAACTAAGAAACAGGCTTGAAGGCAAACTCAGAGATAAATTTTAGTTTTATTGCAGTCAAAATTCAGTAAGATGTTGAATGGCAGGAACGAAGAAGAAACTGTCTTGGCTGGATCTCAATCACGAGGGGAAAAAAAGACAACTCTGAAATGCAGTTAGAATGAAATAGTAGGGATTGGTTTGACCCCTGGAAGTTGAATCAAATTTTTGGCTTTGAAATATGAGAAATAACACATTCACTTTAAGTTGGTCCTACATTGCAACAGCAGAAGAAAAGCATCTGACAAAATCATAACATAAATCTGAGAGTGACAAAAACCACTCCTCTCTTTTCCGTCTTTGTCTTCATGAGCATCAAACGCAGAGCAACACCAACAGCTGCAGCAGTGAGTGATTAACTTCAGCAGAATAATGATGCTGCCCCAAACCTACACTGTACAGTTCAGAGCTTTCTGCCTGTCTAGACTCGAGGGAATGTAAGCTTTATCATGGATTAATAAAGCTGCTGCTAGAACTGGCATTGCTGTGGCTCAACCACACAACACCAAATTGTCAGAAGAACATTCTCACATAAACAGACACTGCTTTCTCTCTGGCGCTGTGCTCTGAGACCCATCATGGGCTGCAGCCTCTTACTCTCACAAATACATGACAGTGAAAGTATTTGCCATTTTCAAATCTTGCCAGTGCCCAATGCTGTCAAACTCTGCTGGTTAGAAATTTTAAGATTGTTTTTTTTAAAAAGATTTAATCTTCTTAAACTTATTAAATTTAAGATTATTTTACTTCTCATTTCAAGTTTTAGGAGACATGCACAAACATTTTCACATGACCTTCCAAGACTCCAACAGTTAAAGATTTTCTTCCAATAAAAATTTACCCTGAATTTTCACCCAACCAATTTGCTTTTGAGACTGATTTTGTAAAATAAGAAAAGGATCCGGGTGCCAGCCAGATCCCAGGCATGCCTGGTCTCGCACATCCTACTTCAGGCTGGGAGCAGCAGCATCTCCAGAAGGCAAGGTCTGTGGCACTCCTGCAACACTTGCGATTCTACCCACCACTTCTTTCTCTTGGTTTGAATGAACAACGGGTTGATTTAGGGTCTCATGTACAGAGTTTAACTACTTTACTGATCATTTAAAATACTTCCACTAGTGAAAGGGCAACAAGTCTTAGGAAATTGCAACCAAGTGTGAAAGAGTTTATTTAATTGGAAGTACTGAATGCTCCTGAGACTTGAGCA
The DNA here is from genome assembly GCA_013397155.1 of Irena cyanogastra. Lineage (NCBI taxonomy): Eukaryota > Metazoa > Chordata > Aves > Passeriformes > Irenidae > Irena > Irena cyanogastra. The sequence goes on along the minus strand of VWZV01016197.1, from coordinate 468,944 downwards.
GCTTCAGTGTTGAGTTTTGCACTGCTCTTCAATATTTTAGCAGCATTTTTGCTCCTCAGCAATAAGCTTCCCCCACAGAGCACAGCCTAAAGGAAGAAAATAATAGTAAAAAAATGCAGAACAAAAGAAGGGCAAAAAGTGCCAAAAGTGAGTTGGTTGCTCCTGATAAACGTCTTATGTTCCATGTATTATGATAAGAATTATTCAGCACATTTCCAAGCTGCTGAGATAGAGAGAAATCTTCTATAGCAGAAAGTACTTTCTATCAGCGTTACATAGTCTGTATTATATAAAGCCACTCGCATTCCAGAGAATGAAGGGCATTCCCTACTCAGTGGCGTGGTGCAATCACAGCTCCCTGTCTTCCCCAAAGCAGGAGTCTACTATCACCTGTTCCTGGACCATGGCAAATGAATGGGGGCAATCCCAGCTACACACAAACATTCCTGAGCCAAAGCAAGGACTCTATCCTGATTTACTTCCATCAATAATACTTCAACCGAGGAACAGTTCCTAAAACTGAGTTAGATAATCATTACATAAGTTTGCAGAGTTTATATCAATAAGCTCTGTGAGGTTACTCCTTCTGTTTACTGGGATTTCCAGAAAAGTCAGGAAGTTGAAAAAGACAAGATAGATTCACATTTCACTCACTCCCCTGAAAGTCTGGTGTGAATAAAGTCAGCACAAATTCTGGTTAATTACTCCAGAAGAAACAGCAGCAAATCTTGCTCTAGGTGTCATGACTACTTATCCAATGACGTAAGACACTTCTGAATGCTAAACTGAGTTTTAAACAACAGCACAAAAATATCCGCCTTTAGCAGCTGGTTGAGATGCAGAGGCCACCCACTACAGTGAACAGTGAGAGTGAAAACCAGGTACTGCTCACTCAAAAATAAGCTCCAACACATCCCAAAACAAATCATGCTATGAGAAGAATATACATGCACAACATGAACAAAAAAAACCAAGCCGACAACCTGGAATGAAAACCACAATATATTGATGCACAGCAGCCGCAAAATTACTGTATGTAAGGAAAACCTTCCCAAGTGGATTAACAGCCTGATTGACAGCTGCCACTGGGCTTCTGGCTCTTCCAGCCACTGCTCATGAGTAGCTCTCCTTTAGCTCTCCTTCAAACATCTTCCCATATAACAAGAAAACAACAAATATGCTCAAACAAAATGGGAGTAGGACAAGAAGCCTGTCAGACAGAAGCAGACAGTGGAAGTTGAATGACAGGGATGATTTTTACAACTTAATGGGGAAGAATACGGAAACACTGAGCTGCATGACATGGTGCTCATAAATACCACAAAATAATAAGCCCATAAATACCATGTAACATATTTGCCAGTAAATATTCAGGAAGGCATAAAGAAGTAATCTCGATCAAAAACTGCAAAAATAAAACAATGCACTATTAATAACACCAGTTTTGTCTTCAAGGAAAAAGTATTCCAAATTTATCTGACTTCAGTGAAAAAGCAGTTTTCCCCAGGGATAAATACACTGTGTTCTCGTTGCTTCTTTTGTTCCCATTTTTTCTTACTGACCTCCATGCCATAGTGGGAAACAGGCCAACAGTGACCACTGACCTATCTGTTTTGGCTGAGAGGTCAATGCATTCCACTAGAAGTCAACCTGACACAAACACAGTTATTTCTCAGTAATCTATACTAATTTAATGTACATTCGCTCTACCAAAAGACAACTAAAAAAAGGTCAAAGAAATATCTGGTTTATATTATTTAAATGAAAAGTTAAGTCTGCTAGGGAAACAACTTTTTGTACACTATCATAGCTTTAAGATATATATATATATATATACACACATTAAAAATCCCCACAAAAACAACAAACCATAACCTCAAAATATCCCAAAACAACCACCAAATGCTGAGGATTTTCATTAAATGGCATTCTGACACACATACTTGGCTCATTCCAGGAAGAGAAAAAGTTTTTGCAAGGAAATATCAAATAAAATATTTATTAGCCTTCTCCAGGTTGCAAATTTCCCAAGCTCCCACATTTTGTAATGTCAGGAAATTGCTACTATAAACAGCCTAAATCTGCCAAAAATTAATGTAACTGGGGCCAACAAAAGGTTTCTCATCCCTCATTTCCCATCCCTTGGGAGGTTCCTGCCTCAGGGACACACTGAGCACAGGTGCTGCCTTGACACAAGTGGAGCCAGGGGCTGCAGAGAGCTCAGGTTCCCCTGCCTGTCACCCCAGGAGAGCTGCAAGGAGGTGGCACAGGCCGCAGCTGAGAGCTGGAGTGGGGTGGGAGCCCCAGGAGCTGACTGGAGCCTCCAGCCAGGCAGGGTTGGAGGCCAAGGACTCGTGAACCACGGTAGCCTGGAGCCTCTTGTTCACCTGGAAGGCCAAGCTTCCCAAGTACTTACTCTGCAGCTTTTTATCTGCCCTTACACAAGCTTTGGTTCTTGAATGTCAGATGCAATGTTACTTTTTTTTAATCTTAAAGACAAGATTAAAAAAGATTCTAATTTTTTTTCCAAGTCAACTTCACCTCTCACTCCACTTAGAAACAAGAATAAGTCAACCATTTCACAGTGGCTTCTTCAAAATTTCAAATCACATACATTCATTGGTTTTATTTACTCAATAGTTCAGTTTCCTTTCATATCAACATTGCCCCAGACAATCCCTTTCATTATGTTAAGAAAAGCTAAAATTGGAAGCTTTTCATGTAGCCCCCACTCAGGTTATTGTGGCAAGGCATGGCATTTCCACCACCCCACCAACACAGGCGCTTTGTTAAAATGTGGCCAGACAAAGGCAGGGCAACAGAGCACTCACTGACTCCCTGCTGGAGCTATTTGGGCTGGCAGCAACCTCTGGCTGACTGGGCAGAGCCTTTCCAAAGACAAGACGCTTGCAAAGGCGCCAAGGGCCTCCCACACAAAAGATGCTACTTTACAATGCCAATCAGAACTCAACTTTCTTCTTCCTCAAGGAACCTAAGTCAGGCCAACATTTACACTTACCAGAGAACGCCAAAGACTATTCGCTTCTTTTGGAGGCAACTGCCCTAAAAAACACGTTCTCCAAAATAAATCTGCTGTAAGGCGGACTGGAAGGGTCCCAGGGAGCTGGCTGTTCTACCGCTCATGAGAGACTTCCAAAGATGATACCAAAGATCAGAGCAGAGAGAGGGACCCAAAACAACATTTATGCTATGATACATATTTTTTCAAGCACTCAGTCATCACTCATGGAAACTGAAAACAACCTTGAATCAGATATTTCGCAAAACTTTCCCTCAAACTAAAGTCAGATCAGAGGGGGCATCAAGCTTCTTTCTCAGCCTTCACCTTGCAAGCATAGTAATAGTTACTTCTGCTTCATGAAACAAAACAATTATCAGTAATACATAATATTTATTGGAATATCTTCATCCAAATATCTAGCTGTTTTCCTTCTCAGGTATTTTGCTGGATATCTTATTTTCCTTTAGAGAATCCTGAATGACTTGTGTTTTGCAAGATGGCAGCACATCCCAGATGGTGGTTTCTTGTCTCAAACTAAGCAAAAAGTATTTTTTGATTCTACAGCACCTTAAAAGTTATTTATTTCTACAATTTTATAAGCAATTCAGAAAGTCTGCCATTGCATGCAGTTCTGGATCCAATGTCCATCGGATTCACCTCTTTCATTCTCAACCTTAAATTTTGCGAAAGGTCATACAGAAGTTGAACATAACAGATATTTCTTTTTGGCCTCTTATTGAGGAAGGTTTCTTACACAAGCACATTATTTCAACTGAGTATGACTGAAAGAAAAAAGATCAGATGAAACGGTCATTGAGTGAAATTATTTTATGACCTCTTAGTTATAAATATGCCAGAGATGCTCGTTTGTATAAACATAAGCAGCAACTCAATTGCAGTCACCTCATTTGCTCCTGCCTCGAGCTTTGCCTGGAATGATTGCATCAATACATCTCAGGAAATCCATTTTTCCTCTTCAAATTATTTTACAAACAGTACAAACCCATCTAACGAACTAGGAAAGCCAGTATCAACATGTGTAAATGCATCACAACTCAGCAACATCAGCACAATGCCCTGCTTCAGCATTTACTAATGCTTTTTCTTTGCCTATTCTGTATTTGCTGTCCCTTCCTTCTCAATTCCTGATCCTCTCCTGGCTGTGGAGCTTGCTGCTGCTGGCACTGCCCAGGCACTGAGGGAAGTGCCTGAGAGGCACCTAGAGTCAGCACATGCCAAGGTGTGCAGCCAACTGGCAACAGAGCTTTGGCTTCCTGACATGGGCAGCCCAGCACCACAAGGTCCCTCTTACAGCTGTTGTGGTGTTCCTTGCTTCACCTTATCCTCATCCACACAACCTTGAGTGCTCTCCTGCCGCCTTTCACTTACACTCTGATTTAGAGGTTTCTTAAGTCCCTAAAACCAGCACACACTGATATCAGTGATTTAGAGGCTCAGCCATGCCTCTAAATATGAGGCATAGATTTGTTAAGAGGAATATATTAGCAAGTTTTATACATCACTCTAAACCTGCTGTGTACTCATTTACACTGCACCTTTCACAGCTCTTGATAACTGAAGTCTACATTCCCCTACCCCAACCTCTGTCCTCATTCTGCAGAGGCTGTCATGAACAAGCTCTGTATGAAACAGAAATAGACCATCTCAACTGCAATGCTCTGTTATATCAGAAAGCAGAAAACATCACTGAAAAAATCTTCATCTACAATGGAACTGGCTGCAGGGACTTATACAGAAAGGGAAAATAAGAGCAGATTCTCAGAGGAAGATGCAAGAGAAAAATCAAACAATGTGCAAGAGCAACACAAAAACAGGTAGTTGCACACAGTACGTAGCTGCCTGCACAACAGGATCATCCTTGAGAAATTTCTCTAGGAAACAAACTCGGCAAAATTCATCAGTTTAATAAGGCACACAATGAAAATAAAATTTAAAAAATGTAGTACATTTGCATGGAGGAAAAAAGCATGGAGGAGGCCACAACATTTACCCCTCCCCCACCCCCCCCAAAAAAAGTTTTATTAAATCAGAAATGCCTGCCAAGTAATAAGATTTCTGAAAAGAGCAGGATTTTTAAAAAGTTTTAAAGTAAGAAGAGGCAGTAATTTGTTTTGAAACACGATTCCAGCTGGCTTAGCATCTGAATGAAAGAAAATTACAGATCACAGTAAACATCATGTGTAAAAATAAAGAGTAAGCAGAGCCCCTCTTAAAAGAAAAAGTCAGACCAAACAAGCAATCCATACAACCAATAATTCTGAGTCAATTCCATGCCAGCTGTAATTGCCACATCGCAAAATACATTTTTCTTAACGATACTCAACTTCTTTGTGAAGTTTGCCAAGTAACTATTGGAAAGCAGAAAGAGCAGCATGGGATTCTCACGAAAATAAGTTTAAAGTATCATTGTAAAAAGAAGTATTATCTTGTGGAATTCAAAATATATGCCACATGAACGCTAAATGTTACGGCAAAAAATGAAAGGGGATTATACTCTTTCTTTCAATGAAGGAAGGATATAAAAATACCTTAAGTCAAACTTACAGCAAAAACAATCATAATATTCAATGACAGTATGTCAACCTGAACAAGATCCATTTGCTTTTAGCATGGACAGGTCTTCAGAAAGTCCCAAATGCAGTCATACAGAAGTGGAGAACCAAACCCATATGGCACAAATTAACTCTACAGTTCCCTCTCCTGCTAGTTCCAATCCAGCATCCTCAATTACATCAGAAAGACAGAAATCAATACAAACATGAAGAAGTTTTCTTTCTTTGTAGAAAGCAGTCTATGGCACAGAACCAGGCTGAAAGGACAAACAGTGCACTGTAAATTTTACCTGTGTACCATAAGAGTCATACAGCACTGAGTTAAACTTTCTGAACCAAATTAAGATAGAACATAAATTAAACAGACAGTAGTCAGAAAACAGCACTTCTTAGTATACAGACAGTCTACTGCTTAAATTGCACATGACCAATGGCTGATTTTCTGTATGCTATCACTAACTACTACAAAGATACGTGTTAGTACATGGCCTGCAGAAGGGTGCCCAAAAGGCTTCACTGGCCCCTTGTAAAGGAGCTGGTTCCCTGCTTCTGGCCTACGGCACATGGCAGTAACCCATGCAAGTACCGATAACTACCTGTCAGCAAGGCTGGAGAAAGAATTTCATGCTCCCAAGCAACATACATATGCCATGAAAATTTCTAGAATACAAATTATGAAAAACCTCCAAAGAAAAGCACATAAATAGATGTATCCCTGTAGGTTCAATCCAGATTTGCTGGGCTCTGCTATTATATAAATATTTGTTGGACATTTAATCCTCTTTCCCCCACCCTAATCTGCCTCCCTCTATCCTGACCTTCCCACAGTAACAAGTGTACAAACCAATTTCAGTGCACTCTTCAGGGTCCATTACCCTTCTGGGAAAGGATATGTAAAATATGTCAGGTTTGCCTAGAAAGATGCCCTGCTCATAACAGTTTCTTAAAAATCAGTTCAAGATTTTGCTCCTTTTTTACAAACTGGTCACAGATTCTTGTAGGAATCAGTGGGATGAGATGGAGTAAAATTTGAAGAGGCAGAAATAAAAGGAAGCAGAAGGGGAAAATGGTCCTGGTGCAAAATTCCCCAGTAAATTCCATTCAACTCTTGTATCAGAAGTCTGGTATCAGCCACTTGTTCAGCAGCCATCTATATTCTCAGACCTCCAGCTGCATAGCCTTTCCTTTTTTCAAAGCCTGCAGCAAACAGTTTACTACTGAGTGTTATAATGGCTTAATAACCCTTACAAAGATTAGGTACAGAACACAGATTAGCTAACACAGATTCATAAAACAAAGTCTCAAGATTAAGATCTAGATTTACCATCTCTATGTCTAAGGTGTGTGGAAAAGCCTATTGAAGGGAAACAGTTTCAGGTCTCTGAACTGGGTACTAGTTCTCTTGATGACAAATGTCTCTAGTGTTTCTGGTGGGACCCATCCTCAGCTGTAAGTCAAACAGCTGGCATTAATCAGTGTCTCTTCATACACAAGCCTTCATCCCCACGGAGAAGCATTAAAAAACATGCAGGAAATACAGCCTTTGTGTTTGCTTGCAAGGCAGATAAAATGAGCTGTCATCCTTTCTCACAGCAGGAAAGACTAAGGACAGTTCAGATGAAAGTGCTGACAGGCCTGGCGGCGGGTGCTGTGACTTTGAAAGGACTGTGTGTTCACAGAAGACCACCAGCTAGCAAAATAAAATATTGTTTAACACCAGGTACATTTACAATGATTAAATACAACCAGTTTACCTGATGTTGCTCAGCTCCAGAGAATTCGTTTGATCCTCTACTTTACAGGCTATCACAAAAGAATAACCATGAAAACAACAAAATAAAAAGCTTCACATTTTACCAATATGTTCTTGCATTCTTTATATTATCTCCTGTTTGAGTGGCCATGAAGCAGTTAAAGGCTGAATTGCCCTTTTGAGTCACCATCAAAACTTATCCACATCACACTAGTCTGCACAGAGTGGTCTTGCACTGCAGTGCCACCACAGTACAAAACATAACCAAAAATGAAGACAAACCAAGTGAAAACATCTTGTAGCATTAGCTCACAACATTTTCTGAGCCAGTTGGACTTCAGATGGAATTTTTAGTCAGCCATCTAAAGAAGTTGAGTTTCTATTGCTAGAAAGCTTTGAGGAGAATATTCCTCATGGATGAACATATATCATCAATAGTTTGGGTACAGATGCCAGAAGCCTGCAAAAGGAAATGGACTTTTGCCTCATGACATGAGATGAGAAAGGAAGGACTGATGCTCCAGAAAGTACTGAACAGTATTTCATAATAATTGGGGGAAATATCATGAGTCAGCACCTATGTCTGCATACAAAATTAAAAAATCAGTAAGGTTGCATGTTAAAAAAACAAAAGTCACATTAAAACTCAAGCTAAATTATTACCAATTTTCACATTATATATGCAGCACAGTGGATTATTTCAGAGTTTTTTAGAGATACTTGCTCAGTTTAGGCAGATCAAAACTTGAAGCTGCTCATTTAAGAAAGCAAACAAAAAGAAATATATGAACTTACGCTCCCACCCAAAGCTGAGATCTCTGCTAGGAGCCCACAATTCCACGAGCCGAAGTTTTAGTAACTTCAGTTCCTCAACATTTCTGACTGAATGACAAGAAAAAGGAGAAGGGAAGCTTTTAAAGTTAAAAAAAATAAAAAATAAAACAAACCAGAAAACATAAAGGAAAATTGCAACCAAATTTGTCAGGCAATTAGAGGAACTGAGTTTTCAAAATGCAAGAGTACATGATTGACCTGGGTCACAAATTACTGTTCCTGTTCTTTCCTTTTCAAACTGAACAATGCCTTCATAAACAAAAGATAACCTGTAATTTCAACTGGCTTAAAAGAGAAGTTAAACCACATGTTTTGTGTGTTGTTGTTTTTTTTTTTAAAGCAAAGAGAAAGAAAGCGAAACGATACATGGGATGAAATACATGACGTCCCAGATCTTTGCCATCCAGACTGGATTCACCTCTACTTTAAAAAGCAAGGACCTTTTACAAAGAAATATACAGAGTGACAATAAGAGAAGTTCCACACAAACCCTCTCCCCATTACCTTTGATATACTAAAAACCCAAAAGGCTGCAGTGCTGAGATGCCCATTGCCCTCCTCCGGCACCATAAATGAATCACCAGAGACAAAGGACAACCCTTCTCCTTCCCGTCCATCAAAGCTGAGGCATAGCAATGTTCAACAAAACTCCAGGCAGGACAGGTATGGATGCTTTTTAGGCCTTACAGCTTTCTGCTTTGCTCCAAACATGGGCCCAGTTACTGAGATGCTACCAAGAAATACTGCATCACTAAATTATAAGCTCCCTATCGGCATCACTTGAAGACAAAACTTACCAAATCCATATCTGGTAGCAATCTGGTGTGCTATTTTGACCAGCAACATGAAACTTACAAGATCAGAACAAAGTATAATGACCCACTACTGCAAATGTTTGTCTTATTACAAATCATAGACTTAAGACAATGATCCTCAAAAGAGCTTTTCCCATAAGACACAACCACATCTTTGTTTGACAGCATCTACACAAGACTAAATGGAAGGACTGTGCTTTCTGAATAAAGGCAGAAATCAGTCACTCTGGTGTTTATTCTGTGGAGCCCTCTAGAATACCAGCACCATTATCCACATGTATTTAGAATACAAACATGTCTTTGGTAGATGCCTGACTGTATCAGCTGGTGTATAAACACTGAAAGCAGTCTCTCTTGGGTATGTGCAAGCTTAGCAGAGTGTCAGAGCCAAACACCATCATCCTTTACCCTTGGACAGAAGCAGCATCAGAACAGCATAGAAAAAAAATGGCTTGAAAACCCATCTGAAAATCCTTACCTGTCCTCTGCAGGCTGGGGATAATTGGGCAAGGGCAGCTGTTGCCACCTCTAAGCCAGACTCCCCATAAGACTGGGGCTGCTCTCAGCTGAGGCACATGACACTGCCCCACTCCTCCCAACACAGAGCAGTAGCAGGTGAGACAGGTAGAACAACTGCTCTATTTCAATCCCACCTATCTCATACTCTTTCAATCCCATATGAAAAAAACTGCAGCAGAGAGTTCTCCATATCTAGGGGCAAACATGGTTTTCAGAGCAGATATCAAACACACAGACTGCTATTTCATTTCTGTGCTGGCTCTTCACACCTTTTCCTGACAGTGCGAACACTGATTAAATCAGTAAGTTGAAAGGATGTGGTAAAGCTACAAAAGCCAACAATTTCACCTTTAAGATAGATGGTAGTACCTTAAAGCTTTCATCTAATTTTTCACATCTACTCAGTAAGATGATCTAATATTTGCTTACAAACTTTCTAGTGTGTATTTGTTTAGTTCTCTTAGGAAGCTCACAACCACCACTCCTGATATTATGATTCTGTCTCTATTTCATAAGAAACTTATCTCCCTATCTTCTTTACTGCTTCCCATAATTTTCTGCCTTCTAATCCTAATAAAAGTAAGAAATCATCAGTAGCTTTATCAGCAGCTTGTTTTTGAGAGGATGATGAAACATTCTGCATGCTGCACATAAAAGAACTGCAAGCTGTTCTCACTGCTCAAGCCAGCCAAACAGAGGGCAGGCTACACACACTCATTTGCAACAAACAAGAAGTACACATGCTTGAGGTGGTTACTGCAGAGCATGATTTGCAACCTACCTCTAGTGATGTGATTTCCACCTATTTCTCTCCTTGTCCAATAAAAATCGAAAGTTTGATGCGTATGTGTAAAGGCTGCCTTTCATTACTGTCACAAGAAGCTGACTGCACAAGCTTGCCTTGCTTTCTCTTTCCCTGGAGTTTACACACAACTTCCAAATGGCATTAGGGACAGAATGGAGTGAATTAATATATCAAAATTGTTTCCAATGTTTATTCAGTTTTAATGTTTTCTTTTGAGGTTTCTCTAGCTGGCTGACCTGAGACCTGTTTCCCCCTGGAGCCTGTGTTGTGGTGCCAGCCCTTTTATTACAGCAGGTTCACATCTAGCAGTGAGAGCAGACAAGGAGGAACTGCAAGCTCCCTGCTGCTGCATTTGGTTAGTAGCCTCCTCCTCCTCCTCCTCCCACTCTTCAGCAGATGTTTCTGCTGTTTTACCACATCGGGATCTTTTCATACCCTCACAATTCCTAAAGCAAACAGCAGCCAAAATCAGAGACCCATCTCCAAAGAGCCACAACAAAAGCACTGACCCACTACCACCACAATACAACTGGAATAAAACCCCTGGCCCTTGGGAGAAGAAGAGGTTGTACACAATGTCACTGGGACAGTGACTAATCTTTGGCAGACCATGTGAGAAAGTCCTGAAGTAGCTGTAGTGACAGAGAACAGCATGAAAACAAATGGATGATTCAGATGTGCATAATATGCCTTAGAAGTGATATTATCAGAAGCTCACATAAAACATTATCCAATCTTTTTGCCATTTGGAAAAGCCAATGGCATTTACAGCCGTCTTCCAGATGTTGTACATTTGCAGTTACATGTGCCTGTGCATATCTGCATGAAGTCAGTGGGTTCAAAACAGGTGGGATTTCTAGAATCTCCATTTGAAAACAAATTCCTAGATGTACCACTAAAGGTACATCCCACAGAGTAGGAAAAATCAGCTTTCAGACTCTGTGCCAGGCTCTTGCAGCTGATGTCGAGCCCATACTAGGAATTTGCTCCAAACAATGGAACCAGACTCTGGGAATGAAACAGTTATTCTTGGGTTCCTCAGGTCTCAGAGTAGAAAAGATGTCAATTCTGGATTTAAGAATAGCTGTGTATGCCAGCTAGTTAAGCTAGTCTCCCTTTAAACTGCTGATGTACACACAAAAGGCTCTATCCAAAGGTTCTCTGAGAAGCACTTGAACTAGTTTGCCTCTACTCCGCGCCCTCCTTCCCCAATACCATCTTAATTAAGCCTTATTTCCAGTAGTAGGCAAAATTACTCTTTTTTGTACATGTAGAAATAGACACCATATTGCTTTGTCTTCCAGCCTTATTGGATGTAAGTAATTTGTGGCACTGCTGTGGCAAATATAGCAAACCCTACATAGTGTGTCACTGTCGCGTATTTACTGACAGAAGGCATCTGAACCATCCAGTTCAGGTAATAATCAAAGCTGTAGCTGAGCTAAGCTCAGCCTGCACTGCTACTATTGCCCGCTTTGAAGAAGCACATGTGAAATGCTATGAGGTGCTGTGAACATTACCCAGACCTTCCATCTGGTTTTGAACACTCCTCAGGGCTGAATGCAAGCACATGTGTGCCCAGGCACAGATGTCCAAAGAAACTGCAGAACCTAGTCTCGGGCTGGCCTTGCAGCACATCCTGCTGCCATGATCTCTACTTAACACATGAATGGCAGTGATGCTCTGCTGCCATTTCACTCCCTCAAAACCAAAAGCCCACTCACTCTCAGTTAAGCATCTATGCTTGCTGCTGCTTATCCACACCGGGCTCCTCAGATAGCTGGGTTTCCTTATTCTTCCTTAAGTATCTGCTTCTCTTTGATGTTCAGCCTTTCATCTGTCGTAACAATGAGGAATCATCTGTTTGGGGATGAATAGCACAGTTTAAGATATTCTTAGGAGAGAGAGTAGGATGCCAACAGCATCTACAGTGGAGGATGACTGCAGGTCGACTACTACTTTGCTCCTGATCTTTAGCCTGGAGGTGGTTAAGGGAAACTGAATGAATGATTTCCTTGTTCTAGCAACATTTGTAAATCTTGTGTAAACGAAGCTATCTTTGACAAAATCTTGGTGAGCCTTAAGTTAAAACAACAGTGGTGATGTCATTGACTGGGCAGTTGTACTAAGTGCTTCCTACAGGTTCTGTCAAACTGTTCCATGAACACCACACTGGAAAATTCTCCATATTTCAGTCATCTTTCAAAGTCTGCAATTTGATTTCATCAAGTAAAAATACCTGATTTTTTTTTTAATGAGCTGTTCTTCAGATGATGATTAAACCTAGAACCAATAATTTTTGAAGCATCAAACATTTAAAATAATACCAAAAACAGGTATGCTGAGTTGAAAGTCCTAAGTGATTATGGTGGAGGAGGTTTCTTGAGATAATTTTAAGAAAGACAAGCTTTCATCAGTTGTGTTGCATAGAGCTGCTAGTAAAGATTTCGGTGGGATTTTCTGAAAAAAATGCACATTAAGTATTATTTTGAGAGCTTCTGCAGGGAGAGTTTTGAGAGCAAATACAAATATTTACACTATAAATGCACTTTAATCTTGTGGCTCTTATTTTGGGGAACAGATCAGAGTATCACCTAATCCATGGGCTTTATAATAGAGGTCAACAACCCAGCTTGGGATTTGAAATACTGCTCTTCACAATAGATTTCCCACAAACAAGCTGGAGAACAAGCACTACTTTCAAGTATTATGCAGACCCTTCTCACAGTAAATAACTGAAGATTGATACAATTTTTAAAATTGCAGATTTCTTGCAGAGTGAACTGGTTTTTTATTAAATAAATTCTTGCGAGAAGATTTATTAGCATACTAAAAGAACACTGGCAGAAAAGCATGTTCAGCACCAATAAAAGATAAAAAACAACTAGAAAGCTCAGAACTGACTTGAGGACTCAGTAGCAGAGAGAAATAAAAACTGAACTGCTAGATGACAATGAAGACAGTCATTTGTATCCAAGCCATAAGATATCATGTAGAAATTCTTCACGCTTCTTTGGGTTTTGTTACTTAAAAATTAAAGCTCAACCATTATTCAGACGATTAGAATGACATTTGAAGCCTTTTGTCTGAAATTCAAATTCTTATATCAAATGTATTCCTCAAGACTTTATTTTTGAATGGGTGGTGTACCTAGACCATTTGTTTCAGTTTTTGTCTTAAATCAGTAAAAGGCTCTTTTGATACAGGTCTCATACCATGGGTACACTCACATTAGTGCCACAGAGACTGAGGCTGGTCTACTTCATTCTGTTTCAGTAAGGAGTTATTACTGGTACAGGATGACATGATTGCAATAAAACTGGCTACATTTGGCAAGGTTAAGCACTTACATGGGCATACTGTGGGGGTCTTTAAATTCCTGACTCAGATATTGGTCCTTATGTATGTATCCTACATACCTACTGGGCAAGGCAGGTACATCCAGAAGGTTGTTGAGAGCAATCACCTTGGATGACTAATGCTAGACTAGTGTTTACTTCGCACAAAAGTATTTTATGTTTTAAAGCTTGTTTCAGACTTCACAGAGATGGAAGATCAAGTGAAATTTCAGGCACCTCAGTTTTGTGGACAAATCTCACTGGAATCTAGCTTTCAAAAGCAAAATATTTAAATTGTCTTAACATCAAGTATCTATTATTTCGAGACATTTCTGATGCACTCAATTATTAGTGGTTTTGCTAATATTTTTCCTTTAAATGGAGTATATTGTTCAAACCAAAATTTATAGAGAATGATAGCACAGCAATGGACTCAATTAGGAGATGGAAGGAAACACAAAGGAAATTCAAATGTTTTTTCAGGCCTAAAATAGAAGTAACAAACTTCCAAGATAAACAGCTTGAGAGAAACTGCTTCAAGTTTAATTTGACAAACAACATTACAAAATTACTTTATAATGCTCAGCAGTTTGATGGCACTGAAGATATCTGGAAACAAGGAAAATCTGAGCCTCTCATGAGAAACCTTCCTGCTTAACATTTTAAATGATGAAGTAAAAACAAGGCAAGAGTCCCTAATACTACCTACATTCTACATTCTGTCTTAGATGCCCTACATTACTTCAGCAGTAATTAGCAAAATGTGGTCAGCAGAACACATGGCAATGACTTCACAGAGACACTGAACTGCATAAAATGCAGTATGTATTAAAAAAGCTCTTTGCATTTGTTGTACACAGTGAATTTTTGAGTCTTAAGTTTTGTGTATCCAGTGCTGTAGGTTCATGAAGTCAACTTTCTCCACTAGAAGTTACTGCAGCCTGCAACCCACAGCCTACAGGTCAGCCCCAGCATGGAAGTATAAAACCTAATTAACTGCTTGGTCTTTTAATGATAATCTAAAAGTTCCTCTACCATTTGTTTTATTTCTTACAATTATATACATACTTTTTAAAATCCCATTATTCTACAGTATGTTTTTCTCAAAATTCAGTTAACCCCGGGTGAGTTTTGCTGATACTATTAAACTTCAAACTGTTGACTATCAATTACAGAATCTGTATTTCCTTCAGACCCGAACCAGACAAAAACCTGACATGTTCAGCAAATTAAAAAGAGAACATTTCAAGGTGAACAGCTCAGCCATGATACATCTCAAACTAGCTGCCTGCTAATAACTCCTATAACAGAAGACTTGGGAAAGCCCTTTCCCCATTCCAGACCAAAACTGGTACTACCGATGGCACTGACATTGAGCGTGAAGATTTACGCTGTACCTCCTCTGTTTCTCAAAATACCATGATTTCCTGGGGTTTGTGACTATCTGAAACCATATCAAGCACAAAGATTTGAGATGTACCATCAGGTTTTCAGCAGCTGCAGCCAGAAACAGACCTCAGACACAAGACAGAGAAGCACAAAGTTCCATAATATAGAGATAAGTTCATCATTAGTTATGAAAATAACTACAGCCCAGCCCCAAAGAGGCTGGCACAAAGCTGCAATAGGATTTGGGTACTCTTTAGGCATGCAAGAGTTTGGACACCTTTATTTAAATAACACTTTCAAAAAAATCGTGCTATCAGACTTCCATCTCTGTCTACATATTTATCACTGAACACCCAAAAACTCATCACAGCAAATTCTACCAAAGAAAAACCAAAGTACATCATCATCTGGATCATGCAAAAAGGCCCATGATAATTTGGACGAAGTACAAAAAAAGCATCTGAATAATGACATTTCTTAAACTGTGATGAAGTTGGGCATCTTTCTTTGTTACCTGGACCTCAGAAGACAAGTAATGGAAAGTATAAAGAATAAACAGCAGTAGAAATAGCACTGTCACAAAGAATTAAGGCACATCCAGTACCCTATTCTGTATGATGACTGATGCAAGTAACATGTGAAATACACCCAGAGAAAATTAAAACTGACAATAGCAAGCCTGCATTTTTTGAGCCATTCAGCAACTTAAGACGTTAATCAATTTCTCTGGGATGTCTCTGCTGTTCATTACTTCAGCTTATTCTTCTGTATGTCTTACTACCATTCACTGAGCAGCAAACAAATACAACAGCACACAGGAAGCAGCAAACAAAAGTCCTTTTAACACTTGTTAACACTATTTGCTGCACATGTCAGGTCTGCCCAGAGGCTACTGGTTTACAACCAAACTGAGTTTTCTTAAACACACAGCAGAACAGTATCTCACTCTGAAAGTCAAGAAAACTGGATTTCTTAAAACTTGAGGGAGCAGGGTAGAAAACAGACAAAAATCACAGTGCTGACACAACCTGCTTCCTTTATTTTTTCTTTATTTAAGTGTTCTGAACATTCCATTGAATTCTCACAAAGAGTTTCACTGGAGGCATTTAGCATACTCTGTATTGTATTTAGCATTGCTTTATATTGACTTGCTTATCTGCTAATACTGACATTTCTTGGTGTTAAATCATTCTCACAGATTAAGACACATCACAGACTGCCTGTTTGCTTTCTAGGCTGAGCTTAGAGACCAGCCACTCAAAGTACTCTCTTTCTGTTTGTATGCAAAAAAAATGAACTGATAGGTGTGTTCAGCAAAGTCACAGCATGGTCTAGATGTCCATTCTGCAATTATTTCCAGAAGTCTGGCTTAAGCACTTACAAGAAAAGATTTGTTAAGGAAATATTACTTAAGTTTTATAGTGGTAAAAAGGTTAGAATTTATTTTTCACTTTTTTCTCTAAGTGGCACCATGATCCATCCAATACTGCACAGACTCCCAATGAAAACTCTCAAAGTCTTCATTAAAAAATTCCATGAAAGCACAAATTTCAACGAGTATGATTTGAGAGAATTTATCACTTTGAAACTAACCTATCAGAGACATTTCTCTTGCAGCCTATACCCAGAAGCAGCATTACCAAGGGCAGTTAATACAACAGACACCTAATGTCTACTGCTGTCCTGTGCCAGATGCTTTATCCTGTCAAATTCCAGCTGCACAAGCTGTCCTGCCTCTCACAGGAGAAAACGTCAGTCAAGGACACACACTGTCCTGGTTTTGCTGGGTGAAGGTACAAAGAGAAAAAGACATTTCTGTACGAGTTTCTTAATAATGTCTTTTTGAAAGGGGGGGGAAGAGGAAGGATTAACAAAAAAACCCCAAATTATTTTATTTTAAAGTTTTTGTTATGGACCAACATGCTTTTTACTTTTTGTTGTAAATTAACACCATGAATACAATAATGAAATATATATCAGTAGCCTGGGACTTGGTTTAGTTTTTTTTGCTCTGTTCTGCAGGAAATAGCTCAGCACCAGCAGTGCAAGCCTCACCCTTATGTTGGAGTAGCTAAACTCATTTGTAAAATCATGGCATTTTTTGGCAAAGGATAAAATTAAAGAAATTAAAATGGTGATGGAATCGACTACCCATCAAAGTAAGGAAGACCAAGGAAAAATTCATTTAGAATTCTAACACAGGATGTTATGTTAAAAGCAAGATCCAAGCAGAAAGACTAATCTCAGTAAACAGTCCCACCACCTTCCCATTTGCCTTTCAAGATGCTGTTGAAGTCAAGTAGCTCTGAACATATTCCATAATGTGCCATCAACAGAATAAGAATTTTTTTTAAATTTCAGGCTGTTTTGGTTATT
Source organism: Irena cyanogastra (assembly GCA_013397155.1). Taxonomy (NCBI): domain Eukaryota; kingdom Metazoa; phylum Chordata; class Aves; order Passeriformes; family Irenidae; genus Irena; species Irena cyanogastra. Next base: position 451,520 of record VWZV01016197.1, on the reverse strand, counting down.
CTGTGTTTTGCTTTTCTCTTTTTAACTCTGTATCACAGTTTTGTCATTTTAAGGCTCTTAAAAATAATTTAAATCACCAGTGAATTGGACAAAGATATAAACCCATGATATTAAAAAACATTGCACAAACGTTCAAATTTTACCACATTGTATTACTGTTTGATTTTACCAGAAACACTTTTTCTTGTTTAACCCATAATGTCTTGGCACTTGAGTGAGGGAGAAATCAGAAGAAATAAACATCCCCAAGGGAAGAAAAAAACCCAACATAAATCAGCAAACCAAATTTCTCTCTCTCCAGTGTAAAAATGAAAAAGAAGGAAAAAAAAAAAGGGCTCAGTATATCACAACAATAGTAAAGCACAAAACACCTCATGTAAGGGAATTCTGTCTCTGTAAGACCACTTCAATTCAAGCAAGCATCACGGGAAGGGACAAAACAATTTGGAGAAAAGAAATACTAGTCTTATCCTAGGAACACGAACAGCTTTGGAGCAAGGTACATAACTCGTCTTCCCATTAAAGAAATAGATCTCTAGCCACAGCAGGCACTCAGTCAATAAACCCCCTAAAACCCTTGTTATTTTTCAAGGTTCTCTAACAAAGTAGACAAAAACGTATTCCACCTGCTCTCTTTGTGCCTGATTTCCTCCCCTTCAATCCCATCCCTCTTGCCCCTTGCCTTTCCTGGTTTTACACAGATCCAAAAGTCATGTTTTCAAACCAGCACATTTATGTTAGCATAAGAGGCATGGAAAGTGCTACCACAAAGTCTTAAACTAAATTACAGTCATGTGTTTCAAATAACAAAGAACAAGAGCAAAATACATGGTTAGGCCCCAAGCCACTTTCTATAAACACGAGCAGAGCCAAAGGATGGCATATATGCTTCTTTAGGATCCTACACAAACATTTGGAAGGAGAGGTACAAACAGGCCGTCCAGCAGGGGTATGTGGACCTGGCACAAGTGGGAACCTCCTGGTAGACCCACTTTGTCACTCTGATGCCAACGTAAGGGCCAGGCTAAGGGCTCCTTCATCAAACCCATGGAAAACCAACATGATTATTCGTCTTTCCAGGGAAAGGGAGACATATGAAAGACAAAAGGATTTGTAGCCAATGGCAAGGACATTTCTGCAGACCAGAAAAGCCAGCTGCATCAGGAGTACCCTGAATCTACGCAAAGTTGAAGCAAAGTTGGCTGACGTGGAATAGTTAAAGACTTTTAAGAAATACAAAAAGGATCCTAGAAAAGAAATTCCATAGAGAACGTATCTTCCAAAATTCACATGCTTCCCTTGGAAGGGTGGCTTCAAATGCATCAGCAAGAAAGGTGAGCTTGTACAAAGGCAAAGTTTTGAAAGTATTATGACTTATTAAATTATTCTCTTCACTTCAAGATGTTGTCAAATTGATGTCGGCCCATGATTCTCAAAACACTTAATCATTGCAACAAGTCAGCCTGCACATAAAGTTCAGACCTGAGCTGTGCCAGCCCACCTAAATGCTTCCCTAGCACATCACTAACTGGGATGAGTGAACGTCCAGCTTGTGTACAGCAGCTCCTACCTTCTCCTTGTAACTATCTGCTGTTAGAGAAATAATAAGAAGCTCAAAATATTACCCAATTTATAAGTACACTGCAACAGATGCTAAATCAGACAAGAGCTCATTCTCTCTCTCTCATACTTTAGTGAGTAACACAAGTTACTCACTAAAAATCTGTGGATGAGTTAGTGCTTTTGTTTTGTCCTCTAGTCTCTAGAAAGACGTTAAGAGCACAACAGTATAGCAGAGCTGCTATTTGAAAAATGTCATTTCAGGAGTGGTTCATCTGTAATAGATTATAAATTTCAACAATGCATCAGGTTTTTCAGAGGACTGTTTTTTTCTGATCAGTTCTCCTTAAGCAGTAGCAGATTCAACATAACAAGGATTTCTCAAACACCTTTCTTTACAGTGAAAAGGGAGGTGCAAACACTCATCAGTCTCCTTGATTTGCAGTCATGCAGCAGGGAAAGGACACATCAGCAATGTTGCTGAAATCTCTTACTAAATTCCCTTTCTTCTCTCTGCTTTTATAGTATTTCTCAATAGCTATACGGCAGGTTAATCACATTACTCCATTTTATTCCTCTCCTTGCCAGTGAGGGAGAACAGTAATGGCAGAGTTATGATGTGTCAAATCTTGGCACATACTATTTCGTTTTCTAGAACTGTTTGAAATTGTAAAACACCCCTATTGTTTTATCTTTGTTAGGATTTGCATCTTTCTTTCTGCATGACAAGCAGACACTGCAATTTCCATAAGTCCAGTTGGATGAGCACACTTAAAACTGTTCCTGTTCCCACACAGAATTACTGCAGGCAGGAAGATGCCATGGTCAGCTAACAAAGTGGGTATTCTAAGTTTCTGGCACCATAGAAATAAAGGGAGGAAAGACTTCCAAGTTTTGACTAAGTCACTGCAAGTGAACAAACTGACTTTTTATTATTAAAACATAAACCCCTTCCTCTTTTCAAAAATGCACTTATGAAATGTGAGAAGCCAAGTGCATAAAACTGTATTTGAGGCCCATTGAGGGCTCATGACAATCACTGCAGGATCATTACTGACTAGTCTCTGCCTCTACCACACCTGGAATTTTGCCTACCATAAGGGCCTACCTCCTGATAAATAGCAGGCAGCAAAATGTACAATAAGAATAGAGGATAAAGCCAAACAACTGAGAACAAAAGGTATTTTTCCCCAGGAATATGAAGTTTAAGTACTTTCCACATAATTCCTAGCAGCTAACAACACATTCAAAAGAAAATACAAATTGGTCAAGGTTATTTCTCTTTCAACTAAAGTAGGAAAACCAAAAGGACATCTGATGCAGTAACTTCTAATTATCTTCCTAGAAATCTTCTTGTAAACAAAAAAAACTGTTCCTGGTATTCACACTAAATAAATAAATAAATAAAATTAAGTCTGAAAACAAACAAGCAAACATATGACTCTACCAAAACACTTTGCACAAGTAAGCCTAAGCATCACATTTCAGAAGTCCTTTAAGCAAGCCTTTGCTATCTGTAAACAGACCAAGGAAAGAAATGGCCACTTAAATGTTCCATGTGCTATCTTACTAAAAGGTTACACAGCCCATTGAAAAGTTTGACAAGCACTTGCCCAACTTTTCCTTCCTCCTGCAGATGGTATAATTACACACACAGAGCAAACAACAGACTGCCAGCTTGCAGAATCTTTTAAACTGCATTTTGGAGAAGAGTTTTTAAATGTTCATAGAATCATAAAATATCCTGTACAGATAGATGGAAGGGACCTGAGGAATATTGAAGCACAGCTCCTGTTACAACAAACACCTTGCATTTATTGCAATTAACATAACTGGCAAGAGAGATGGTATACCTCTAACAGTGTCTCAAAGAGACAAAAATCTTTATCCAGATTGTCACATTCTCTTCCTGGATATTCAAGATAGCATAAATTCTGCTCCTTCATGCAAAAGTTCCAAAATATATTTTGAAAATCTTTGAAAGGCATTTAGAGAATAATGCAGTTATCAGGTAGAGTCGACATTGGTTCACAAAGGACTAGTCTCTTCCAATTGAAATATTCTATTATATTCAAATATTCTTCATGTACTTAGTATTTTATGACCTCCAAAAGAGGCGGAATCCAAATACAAACCAGCATAAAAGTATTATTAACATTTTATCATAACATCTTAATAACATGAAAGCCCAGACGACAGGAAACTAGATCAAAGTTGGGTTGTATTCATAGAACAACCACCCATCACACAGAGAGGGGTTTCTCATTCACAGTCTGGTTATGGCACCAGCTCTCAAGGTGACCAAGTGAAGTCAGGCACATGTATAAACAGGAATTAGGCAAGAGATGCTCTCTGAAACAACACTGTGGTCCTTGAATTTAAAAAAGGGTTAGAGCTTCGAACCAGCTACAAGGTTAAGAAAGATGAGCTACATTCACTGTTCAGTGTAAAATCTAAGCAACAATTCTCACTTGGGAAACAGCACATTCAAGAGGATGTCATCACAATGCAGCTTCCTGCAAGTAAAGATAGTCCTCTGCTCGTGAACTTCTCTTTCTATAAAGTCATGGAGCATTACAGGAAGCTACCCCTGGCATCATAGCTAACACCTCTGGAGAACACTACAAGGACACCCTACTGATTAGGCTGGTTAGATTCTGAAGGTCTGTTAACAATGTGGATAGAAGCTGTGTGACAAAACACTCATTACCCACTTAAAATTTACCTTTAAAAACGTTAAAGGCATGGATACAGAGAAGGTTATACTAGATGTGTAATTTTCAAAGCTAAAGCAAAGTACAGACAAGCCATGTATTTATCAGAATGTAACAAGCATATAGCCATGGGCTTCTGTCAGAGTCTGATTTCACCCCACACTAAGAAAAATGGGGAGATAGATTTTTCTCAGTTTGTTTGAAAAGACTTGTCGTGTGTCAGACTGAGATTTTAAATATTAAGTTTCACCATGGCAAACACTGTACTGCTGTGGAGGTACAACAGCCTCTGTTGTACAGGAGCAGGATTCTACTGTGGAAGTGCCTTACACGTGCAGTACTACCAAGGACAATTAATTCCTGAGAAAGTCTGCTTGGAATCACTCCACTCATCATTTTGCAAGAACATGCGCACCAAAAGTTCACCCAAAAGCCAAATGTGCTCCATAAAGGACAATCTATGCAAAGCAGGAATAAATGAAATGAGATATCCACAAGCTACTTACAGACAACCTGAAACTTACACACCACGGCTGTCATGGCAGACAATAGGGCAAAAACACTTTCTTTTTTATCAACACAAGCACTGCTGCATTGGTTACTGGAACAAGTCAGCAGCCACAAAACCCCAAGTTTGTGCACAAGCCTTGAGCAACATACCTACCACTAATGTTTATTACACCTTATTATACAAAAATTTCCCAGGTTTGGGCTGGTTTTTTGTTGTTGCTGTTGTTGGATTTTTTTAAGCAAAAATGATAAGGGGGAAGATAAAGACCTACATGAAAATACTATGAAGGTTATGCATACAGGACCAGAGACTTGAGTGATGCTCGTTGTACACAAAAAATGACTGCAAGTCCTCCAGTCTGTATTCCACCAGCTAATGGAACCATGAAAATAGATGTTTGTTTTTTTTTTTCATGAAGCACCTGTGGAACTTCAGAACCTGTTTGTATAAAACACCTTGCAAGACTAGAAGCTTTGAAGAGACAGACCTGATCATGAATTTCTGAAACAGAAAACATAAATTAAACCAAAGACACAGAAAAAGATCTAAAATTACTTATTTCAGTATCTTTCTCATCCTATGAACACAAACTACATCCTATGCTTCATCATTGACCTTGTGTCTTCACTGAAACCTTCTCTCAAAAGCTCACACTAAAATAAAAACACACAAACAGCATCTACATTTTTCTAAGAAGAATTTATTACAGAAACTTTGGTTAGTGATATGTCCAAGACCTTAATTAAAGGGAGACCAATCCACTCAAAAGCGTGACCATTCCCACAGGAATGAGAAGAAATCCTTCTTATTGAAGTAAGAGTAGAAAAATAAAATGGAATTCATCCTTGTTCCTGGCAAGAAAGGCATTTTCAAATCCCATTTGGTGTTGTAATTCTAATAGCTTCTTCTTTCAACACTACACTGAAGTACATGTTTAATCTTTCCAAGACTCTGGCTTTTTCATTGTCTTTAACAGATTTATACACATATTAAACATGAGTACATCCATCCATACACATATCCTTCCCTTTTTTTTGTATATCCTACTTAAGTTTGTCAAACAAAGGAACTGAACTGAGTAACAGGCTGGTCTGAGAATTGAGAGATCTCTTAAACTGTGAAATCGAACCTGCTGCTACTCAATAAAATAATGTTCATGACCTAACATTTCAATCCCCACCCTTATCTGACTGATACTAATTTTACACTGGCATCCAAAAAGGTCATGATTTCAGCTGGAAATCACCTAAGGAGATTTTATTTTTTCTGGAAACTAAAAACACTTAACTCCTTTCTGACTAAGACATTCAACTTGAAGCATTCCTACCTTTAGCATCACCATGACTTCAGCTTCACAGTCAACTTAAATGACCAATACTGGTCAGCACTCAAAGAACATGCAGCACAAATAATGTTTTTCATTGTTCCTGAACTTTAGGGCAAATGAGACAACCTTTGCAAAGTGAGACTCAGCAGAGAACTGGGAATTAAAAGCAAAATATTCCAGGGCTAACACCTACAAACTCTTGCAACTATTTTTTTTTCTTTTTAACTACTAATTAATCATCTAATGGAAATAAAGTGGATGTGGGATTTAATTTTCTTCCATTTTTCCCTCTGAATGTACTATGGTGTCATGATACTTATCAATGAAATAAGACTACTAAAGAAAACAGAGAGAACATTTTTATCTAAAGCTGACTTCAACTGGTTACAATATGAGCTTACAGAACAACTTCCAGCCCATGCGTTTTTGTCATGTCAACAGTTTCCAAAGATAATAAATGCTCTTCAGTATCATGCCTGGCATAACTAAGCCTGTGAACAGGCTGCTAAAATTATATAGAGAATGTACGAGCGAACTCTTCAAGCAGCTCTCTAATGACTTCAACCCAAGAGCGGCACTCCAGCGAAACGGAGGGATTTGGGCAGGAATGCAGACTATACAATAGGCAGCCGTAAATAGAAACCAAACTTCATCACCACCAGCATCCGCAGCGCGTCTCCACGTTACGCTGCACGATGCCAGCTCTACCTCACCCAGCTCCGGCAACCGCTCGCCGGGGTCGGCACAGTTCTGCTGCACTCCCGTATATCTACGGCCCACTGCAAGGGCACATATATATACACACACATACACATATACCTACAGGCTCTTTATCATCTTTTCCTACATTTTACTGGCAATTTGCAAGCCTTGGTCCACAGACCATTCGAAAAGGGTACACAAACAACAGTTAAGAAAAGCAAGGCTACTGACAAGCTTTAAGTCATGGTGCAGATTGCTGCTCTGGGCTCCGCAGCATCCACAGCGAGTGAACCCTCTGCACACGGTTGTGGCATGGCCGATTCCTCATTAGCAATGATGTCATGTGCTTTACAGGCAATCCTGCTAAGACTAGACTATATATATACACACATACACACACACACACTAACTATGAAATAAAATAAACACATGAATTTAGTATAAGCATAAAAAAATATGTTGGGAAGCCATGTTTACTGAAAATAAAAATTTGGGAATCAAAAATAGATAAGCTTTTCCATACAAACAACCACAGCCTTTAGGCAAGACTACAATGTAGCTGAAACTAACATCACAACATTACAATACATTTGAACAGTACTTCACTTTTGAGAGAATATTATTTCCTTGAAGTTCCAGTTCCCGCAGCCAAGAAACTGCATATGAATTTTAGCATTATAAATTAAATTAAGTGAAATGAAATAAATAAAATCACCTCAATCCCTGAAATTGGTAGACTGAAGATGTGTTATCTACTTTCTGATCACATGGAAAATACCAATTGTCCAGCTCCTGTGAAAAAATGCCTGAGCAGGCTTACATACCTTTTATACACAATTTACTGTGAAGTCTTAAACTGGGCATACAAGGGGCACTCGAGACCCATGTGAGATCTCATCTCAGGGCTGAATTCAACTCACTGCTGACAAAGGGTTCAGAAAAAGCTTTTTCCTCTGACAGCATGGTCTCCTTGACAATTTCTTAAAGGACTCAGAAATGCAACTTCTTGAATTTCAAAGCTTTCTCAGGTTTAGTCTTTCTGAAAGCTGATTTTCAAGGATCTGATCCAATGCTCAGGGAAGCAAGTGGAAAGACTCCAACTAAGTTCAGTAGCCTGTGGACTGGGTTCCAGAGCTGGAAGAGCAATTCTTCATTAGGTTTTTCATTAAATGCAACAAATGCCATAAGAAGCATGTATAATCTTACTGATCAAAATGACACAATCTAAGTAGACCTTAAGATAATATTACTACTCAGTTATGTCCTTCCTTTGACTTTTAAAACATTCAGAAATATAAAATATATTCTTTTTTCCTCTACTCTTTTCCTTTTCTTCTTTGGCAAACATATCCTCTTACTACTACTTCTTATAAAAAAATACAACCCACCCCCACAAAAAATACTAATTTAAATGAGTGTTATGCAGAAGTCAATACGGTACTTTCCAAAACTCATACTAATTGAAGGCAAGGTCTTAAAACATAGACAAGTCAGTATTTGAAACCACTGACAAAGTTAAATTTCTTCCACCTTTTCTGAAGAATTACAAACTATGCTCTTAAGCATCAAATGGTCAAAAGCAACATGTCAAAAATATATTATTACAAGACAGCAGTACTGCCAAAACCTCATTTAAGTTGCTACAGCCTACAGAAATATTCATCTTAAGGACTTTTCCACCTGCAGCTAAGAAAAATACTCTTTAAAAAAAGCATGGGCTAAACTGGTCTCTGCCTCCATCCAAAGAAATCAAGAGGTGTAACACAGACTTTATCCCACCACACACAGCTGTAAATATGACACCATCGATCCCCTTCCTTCATGCAAAAATTTTAGACAAAAGACAACCAAAGAGATCACCAGCAGGAACTGTAGTCCCAAGAAACATCTTCTTACTAATCTTTTATCAGACACAGTTATGAGCACTTGTTCCTCTTTATTCATTTTTGTTCAGTGCTAACACCAAAATAATGAACAAGGAAGACTTATGAAATTATGCCATTGTCTGTTGTTTTTCTGTCTCCATTTCAAAATAACTAAAGCATTAATGGGCTCGTCTCTACAACATCCACAGATAGGCTCTCAAAAGAGCAATAATCCACTTGCAAACAGAAATTGTTATAAAACCCACCATTAATAGACCATATGAACTACAAGGAAACATTTATACTATTCTACTTTCAATCGATTTTACATTCACATGTTTTCAGTGATGGTGTAACTTCAGCATGGAGAAATGCAGCCTGCATGCTGATCCAAGTGCAGTATTTCTCAGGTTGCTGCCTTTTGTCCATGGTGCAGTTAGGTGACTGCTCATAACGCTTGGGCTTGAACAAAGGCAGCAGCACAAAGCCCCGACTGCTCTTGCTGCTTTCCCACAGCCCCCTGTGCCAGGGGTGGCAAAGGCCTTTCAGGGGGTGCCCTGGGACTCTCAGCTGCCGTTTGACATGCAAATGGCATCAAAGATCTTTCAATCCCACCTCAAGGATGGAAGATAAAGGCAGCAGTTCCCAGAGCAGCTCTGCTCCCAGAGCAGCATCCCTGCTCCCAGAGCAGCATCCCCGCATCTCTTCAGGATGCTGGCACACAAAGAAAACATCCTTGACGTTATGTGAAGGACTTAAAGAAAGCAATTGAGGGGAATTAGAGAAAGGTACTTCAGGCTACAATTCTTCTCCTCAAGCATAACAACAGAGTATCCTAAAAACTTCACTTTTATCTTCTTATATACAAGCACACATTCGATAATTCCAGCATTTCCATTTTATTTAGAAACCCAACACAAATGGTAAAATTCACGTTTGAATTACAGGCTCCAATTGCTTCTTGTATCAGTTCAGCTTCATATGCTAGTATTTTCCAACCAGTTTCAGTGGAAATCAAGCTCTGTAAAGCTATGCAACTTCACAGGCCTCTCAGTCATCCACAGGTAGCTTACAAGGTTTTCAGAGTTTCTACTCTTATCGTCAACCCAAACAATTATTTTATCACTTTTATTATAAACACAGCCAAAATCAAAATGCATTTTCCCCCTCCAGTTTAATATGAGCATCTAAACTGAATTATTTCCAACTGGAGACTGAAAATTTAACCATTACTGAAATAAATGTTGAATAATTTTCAGACACCCTCAAAATACAGAAATGTGTTCCCATGACTTTAACCAGAAGAGCACCAGCTGATCCTTGTTTGTAAATTAAAGCTCTTCTGATTAGGTTGTTAAATAATGATATCAATATGTTAAATGATTATTAAATATTATCATTACTACCTTCAGAAATACAAGAATGCATAGGAAAGAATCTAAGTTAACTAAACTCTGAAAGTTGGAAAAACTTGTGGAAAATATGAGCATGAAAGAACGGTGGGAGCAGAAATAGCATGCACGAACAGATCCTGCCTACCATAGTATCTAATGGAAAAAGAGCTTTCAGCTATTCTCATTTGCCACATTTGAAGTATATCTATTTTTCTACATGTGCCTTATTTGTAAATTAATTTATTACTTTCATATCCTCTTTATTCTTTTTCAGTCACTGAACAGAACATGACATGCTACTAAGTAACATTAATGTCAAAAAGAGATGGCAAAAGAAAATGTGACCAATTTCTTGGGATCAAACACTGAACAGCCTTCAAAGAAATCACTTCTTCCTTGCTTCCTGCACATCCTGAGAGAAAAATTGCTATCTTCATCTCAGTGGTACTGGTAAGAATAAAGATATGTAGAGAGCTAAGGAGAATCTGAACACATTAGAGACATATACAGAGCTAGACAGAAAATGATTGATAAAACCTCACCATGGAATTGATGTAATGGCCTCTGATCGTCTCATAAGAAATACATCAGTAAAAGAAATAAATCTGATATTTTTACTTTACAACACTCACGAAAAGGGCTAACAAGTAGCTTGCCTAGATTCTCCCTTACCAGCTAATCTTGCCTCCTTACAAACCACACTCCATGTCTGCATTGCTAAATATCGATTGCAACATCACAAAAGCATCTGTACGGATTTGGTGAACAGCTTGATATCTTCCCAAAGTAATTTTAACAATCGAGATGAAAGTTATGGATAGTAACTGAAGGCACTGCTGTAAGAAGAATGTACAAAGGATTCCTGTCTTAAATTCAGAAGTTAGCCATAAACTTTGGTGGTTTGTTTTTCCCTTACCCTGAATTTTGGCATTCTTATGGACTATATATAAGTTTCCTCGGCCAAGACTTTGAAAAGACTACTATGGAACTTGTATCACTTATTCAGCTTGAATGAAGCAAATGCAGGTTGGCTAAGGGTTTTCTGTTTATCTGTTTTGCATCACATTTCAGCTTCCAGCTTTCCAAAAGTTTCTAGATCGCTGGACTTGGGTTATCATGTTAATGCTGTCAAGGTAATACTTAAAAATAGTATTTTAAAACTTCAAGTAAATTTACTAAAAATGAAAAATTCAAAGAGCCTGATAGTCTGCCTAGGCATCAGAGTTTGTGTATATTCCTGAAAGGAATATTCAATGTGTATCTGAATTCACTCTATATTTTTAGTCACCAAAAAAGCCCAAACACAACCCAGAAACAAACAACAAGCCACCCGCCCCATCCCAGTAAAATTAAAATTGTAGTGTGCAAGAATAAAGCAGGTCCAGAATTTAGAGGCATAGCCCTTTTAGTTACAACATCTAACTCATTTCAATACAATTTACAGTTGCACATTTATAGACAGTGCAAACCACACAACCTAAAAATTAAGACACTGAAGAGATGCAATAGTGGTGTTTTTCAGAATAAAAGACACAGTAGTTGTGAAATAGCTGGTATATGTTTTTTCCACACGACAGACTCCACCTCCACATGACACATACCCACTTGAAATTACAGGAGTGCTTAACTCAATAAAGCTCCAAACCTGTTTGTATTGTTGCACACTGTGTGAAGAGAAATTCCATGGAGTCAAGTACAAATCCTTTGTTCTCTCAAGTTTCTCAAGACAAAGAGCCACAACAAACTTAAGAGTTGAATGGGTAGTACAGCAAGCATTCTCATGCACATATGGGAAATATTTAATAAAAACACACAAATTACTACCAGAAGAAGGAAGAAAACTGAGAACTATGAAGACTGAATTCTTCTTTACGAAGAAGTATGCTACACACCATTCAGGTTTAGGCAATTTTTCAACCCTACAAAGCAACAATTCTCTCTTGAAAGGTGCAAAATTACTGCAGTTTGGTGGCATGACAACTCCACTGAGACCCTCATCTGAAGAACAGCAATTGCAGCCCAAGAGTGCACTGAGCACAACTGCTGAAGTCTGTTCATATGCTTAGGGTTATTTATATGCACCATCATCGTGGGGATTAGACTCACAACATGAACTACTTGCAGTCTCTCCAGGTAATTATACAGTGAAATGATGACAACTAGTTCACTTGGAAGATAGACGCTTTTGGGCACGTTCGCTATAATTAACCAATACCCACTTCTGTCTTCTGATGTTATACTGAAAACAAGTGTCTTGCATCTTGCTCCAATTTTTTAATGCCTTATTAATGAAGTTGATGTGAAAATAGAAACATATAAAATAAACTTAGTGTGCTATTTTGAGAGTTTTTGCTGCAACTCATGTCAATCCAGAAAAAGATACACAGTTTTTATATATTTTTATATATATATATATACACACTCTATTGAATACATGAAAATTTTTTAAAAAAGGGGTGGAAAATCTGCTTGTAGAGGATGAGTGCTGATACACACCGAGGTTGCTTTTACATAGCACACTACACATTTGGGAAATATCTGTTCTGAAATAACTCTCCAGTTCATGTACTTGCATTTCCAGTCATGCTGCCTAACCAGCAAACACAACCCACTGTCACAATCACCAGAAATAACAGCCTGACAGGGAAAGGTGCAGGATCTCCCTTTGGTCTGAGGCCTGACAACAGCCGTAGCCAGAAATGTAAATAAGCAAGACTTCTCTATTGCACTGAACCAATGGTACCACCTTGAAAACAGTGATAGAACACTTTCTATTGCTGATGGTAAATCACTACCATACTCTCAGAAGGAAATACATCAATGGCAGGACTTTGTGGAACAGCATTTCTTTTTAATTTGTTGCATAAGCAACACTGCTAGATGTGACAGGCTAGATGGAGAACTAAGCAAAGCATTTCCATCAGTTGAATTTCTGGAACCTCTCTTGACAGCTAAATTTGCCTTTCATAGCAGCTGGAGCTGTTTTGAAAGAAAAAAACCCCAGCTTCCTCCCACTAATCATTTGTTGCTTTGGTTTACAGAGCAGTTTTGGTGTATGCTAACATATTCCTTCTTTTGGACACAAATTAAACCAGAAGTCATGACCTAGACACACAACAAATCCATTCTAACTCCCAAGGACAAAGTGGAAGTCCAAATCAACAACCGGTCTTTTATACAGCTGTGAGTGATACATACAGTAGGGTGAGAGCATCCAGGGACCAACTAAACACAATCTGAAGACTCTAAATTGTATATGTAATATAGCATTAAAGGCCTCCAACACCAATCATATCAGTGTCCACATTTAATCATACCGCACCAAATTACTCATTGATTTGCATGTAACTAGAATCTTAATTCTAGAGATCCATTTATGATCAAGCAGGAGACAGGACTAAAAAATCCAGCTTTTTAAAAGAACATCTTAAGGTATGTCACATACATACTGTAAATAAAAACTCCTTCTCAGATACTCTCCAGAACTATTGATAGATCTCAAATTACAGTAGGCCAAACTTTGCTTCAAAGTTTACAAAATCATGAACTAGCATTTAAAATAAATCTAACAAACTACTAGTACCATCAGAATCAATGAAAGAATCTACTCTCACACCAGTTACATGACAAATCAAAATTAATCCTACTGCAGTACACAGAAAAAAAAAAAAAAAAAAAAAAATCAACTGTCCAAACTCTGCTATCACTTTATGAATATGATGGTTTCCTAGACAATAAAATCAGCAACTGATGAAACAGTCATTAAAAACAATGATCAGGGATAGCATTAGTGTTTAAATATAAATGTTTCAATAACGTGCACAACACCCCAACAATCTCCAAACAGCAGAGAATTATGAAGTTGCACTACAGAAAGCATATAGATGCCTTTTTTGCCCAAACCTCTCTAGGACTCAGAACTAAAGCAGCATGGACTGCATGTTTCCTCATATCCCAGAATGATACGCCTGTTCCCATTTTCAGCAGCGCAACCAGAGGAGACCCGACCCAATCCAAGAGAGATCAGTCTCTGCAACAGAGAGAACGTATCTCAGCAAGGCCAATTTTGTACTATATGCTACTGACAGCTGTAATGACAGTGCCACCCCTCTGACAAAACTCTAGCATTCAGTAATAGTTTAAAAAGTATGTTACATTGTCTTACTTACCAATGTAAAGACAAAAATCAAAATACGTATTTTGGAATAAACAATGTAACTAAGTGCAATGCTGACACTACAGGAAATAAATATTCTCAACATTTCAATACAGAATTAACAACTGAAAGACACAGCCTGACATATTGACTTGTAGAAAGAAAATGAAATGAACAAAACTTCCTGCTGTTGAGGGCTGTCCATGCACCCTTCCTGTGCTCAGCCAGAAGATACTGGTGCTTGTTAGCCCACCAGGAGCAGGACCTTTCCCTGTCACTACCACACTGTGCTTCAGAAAAAAATCATCCCTGCGTCCTACATGAAAAAAAGCCTTTCAGACCTTCTGACCTCACTTCAGCCCCACAGATAGATCTCCGTCTGCACGCCTCCTGCACATGGCCTGAGCCAGAGGACAAAGGGAGATTTTGGGATGCAGACTGTGCATAGGCTATTGGGAGTTGTGGGGACAGTCTCAGCCACCACACAGTCTTTTCATCCACCCCTGGCAACACTTTGCCCCAAAGGATGACGTGACACTCAAAACTGAAATCTGGGCAGAGCTCTACTCCTGAAAATGAAGCACTGGGACACCACAGGGCTGTGCTGACTTCGGCTCAGGAAGGCAAGGACAGATGTTGATGCTGGGTTTTAAATCTTGTTATATCTTTACTCAATTCTTTTAGTTACAACCGCTAAGTACAAGCTCCCTTATCAGATATTCCACATCCCTTTGAGCTTTGAGAGAAGTCATACCTGGCGGGTTTCAGGGACTTGGTTAATATGAAGGAAGAAAACAATTGTACAGGCTGTATGCTGACCACCTGTACAATCTGTTAATGCTCATGGCAGCTGTTCTATGTATAGGCTTGTGAGTGGTCACAAAGAACAAGCCTACTAGAAAAGAAGATATAAGACAACATCACTACTGCATCCAGCTGTAACTGTAATTGAACTTTTCTCCATCTTAACCTGGCTCTATTTACTCAGAGATCTTGATTTCCTTTGACAGACACATCAGCCCACTAGTACCCATCTAACTGCTTCAGCAAGGAACAAAATCTGATTACCTGCATTTGCTGTCCAAATTCTACAAAAGTAAAATAGCTTCAAAGGGAAAAAAAAATATTAATTTAACTATTTCTTTCTGCTCACTCTAGTCCAGGATGTAGTTCACTAATCTGAAAAGCCAGTAAGGGAAGAAGCAATTTAGCTGTAACAGGACTCTCTTGAACTTCAGTAATATAATTAGCAGGTAATTAGGGTGCCCGTTGTATGGATCAACAAAAAGAAGTATTTCCACAAAACTTTGGAGCATTTACCTGTTGAATATTTACAGAACAGCTGCATTGCTGTGGCACAGCAGTATATAGCCACTGCAAATTCAGAAACTCATTGTTTTCAAATGAGCAACAAGTTCTTTGGTCTCTTTAAAAAAGAAGAAACTATTTGAGAAAATGAAGATAAACCTTCACCTGGCATAAGGGTCTAGTGACCTATCAAAGTTTGTCAGAGTTATGAAATTAATAAATCAACATATTTCATAAAATGTTAGGTACAAGACAATCAGAATAGATAAACAACAAATTTTAGAACATTAAAATTACTTATTCCTTAGTTTTAGCAATCAGATTCTCTTACAGTAAAAAAAAATGGGGTTTTTAAAGTTATATGCACTAAGCTTTTAAAAATAAACAACCTAAACAAACAGAACAGTAAAATCAAGCAGTAATGTTGCTGCCTCTTTTTTCTAGAAAAATCTCTCAAGGAGTTGAACCTCCTCAGCTCAAGAGAAATACCTCGTGTCCCTTGCTTTTAGAGAATGACCAAAAAAAAAAAACCAAAAAGTGAGGCTTCTCCTTCAAATACTGAGATTTAATTGCTGCCCTCACTTCTTTTATTGCTGTCCTCTTGAAACAGGAGTACAGTACTTCTCATAATACTGAACATGGATATACACATAACTGTATGTGCACACACCTATGGGTCTCTCTTTTTAACAGGTGATCTCTTTTTAAATATCACAATCCTTCCTGAAGGTGGATTAACAAAAACAGTACCTCAATGACTTTGTATTTTCTATCTGATCCCCAAAACATGATCCAACACCATTGTATCCTACAGCCAAAGGAACTGAATTTATAATACTGTAGTTGAAGTGTGTTTAGCATAGCAGCTTCACTATGCAGCTGCCACAGAGTAATGTGAAATTGAGTAAGAAGCTTTTATAAATAGAGCTTAGGGATCCCCTGTCCTGTGGAGCTTGAATTTTTGTTTTTCTTTAAGCTGTTAAGACAGAAATAACACGGCCAGGGAAACTTAGCTGCTTGGAGACAACAGCAGAAACTTGTGTGCCAGCCAGATTTACAAGATAGTACTTGCGCTGTCAAGGTGGTCCAAGAGGACACTGAGTAACATGGTGTAACAAACTCTGCCTCTGGGATATCTACTCTGAGACGGAGAAGGAGTAAGTGGCAGCTGAGCACACAGCCAGACACACGCTACCTGCCATACACAAAAACAACCTTCTACAGGTTGCCGCTCTGGTCACAGCAATGCTTCAAAGCTCAGTCCAGCTCTTTAAAAAAAAAATCTTTACTCACCCCAGCCCCTGGAGGATAACTGCTCTTCCAGAGCATTTTCCATAGAAGCAAGGAGCCAGCCTAAAGCGGGCTGCAGAACACAGAATTGGCAGGACAGACACAAAAAGTTGGCCTTAACGGTGAAAACCAAGCTTGGAGGAGTAAATGGTCCTTGTAATGCCTGCAACCATCAGTTTACAAATGCACTATTTTGCATTTCTCTCAGTCTCTTATTTAAGACTTCCACAGAAACCAGTTCTTTGAAAGGCTCTATAAGGCATTTCAAATTAAAAAAGAACACACACGGCTGCATACATCTCCTGAAAAAGCATAATAGTGAAGAGATACAATGAGATACAATGATTCAGTGAGCTGCCAATACCTGAATATATGAATTCATCATGGGACAAAAAATGTTGAAGTGATACAACTCAAAATTTAGACTGCAAAACCGTTAGCATTATCCATTAACCATCCATTAATTATCCATTAATATTTAATTCTAGGATCACATATAGAATTTCACTCATTTTTATTTCAAGTAATAATAAAGCCTCTCACCTTCCCAATGTCGTAGCCATGTCTAGAAAAGATCATGAAGAAATACACAAATGATATTTTAAACACACTGTATCTCCACTCCTGCCTGGTTTGCTACACCAGAGACTATTTATTTATTCGTTCGCTTTGATTGAATTGTAGAGTATTTGGACTGCCAATTTTCTGCGTATCAATACAAAGAAGAAACAGATTTCTATACTCCTGTAGATTTTGAATCTAACAGGGGGGAAGTGATGAGGAATAGAGAAGGAAAAGAAGACAAACGAGGTTAACCTGAACTGAACCTCTGAGGTAACACATAACCTATACAATGGCCACCCAGAGCTGCAAACAGAACAAGAAAGTCCACAATGTAATGCTTGGCAACCAAGGGACTTATGTTTTGACGTGGCCCTTTTCCTGCAATAAACTGCCTGCTGGAGGTACTGGCAGTCACACATGGTTTACCTCCACAAGATGTCCTTGGCAATAACTTTCTTTTGGAAAGATATTCAAACAGTTGGATATGGTCTTGGACGTCGACACAGAAAAAACTCAAATGTGTATGCTTGTGCTAAAGCTTTTCTTGCAGTCTTTATATTCAGGGGGTAAGTTACAGCTTTTGATAACTACTGTCCTAAAAATAAAGGAGAGAGGGGAAGGGTTCAACAGTGTGCTGTGCCAATCATCTTCTTTTCAGTTACAGAAATGTAAGAAAGTTAAAATTACTTTTGTTAAATTGTTATTTTATAGGACTTTTCTCCCTAGCCCTATATGTTGACAGAAGAAGTAGCTGTTTTATCCTTAGCATCCTCTGAGTGACACTTCTGTCCCAGAACATGATCAGTAGGTTAGCTACAAGTCAGTCTGGTAAGATTTGCCTCTTGTTAATATCACCTAATGCTTGTTTTTGTAAGACCCTACTCTTCACTATTTATTTTTTTTAGCCAAACTTTAGCCATCTGGTCTGCTCTCCGTCTCCCTCTTCTCTCCCTCCCGGGAGGCAAAGAGGCAGTCAAGGAAAGATAAGAAAGGGAAAAATGGTTCAGTCATAGAAGAAAGAAACTTTACTTTGTTCCTCTTCTCCTCTACCAGTAGCTAGAAAATCTAGCTACCACAACAGAAAAACTTGGTGGTTTCTAACACATATTCCTTCTAGCAACTGAAGTTAAATACGAGTTTTTCAATGTCAACGTACTTTTGATGCCTGCAAATAACTGAGAAAACCACTGGCAAAATATGAGTTCCCTCAGACAACCTCAACCTTCCCATACCATCCATCAGGGCAGTTCCAGCTGTGCCAAGAAGCCTACGACACAGATTCACTTAAGTCTCCCCAGAAACCCTGCACTCAGCCCTGGATGCCACACAGCAGAATTTGACAAGAGCCTCTTTGCAAGCTGAGTACAACTCTACGACTTCTATGCCATGCTTAATTAAGGAACAAATGACATTTGGGAAATGCACTGCCCACCATCACTTCTAGGCTGTGATTACATATGTCAGTACTTCACTCTGCCCTTTAATTGCCTGCAGGATGGTGAGAAGTGTGCCACAACCTATGGTATTTGGTGCATAAGTACTTCTCACTCAGCATCTAATACACACAGTTGTCTGAAGTAGCAGAAGCTAAACTCCATAAGCAATTATCCTCATTCGGCCTTTTCTTTTACAGTATGCATGGCCAAGAAAAGATAGACAGATAAAAAGTTCATAATAAAAGCTTTGAAGTCTGTTGTAATTCCTAACTTTTGAAAGTTTAACTCTTAACCTTCAATGTTTCAAGTATTTTCTAGATGGGAAATTAGACATTTAAACTACATATACCTTTCTACATTTCTGTAGTCAAATAATAAATGCTTTGAAGCAGAGATTATCCTTTTCAAATATTTGGAAAGTACCTTGCATGCCAGCATATAAAAGAAATCATAATAGAAATAATGCTTTGTTTCCACTTTTATACTCCTTCCTTTTGGTGTTACAGCCAAAGACCTCCAGGAAGGTTGCTGTTGATTCTAGCCCTAGTCGTGTACCTGGTGTCATGCAATACATTTGTCTCCCGCCCTAATTGCCTTATTCTGTTTCAATCTCTTTCCCAAGCAGTCCTCTGTTGCAGCAGAATTTTACTATTGCTCACCTGACCCATCCTCTAGGAGTGAGCCTGTAATGAATTAAATCAGCTTCATTACAACCCAGGTATCTGTTCACAGCAGCACTGAAAGCTTCCCCAGTAACACTATCATTTTTTCCTAAAGCAATGAGGAAATTCAACTGTTCCATTTGGATATGAAGGTGACCAAGAGCACTGTAACATAAATATATACAACTCAGACATTCCTCATCCTCAGAAGCTGGTATTCCCTCAGGAAGGGAGGGAAGGGTGAGTTGGTTGCATTTTACACCCTTGAGTTAGCTTAGTAGCCTTGACAGTATTTCTATATCCTCAAATTTCCTTTTTGGTGCAAAATAACCTACTGTAATCTCAGAGAAAGTTCAGTGAATTTAACCGTCTTCACAGTTGGTCCTTTGGAAATCTGCAGGGTATGCAACACAGCAGCATCCAGCACCAATCTGTGTCATAATTTGCTAAAGATAAATTGCTTGGATTTAGAAATTCAAGACTCATGGACAAACTCATAGTATCTTCCTTCCCACCACTCTAGACATTTGTCCAGTGCTTCTAAGTTGCCAATATTCAATAAACATGTGCCACATACAACACTCTGTTGATTAAAATCAATGCAATGAAAATATACTCGGCATAAAACTAGTTCTACAAAATCCCTAAAGGAGAACTGCTGCTGAACAGAAATGTTCAATATAAAATTTGAGCATGAGACCTTAATTAATCTTCAACTGCTGATCTCTACTCCAGCTGTGTTCATCTTTATTCCACTATCAGATTCTACCTGGGAAGCTCCTTGCTGTTTTGAACCCAAGACCTACATAGAAACAACAAAGGTCAGCGTAAGTATTTCACATCTATACACGACAGAAATGACATACGGGCTTCTCATCTGACTTACAAAAGAATCAGTTTGCACAGGCTGAAGATCTGATTCAGCACACTCAGCTGTTCCCAACTTTGGATGCCAAGTCAGATCAGCAGTAATTAAATCTTGGGCTGCAGGCCAAGCAGAAATTCAATTTTATCCCAGATCTACAGGGTGAACTTAGAAATCCATAGATGGGACCAAAAGCAAAAAAAGTGGTTGTTGCAATGTCTGTGTATATTAAGCAGGAATTTTATAGAGGAGCTTATGAAATGTGGGATGGCAAAGGACTGCTCTCAGAGGACGCCCTTGCCAGTCTTAAATCCTTTCATAGAGACTAGCAGAAAATAAATACTTGTCTAAAGTGATTTTTACTAGATGCGATGTAGTAAACCAACTTTAATACAGAACAGTGCAAAATAGCACTGATTTCCCAAAGCACATTCTTTACAGCACACAGTTTTGAAAGCATGCACAAATTTTCAAATTAACATCCATAAACACCCTTGTGCATAAAAACTAAAGCTGCAGAGGATTCTTTTTTTCCTTGTGGAAAGCAGCGCTTATACCTCACGAGTTGCTTTATACTTCTGATACATATACCAGACTTGTGGAGACATTTTGTGAGTTTCCATGGTAAACTGACCTCCTCTGTACACAGAGTGTATCAGCTGCCCTCCCTGCTCAGCAGCGATTGCTCTCAGAACCCTCATACCTGGCCACTGTGGGTCAGATTTACACATGCAAACAGACTGTCAAGCTTTAGGATTTTCAACCCGTATCAAACGGGAATTCACAATGACTGAGCAACCAAGTAATAAAACTGAAGTCATCAGCACATTTCCTGCTGGTGAACAAGCACCAGTGACTGAAGTGCACAACTCTAAGACACTGCAAAATAGAAAGGGAAGGAAAAAAAAACAAAACAGATATTAAAACTATGAGTATTTGACAAATAAAGGGACTGATTTCAAGATAAGCTAATGTCCCAGAGCTTCAGCAGAAATTAATGCAACTGTTTCTGGCTTGAAATGGGAAAAATCTGTTCAGAGAGTGAAAATAACAAGAGGACAAGGAGATCAGGAGATTTAAAACATGTTAGATATAAAGCAGGAGAAGGAAAAAGTTTCCTCAACAGAACAATTCTACTGGTTTGGATAACCCATTTCCAGTCTGCACAGGTGATGCAGATTGCTTTTTCTCAATTCTCCGAAATTTAGCACCTACCTGAAAAACATTCTATCTTTTTAATGCTTTTTAAAACAGGATGCTCATCTTTTTTGGTTAAAATTGAGCAATGTATAAAACATATTTTAGCACTTTGTGCTTGGAGTCCATCCCCCTCCTGTGCCAGGACACAGATCACGATTTTTCCTAATAATCTCACTAAATTCCGGTGGATCCAGCAAAGAGCACAGACTAGCAGAGGCACTTATGGGACTGAGAGGATGACAAAATGTAGTGGAGGAGCAAGAGGCAGCAAAGCCCCCCTTGGAAACCACAACCTGGATTTAGATAATCCTCAATGCACACAGGGTCCTCCAGCTCCCCCAAATCACCAAACTGACCAGGAGGTAGAAAGCTATTACTGTATTTAATTTTGCTTCCCATGTACACACAAGGCGTGACATTAGTGGTTGGGACACCACACTGACCCTTCTTAAACCCTAATTATTAAAAGTCACAATAGGCTCAACAAATTGCCAGACCTTTCCAAACAAGAACATCTCCTCAGCAAATCTCTGCAGAAAATTCTTGCATTCAAGCCTTATGAAAGCACCACCATGAGGGAGAAGAGAAAAACACCCTACAAGCACTGCATCTTTGGCTGTTCAACAAGTAGAGGGGAAACTACAGTGACAGAGGAATGGTGTTATTTCTGATAAGGTAATGAGCTCATAAAGCAAAGACTTGTTCTCTGTCAAATTATACTCATTATTCTTACTAAATAACATGAATTGAAATTTACTGGTGATATTCAAGTAATTTTACTCAAATGATCTCAAATTTCAGCCAAACACAGCAAACTTTTTCTTGAGTCTGTTATGGATTCATGCAAAATCAGTGATGAGCAAGCAAAAAGAGGTATTAGTTACATTTTGATTAGAATGAAAAACAGATGTGTGGTGATTAATAACATTCAAGTTAAGACAAGCCCATCCTGAAACAATGAACACAAGGGTTAGTTCTGGCTCCTTCAATACACATAAATGTGCATCAGGGTACACCTCCATTTTCACATCAGAAGAGATGTATTAGGGCAAGCTCAGATCTTTATTAACTCCTCAGAAAGCCCAGAGCTAAAATTATATCCCATTTATACTTACAGTATTTTAATACAGGATCTAGTGAACTGATCTGATGAACAGGCCCTGTGCTGATCACCATGATCATAAAGAATGTGAACAAAAACGTTACATGGAAAGGGAGAAACATTTGAGTAGAATGAACAAAGGACATAAGAGTTTCAGCTGTGAAGAAATGACAAAGGGACACTCAATAGTTACTGCATGATAGAAGAGACAGATAAAATTCAATGCACAGCAGTGTTACATATTTGGTATGGGTTTTTTTCGTTTTGAGTTGTTTGATACAGGGTTTTGTGGGCATTTTAGTGTTTCGGTTTTAAAATCACACAAACCTTCCATATAATGATGGCCTTGAATTGAATTTCATCACTCAGAAGCTGTGATAGAGTCAGGTGATAGAGTCCTGTAGCAACACTGCTTTTTAGCTTCTCCAGAGATAAATGAGCCTTGGAATTATTTTAAAAGGAACATAAAGAAGAAAGAATCATTAAAGTACTGTTTAAAGAAATTGTATACCCACATTTTCAATAGCAATTACAAGTAAGACTCTGAGACTCTAACATTATACTTAATGCTCTAGCTCTTCCAGTTTTGCCATTAGTCAACTTTGTCACAGCAGGTAACAGTTGAATTATTTTGAGGAAGCACAACACAGCAAAGACAGTCAAGTTTGCACTGCAGCCTATTGCACTGGACACCCACACTATTCCTAAATACTTTAAAAGCCTTTCCCATCCTTTATGGGGATTTCCACTCCTTAAAGAGGTGATCTGGTGAATGTGTTTTTCCAATACAGCTACAGGGAATAAAATCAAAGTTTAAAATAAAAACAAAAACAAAACAAAAAAAAAAAAAAAAAAAAAAAAAAAAAAAAAAAAAAAAAAAAAAAAAAAAACAAACACACACACACATAAAAAAACCACACCCACAACTAATAAACACCCAAAACTCCCCAACAAAACCAAACAAATCAACTAACAAAAAAATAGAAACAAATTTAAAAAAAACCCTACCTCTCTCTTACCCAGAGAGAAAGAGAGAGAGATTCAGCTGCAGTTGAATTGTTTGAACTCATGCTTGTGATATTTTCTCTACACTAAAAGTTTGTAGGAAGTCTCAAATGTAGCTGGGCAAGTTCCCAGAAGAAAAATCTACAGAGGATGACAAACATCAAAGAGACCACCTTTGAGTCCCTGAAGCACAAAACTGCCAGAGGAAGGAGAACACTGGTGAAACACTGTCACTCTTCTTTATATTCTTCACTTCACTGACTCAAACTAGCTGCTGCAAAGAGATGCAGGACTGGGGAACTAGCCTAGATGAACCTTTGATCTGATCCAGCAAAAGGCCATTTTCTTACACAGTCCATTTGTGAATCACTTCATGCTTGCCCACTCTTTTTAAGAGGGAAGATGAAAATCAGTCAGAAATTATCCATCGGGAATAACCTAATTCATGTCCTGTAAAATAATCGTGTACAAATTAAACAATCACCTTTACAGTTTCCTTCAACCACTCAGGATAACATAAGTCAGTTCTGCACTTACTTGCACGATACCTGTAGACTGTAAGTGCTTGCAAGCCTATTTTATTTCATCAAAGCACAACAGTAAGACCATGTATTCACAACTTTCCTACAAGTAACTGCTTCCTGAGGATGCTGGAGCTATTTACCACTATATTACCACCTGTTTAGTTTTCCAAATACGCAAACCTGTGTTACAAGGGGTGGATATAGTATTACTCTTTCTACTTGGTTCCTAGGGATTACAAAGTGGTTTCCCTATAGAAAACAGAATAATTTTTTATGCTTTTACCTCACTTGCTAGCAATGAATGCTCCCACAGATCCTGCCTGTAGACTGTTTTCTACCTGCACAGCTATCCCCAGGCAAGAGACACTAGAATTTCTCCTACTGCACATGTGATTCGGCTGCAAAAGGGAACAGTATTCAGGTTTCAGGAGATGATCAGACAGAAAGTACACTTAAAGAAAGGCAGCACCTAAAAAAAAAAAAATCCAGGCTGGAATTTTCCAGAGCTGAAAGCAGAGAATCAAGTGTCTCTAACCAGCATTTGTTTTGCAGCTGTCCAGAGGTGTTCATTCATTTTCTGTGAATATAAACAGCAGAATACGGCCTTCCTACTCATGCAGTTCAGAGAAGCCAAAGTACCAGGCAGCTACAAAAAATCAAGGGAACATGAACAATAAACATAATTTGGAGAAAACTGGGCTATTCCCTAACACATTCTTAATGAAAGTCCTATGAATCAAAACAGAAAAGAAATACCCACTCTCAGGAAAACTCATTTTTCCAAGAAACTTAATCTCCTTATATTTGACCAAGACTGTCAAAGAAGTGAGCCTGAGAAACACAATCCTAATTACCTCATAAGGGAAAAACTAATTCAGTCACTTGGGCACTTGTGAGAAATCCACAGAACATGAACATCACCTTGCTCCTCAGTGTGTGTTTTGTTCAGGCTGATTAAAACTCCTGAAAGCCACAAGCAACCTGCCTGCTTTTTCAGGCATGAGGCAGCACTTCAGGAGCCTCAGGTTCAGGGGAAGATGCCAAGTTCTCAGCTGCACACACACTTCCCACTGCCCCATGAGGACCATGGGATTACTGAAAAAGCACTAGTCCAACAGAAGGAGATGGACCCAACAGCTCAGGCCACTGCTGTGGACAGACAAAGGCAGGGGTGAATGCTGAAGGTGGGAATCCACATCAATTTACACCAGACAAGAAACTTCCTCATAACACTGAAACACTCAACTTCCAAATCGGATATGGTGCTCAAAATGACAAACACACATCTGCAAGCAAATGCTCCACCCACAACAGCTACTTTCATTCTGAAATGAGAGGGTGATATAAGAAGTAAATATAAGAGGTTCCCTGCGTAATTCTGATGTTACTTAACCCCAAAGTATTTATGAAAAGAAAGGGTAGGCAGATAGGAATTTAGGTTCTTCCTCCAAACTGTGCTACTGTTTTTCTTCCTAGAGAAAACAAGCTAACCCTGATAAGTACTGAGGCTGTAATACATTTCATGTACTATCAATGAGGTAAGAAAACAAGAAAAACTAAAAGCAATTTTGTCACGCATATGCAAGCACGTAAACACCAGCAGTACAGACAGATCTGAAGAGGTCACCGGGACGTAGTTGGGTCGCTGTAATGCTGGCTGTCATATCAAGAAGGCAGAATTGACAGGTGTAAGTCACAATTTCACTATCTACCAACAAGACAGGGTAAAAGGGGTGAATGCTGACATGTGCCACAGCCACCTCTGATAAGGTATCTTATTTAGATGCCCAGGACATTCAGTTGCCCTGAAAACATATCCCTTGTTTTTTCAGTGGGAAGAAGGCAGGTACAGCTACAGCCCACAAAATTACTCTCTCCTCCTTTTCCTTATTATTCTTTAGAAACACAGAAAAGATTTTTCCATCTGGGTGCTGAACTCCAAAGTACAGCTGAGTTGACCCTCAAAGGGAGGACCAGCAGCAGGTCGTGTGCACGGCACCGGGGCTGCCTGACCGCCTGACACCGACCCATCTGTCAGCAGGAGGCACAGGCAGCCGGCAGCTGCCTCCAGAAACTGCCAGCTGCAGGGCATCAGGCTCAGAAGAGGAGCAGTCAATCCAGAAAGTTACTCTTTGGCAGGAATAGGAGAGACACAAAATGAAAAGAAATCCCCTTTTTAAGTGTTCGCAGCTTGGCACATAACGTGGCAGGCTCTGAGGGAGGTCATGTCAGAAACAGAAGAGTAAAACTCTTTAATTTTCCTCCTCTCCTGGGAAGGCATGTACCTGCACATCTGATCCCTGGGAGACTGGCTGGTATAAGCTATCATGAAGCACCATCTCATTTGAGTGCAAGACTGGTTTTTCGTAAGGGTAGAATGGACCAACTCTCACACCAAACCACCTTTTGGGGCAAGAGTCTGCCCAGAAAGTCTTGTGCACCAATGTTGATAATTTCTGTCTCAGCAAAGCTTTCACTACACATGCAGAGCGGACTCCATCTCCATTTGATTCCGTATGATGGGCTTTAGAGCCAATGGAGGTAACTCACAGCCTGAATCCCTGAATCTTACTTGCTCTTAACAAACTTCTTTCCAGTGAAACTTCAGAGGAGTTATTCCAGCAAGTAAATTTACATACACAAATTACGTATTAGATTCTGACAGGAACTAGGAAAAAGAAATCAGTGCAGCTATATTCAGAGCTTGGCAAGGAACCAAACTTCAGTACAAAGCTGCAATCATTTGAGACTGACTATCAGGACTCTGAAGACAGAAACCAGAAATAGGCAATGGACCATAAGTATACCTCTCAACTAGGCAATTTGTCTCCCAGATCTGTTCCCTTTATGGTCAATGGAGCAAGAGCAATTCAGGGCAGGACCCTAACTGAGATGCTCCCTCTGGGCTGGTTCTGCTCCCCATGACAGGGGAGGCCCAGTGGCTGATGCAGCGGCCAAGCAGCGTGCCTTGTGTCACTGACACCGAGAGGCTGACAACAGGAGAAACCCTGGCAATGGTACAGCAGTAAACCTTCACCTAGAAACAGGTTTTTCCTACACAGTTAAAAGCAATTTAAGCAATATGAGAAAGAATAACTATGGCTGGTGACTTGAAGCAACTGGCAGCTGAAAACAAAGGCTTGCAAGGGTCTTACTGCTTTCCTGTCTCAAAGAAATGAAGGAAGAACTAAATCCATGCTGTTTCCTTGTTGCATTTGGAAGGAGTTTTTGCATTGGAGGGTTCTCTTGAGGCCTGGGTGATCATTTTTTTGTGGGCTTTTAGGGTTGTTTTTTTTAAGGGTAAGACACAAGGTTCTCAGTCAGCACAAAACAGATACAATTGCAAAAATGCTTTTTCTGTATAGTACCTGCGGTTTCCCTGTTGAGCTTTCTGTTTTGTCTTTTTCTACTGAGAAATTTAGAAACTGGGAATTTCTGTGTTTGAATTGCTCCTAGTTCCTGCCTTCCCAACAAGCATCCCCAGGGGCCAGCTGGAAACAGTACTCAGCACCCCAAAGTTAACAGGCAGCTAGTCAAACAGGTACTGCCATCTCACAGATGGTCCTTTAGCTCCTGTTAGTTGATACCAAATTATATGCATTTTAATGGCTTTAAAACAAAAAGATGCAATCTCACAGCTGTTGAGTTAGAAAAACTCCTCCCAAAGTCCTAGTAAAGATCTGTGAATGATTGAATGTCAGCCTGAAACATGCACTGTACAGAAGGGAAGACCACACACAACAGCAGCAGTACACAATATAAAACACGAAGACCATGGTGACAGCAATGCACAGACCACTAACCTCAGGGTGAAAATCCAGGAGACTCAGTCACTGCCACCAGAGTGTCCCAGTGTGTTGTCTAGGGTGGCTACAGGTGCTTGTTATTCATCACTCGTACTCACCTTGCGTCAAAAGCACAGCATGTGCTTGCACCCAGGGCTTTATGGAGCTGTTCAGAGTATCCTTGTAGCGCCCTTTTCCCAGGTTACACCACCCCTGAGAATATTGCAGTAGTATCTGGCTATTCCAGCAAAGATATAGGGGCAGATTTTATTCACTCACTCACTCTTTCTGGTTCCAAAGTATTGTTAATGTACTGTGAATTTTAAAATATTGGTATTAATAAAAATTAGCAAGTTGTAATATACTGTTGTTGAAGAGACTAACATGGGAGAATTTCCTTGTGAGGGATTTGATAAAGATTTTTTTGGTTGGTTACTTATAGTGCTAGACCTTTCACGCAAACATACCCATGTTTTCTACAAGTTTTTCCTAAGTGCAACACCAAGCATTTCAGCATAACAGCACGGAGGAAAAAAAAAGGTAAGGAAGCCTCCTGACGTTCTTCTGATGCAGTTACAAGGAACCACTCATGGATGCTCTGAGCAGCAAGAAGAAAGGCAGTCACAGCTGGCTGCCATCCTGCCAGCATCATCACCACTCTCCCTGTCCAAAATGGCTCATGCAGCCCCCGTGCATCGCAGAAAAAGCTCTACTGTTGAAAGGGCTGAGCAAAGTCCCAGCCCCTGGGCACAGGTGAGATCAATCCCAGGCCTCCTCCCGTGCCCAACCTGACAGAACCTTCCCACACTCTCAGCTTTCTCTACTTCACACAAAATCAAGGAGAAAGCAAATGTCTCCACAGGCATTTGATTCTGAATAGGCTTTTAAGTGACCATCGAATCTGAATTTGGGATTATGGGAAGAAGTAAGGAAGACATCCAACATTTATATTTCACTCCCCAGTACAGAAACAAGTTAACTGGATAGGCCAGTTTTTAGACATTCTGGCCATTAAAGCTGATGTGTATGTAAACCTTGTGGACAGCCACAGGGAGAAATAAACCTGCAGAAACATGGCCTTTTTTAAGCAAAGAGTTTACCAACATACTCCTCTTCATGTTTTAATAGAAAGACCAGAGCTAAATACTTAAATGTCTGAAAGGTTAAAAGAAACCTGATATATAACTTCATACATACCAGACTTATCTCAAACTGCTAAATATGAATTGACATAGCTCATGACATCCTACATCTTACAATAGCAAGCTGCTCAGCCACAGTAACTGCTGGGGTTCTAAATAAAGAGGTTGTAACTTTACCTCTTTGTAGCCTAAATTTTTATGTGCTTTACTGAGTCACAAGCAGGAAAAGAAAGCCTTAGAGAA
Organism: Irena cyanogastra; assembly: GCA_013397155.1. Taxonomy (NCBI): domain Eukaryota; kingdom Metazoa; phylum Chordata; class Aves; order Passeriformes; family Irenidae; genus Irena; species Irena cyanogastra. Next base: position 422,165 of record VWZV01016197.1, on the reverse strand, counting down.
GCTATTATCATTATTAAAATACAGATGCTGCACATAAAAAACACAAGAAAACCAATAAACCAGCCAACAAAAAACAACACCAAAACCAAACAAACTCTCCTCTCCCCTCCAAACAAAACATCCACACCCACAAAACAGACAATCATACTTAAAAACACTTGAAGAAATGAAAAGTTGTGAAATAAAGCTAACTTTCCACATTACATAATATTCCCAATTAAATATTGCCATCTCTCTTTTCCCCTTTTCCAGACAGCAATATCAGGATTTCCTCAATTTCATCAAGCTCACGCAAGTACAAAAAGCATAATGAAAATGAGTGATGCTTCTTCCACCATTCATGACCACGGCATGTTTTGAGCCCAAGATAAGAATTTCATCTAAATGGTTCCAGAGGTACTGTCATAATATTTTTCATGACAGTAAACACTTTATTCTTGAAACTGGGTCAATTTGGTGTATCTCACTTGCCAATCTTAGAGAAAATAACATATATTACATCAGGGTGCTCTGCCACCTATTTAAATAAAGCTCCTCAATCTTTGAAGTATTTCTTTCTTGAAAGACATAAATTGAGAAGCACACAATTTACAAATTAAATCATCTTAATTTCTACAGAAATAAAAGCAGCTGCACATGAAAAAGATGAAAAGAATATAAATAAAAGAGAAATAGAATAGCTGAAGGCAAGGAAAGAACAGTACACACTACTTGAATGCCATAATGAAAATCAACAACAGAGAGCAACCATTTCTTCACTGCTGAATGATGAGATAGTGAATTTATCATTACATATCATTGTGGGAAGAAAAGTTATTAAGCCATATGAAAAATCAGTTGAACAGCATTTTGAAACCACATGTATTTTTATCATCTTCCAGAGTGAGATCTTCAAATGGTAACAAAACTTAACCTTCCTTTCAGTAAGTATAAGGACTGAAACAATATAGCCCTGGTCTAAAATATGATACTCATACACCTGGACTTGCAGCAAATTCACAAAAAGTTGGCAAGTGGCATTCGCTTGAAGCATCATTGACCATGAGTCTGCACATTTTGCTTACGCCATTTTTAAAGACAACCAGTCTGACAATGTTCAAACACACATCTCCTGACCCTGCATTTCAATGACATGCATACCTTTTCTTTTTTAAGCTAATATGAAATAAACCATGATAAGGCATCAAAAGCTTACACGTAATGCTTAATTTTGAAGAGAAGCTTACTTTCCATACTAGCATGATTCCCTGCTTTATGAACTAACACCCTTTCTTCCCTTTTACTACACTACATGTGCAGGCCATGAATCTTAGAACACCTTGGAGAGGATGGAACTATATTTAGCCTAATTCCACTTCAGAAAAATCAGCAACTCTCTGCCTTCCTTATAAACAAAGCTAAATCAGAAGTTGGGGTGAAAACAACATCACATGGAAATACCAACACTTCCTAATCCAAACCCACAGCTTTTAAGTAACAGCTTCTAATTTCACTTCCATAGTTTATATCCTTAATTTTGTTTTACTGTTCTGCAGGGTAAAGCTTAAAACATGAAAGCATGCTGGATTGTTTTGAGAGAACTAACGTGAATCCAATTCACTTGTTTGGTTTATGTCTTATGTACAGAGCAGGTTTACATGGAGGCAGGAAACAAATAATTCCGTTCTTTTCCAAATGCAATGCTAATTTATTTGAAGATATTTCATATGAAAATTTCCCCCCCGTAACTAAGGGCTTGAATATGCTGCACTTAAGATACCAACCCTAAGAAGAAGAACTGTTTTGTCTGTCAGTACAAATATCTATAATTTATGTGGAAAGTGCAAACAGCCAAAAAGGGAAACTATATGAAAACTAATCAACAGCTATTGATGTGCTACCAATAGCACTGACTTCACTGATATACACATACAGCTGTTATCTTTTTTTTTTAAAGGAGCCCATTACAATCAGCTATAAACCATTTAATTTTTTGTACAGAATTTTTTTTTAATCTTCAAGAAGATATATTTAGATTGCAGGGGAAAAAAATCCCCTTAGAAAAATTCCACGTATCAATAATATGGTACTTTACAATTACTTTAGGAAAAAAAAATCTGAAACAAGTCTAAATGGACTTCTGTTGGGCAGTGGGAAGCAAAGTATCATACCAATTTCCCTTCCTGGCTTTATGAGGAGATGGTTTCCTTTATGGTACCTTTGAAGATGATTGAGGAATTTTTGTTGTTGTTTTTATTTTGTTTAGAAATAGGGTTTGTTTTAATTCTCACTATTCAGAGTCAAAAGTAGATTCCATCTTCCTTGCAGATTTTTACATACAGCAAAAAAATAAAATAAAACAGGAAAGTTGTCTGTGAAAAAAAAAAAGTCAGAAAGAGGATATCCAAATTCAAATACATTTCACTCAATTTCTGCAGCACTTCGCAGTGTGAGTTGAGTCAGCTAAGCTTTCACATTTTAAAACAATGCTTCCCAAGGCAAGAAAAGCATCCCATTAGCATGCCCCACAGATGTCCCTTCAAATCTGGAACAAGCCCATCTAATGCAAGAATCTACCACTTTAATATGAAAATGCCACTACTAATGGAACCCTTACCTGCTCTAAAGCCACTTGGTTCTTCTTGCTACAAAGTCTATTTAAGTACCATAATTTAAATCAAATATGCAGGGCAAATCTGGGAAATCTGCCCTTGTCTCAAACAACTTCTGAGATCCTACAGAACTGGCCCAGAGCTTTCTCAGTGAGATAACAGAAGGTAAATCACAGGTTATGGGGAAGTACAATGGTTCATGCCCACAAAAGAGGCTGACTAAACACATGCATGAGGAGTACAACAGAAATTTAATATTTCAATTTAAAGAGGTGTACATTTTTAAGGCAAAACCACAAGTTATTTATATGGATAGATTTTTCACAAAGTAATCTGATCTGGGAACTAGGGGATTTTACTTAGAGCATTTGTGTTCCACATTCTCAGGAAAGAAAATTTAAATACTCCTAAAAGCTGAAAAAGGTATTTTTATCACAGCCTTTGCAGCTATTTCACATTTCACTCAAAGAAAGCTCAACCAGATATCTCAAATCACATCCGGATGCAGGCTCCAAGTAAGTACTGTGTGCACTGCCTTAACTAGAACTCAAATTATTCTATTAAAAAAAGCCTAACCCTTAAAAAACTCCCCTCGAGTGCTAGCATTCCTTTTCAGGTTTTTTCAATTTGTGTGATGTCAGTTTACATCTAATAAGTATGTTGTTTATTATCTTCATTTAAGTCAGGACTTTTACCAAGTTACAGCAAGAGTCATAGGAAGCATATCACAATTACAAATCCATAATGCATGCAAGATCCCTCTGTAGCACCATTAAATCCATTAATCACAGTCTTTTTGGTCCCAATTATGCTAAGAAGATATTTGATAAAGCAATTTCAGCTCACCTCTCTCTCTCCTGTTACCATCAGTGCAAAGAAGGCAAAACCACAGCGCTTCCGACAAATTCTCAAGGCACCTCTTTTGTTCCCTTTAAATTAAATCCGAATTGGTTGCACGTTTTACTGAACTGCTAATGCTCTCCACATGTTCCCTCCCTCAGACTGGAAAATGTTTTCTATTCGGAATGCCTAGCACTGAACATAAAACTGTAAAATGTCCTTCAAACAACCCAAAGTTCCTCTCTTGCTTTGGAATGTATCACTACTTGCCCAAATGAACAGCTCATAGTCCCACAATTAAGCTTCCTTTAGGAAAGCTTTTTAGTAAGACTCCTTTACTAAATGTGTTCAGAAACTCCCTTACCAAAAGAAAGCTGTTTATTTTAAAATCCATTAAGTTATGTCTTTTAAAAAAACAAAGCAACAAGGTTTTAAAGCACGACCTAGAGGAACTTCACATTGTCCATGACAAACCTACTCCAGCATTCAGCAATGTACTAATTCCAGAAAGACTAAATGGGGTAATGATATTTGCAGGGAAAAGCATCTCATGTGAGACAGCACCAAGAACATGGGTACAAGCTTAACTTGCCCTCAGGAATGAAATGCAAAATGGTTTCACATTTCCTTAACCATAGCTGCGCTGACTTTTCAACACTTCAATGCTCTGAGGAGGAAAAAAGACATGTTTTCCCCCTTTCAGTCCATGTATTTCAACTTCTCTGCAACAAAGGGCCAGGTAAAGTTACACACTCAAGACAAGATTTCGTCTTTGCGAAAGCAATGTGGTTCCACTTGGGAGGAACTTGTCCCTCCACGTGCTTGAGGTGCAAGTCCTACCAGAAGGTTCAATAGATGCAGAAATAGTTGCAGAATCTAATCATATCTGCTCTAACGCATGCAACAAGTCCACATAATGGATAACAGAAGGGAAAACTGTACATGGAAAAAGGAACTAGGTGCATAGCTCAGCTATTACAGGACAAATAAAAACAGCTGGCTTCTACTAGCCCCCTGGTTACAACCAGCTTACAGCTTCCCTCAGGTATCCCAGAACAATGCAGGCTCAAGAAGGTATTTATGGCTACATTTCATAAATGGTATTAAGAGCAAGGGGATATCAAAAAGATGATCCCAAGAGCTCTGTGGAAAGGCTGGGTTATTGGTGCTAACACTGCTGGTTAACACAGATGCCCTGATAGTAGGGGTTAGAAAGAGCCGCTATACAGCACAGGTGTCCCAGAGTTGGGAATAATCCACTGTGGGGGTAACTCTGCATTTACTTACATGCAAGAGCCAATAGAACAGGATTAAAAAAAGGTTACAACAACTTATACCAAAGTTATATTATACCTTTTGCAAGACTCTTGCAATAATACACTTGAACGCTGTTTAGGGCCTCACTGGATCAAGCTATGAAATGCAAAATACACAAATATCTATGCAAATTATTTTTAATCTACTGGCAGATAAAACTTTATACAAATATAGGAGAGCGATATTACCACACAAAAAATGTAATTTCATAGTGCAAAAGCACTTAAATAACCGACTGGGGGTCCTGGGTATGTGTTTTGTTTGTTTATTTGGCTTAGGGTTTTGGAGTTTTTTTTTAATAATAAAGTGACACAAAAAAGTAGTAAAATTTAAAATACTCCTTGCAACATTTGCTGACCTTCCAAGCCACAGTACTCTAAGTAATCCCAGGTCAATACATTCACTCAGAATCACATCAACTTTTGTTATTTGCATTCTTCTTGTATTACATTTTATTAACAACTGAATTTTATATCAAACTCCTTTTGGCAGAATCATTCTAAGTCACTGTCATGGATCCCTGTCCAAACATCATTCTAAGCATTGATTGCAACACCCTTGATTTAACATCACAGGAATAAGCATTTTAGAAGAGGACATAGGGGCTCTCTTGGGCTAAATACAGCATCCAGATATATAAGAGCAAATGGTGCCTATTCTTTCAGGGATCACACCAGATTTTGAGGAAAATAAACTATGAAGCCATGAACAAACAAATTAAGCAGGAGCTGGCCAACCAAGAACCTAATGGTTAAACCAAGTCTTTCCACAGGAAAAGTGAAGCTGGTAAAGATCTTTAAAACTTCTCTGTCATAACGTTGCTCTGACTAAAACCTCCCATTTAGTTTTAGGGGCTAAAACTTTTGACATAGTAACTTTCTCATTTACATTAGACTTTATCAAGACTTCAGCTGAGCACTGTAATTGTTAAATATATACAAACTAAAATAGCGTTAAGACACAACTAAATACAAAGTCATATGGCTGCCAAAAATACTAAAAAGACTTTTCCCACAAGGGTAGTAACTCATAATAAATGTGATTTGAATAAAAGGTCAAATTTGAAAGCTTGTGGGAAAAAAACCCTACAGTTGACACTATCTGATTTAAGGAGCACTCTGAGCCCAGAAGGCCAACCATGTTCTGGGCTGCATCAAAAGTGTGGCCAGAAGGGTGAGTGAGGGGATTCTGCCCCTCTATTCTGCCCTTTTGAGACCCCAACTGCAGTGCTGCATCCAGCTCTGGGGTCCCCAAGCACAGGAAGGACATGGACCTAGTAGAACACGTCTGAAGGGCACGAAGATGCTCCAGCCCTCTGGTCGCCTTTCCTGTGAAGGCTGAAAGAACTGGGACTCTTCAGCCTGGAGAAGATAAGGCTTCAAGGAGACCTTATAGCAGCCTTGCAGTAATCAAAGGCATCTTTTAAAAAAGAAGAACAACTTTTTATATGGGCGGCTAGTGATAGGGCAAAAGGCAATGGTTTTTAGCTGAGAGAGGGCAGATATAAATTAGAATTTAGGAAGAAATTCTTCACTGAGAGTGGTGAGAGACTAGAACAGGATGCCCAGAGAAGCTGTAGATGCCCCATCGCTGGAAGTGTTGGAGGCCAGCTTGGATGAGGCCCTGAGCAACCTAGTCTAATGGCTGGCATCACTGCCCATGGCAGGGGGTTAGAACTAGATGACTTTTAAGGTTCCTTCCAACCCTCTCTATTCTATGATTCCTCCACTAAGGTCTCTGGACATCAACAAGTACAAAAATACATCTGTAATTTTCAATTAGTTATCTTCTCTGAACAGAACTGGTTTCAGTAATGCTCTTTTGATATAAAGAAACATTCTAAATATTGAAGACTGTATTAAAACCGCTTACAAGTATTAGCTATTAATTAATCTTGAAAATTTAATCAGGATTAAGCCAAAATGGGAGAATAGAGCAATATTTAAAAGAAAATTTGTTCCTTCATTCTGAAAGTCCTTAGTATGTACATAAGAAAAGAACTCAAATTGAGAGTTGGAAAAAAAAAGAGAAAACATTAATGCATTAAATTAAGGTACTTAAGAGGGATTTGTATTTAACAGGGTAAAAATACCACAACTTCTGCACTCAAGTTATTAAGTATTACTCCTTCACTCCTCTGCTTAAAACCAGAAAACCCTACTCCACCTGACATGTGACTTGCTAAGTCTTCGAGATCTCAAAAATATCACTAGTAGCAGAGGAAGTCAATACATCCTCTGACACTGAAGCCCAATGAATTTTCCAGAGATTTTAAGTCACTAATGATGGAAAACTTTATCTGGACATCTGAACATAAACAGTTCTGTTATTTCCCACGATTTAAAAGTACGATGAGTTAGGAAGAAGGAAAACAATATTGATCCAACATCAAAATGGGAGTTTATGGCAGGAGAGATATTTCTTTACACCTATCAGCTCTTAAAAACAAAGTAAAACTCTGAATACAAAGATGACAAGAGGCTCTGAAGAAAGGTCACTACATAACAAACCACATCTTCCCAGAAAGCAGCCCTAGCTACCTGTTAGGGACTTTGCAGAGCCAGTAACATTGCTAACCACAATGCTTTCCAAGGAGACTGTGAAGACTGAAGAAAAGCACTCAAAGCATGACAGTTTTACCCCACATAACACCATCTCAGATTCCTCTAGCTCCTGGCTTCTACTCCAAATACATATCTTTTAACATCCAAACCTAATGCTTGCATTTCAAAAGAGACGTTAACAGGCAGCTGATGTGCCACACACATAAGCAGTACCCACTGTGTCAGTGAAATAACCCTCTTATTCTGTGACAGGTTTGACTGCCAGGCACAGCTCTGCAAACAGTGCCAGTAGTAATAAACACGGATTGTTCCCTGACTCTTTCAAACTATCTCATACCAAAAAATAAGGCAAACTTTATAAGCAAAAATGAAAATGAAAATAAGAGAAAAGAAACTACATTACATCAAGCTAGAGGCTGAAACAAAAACTTACTCCAAAAATCTACATTTCAGCAGGGGGGATAGAAATTAGAACCAGAACTTGCATTTGGCCTTTCTGACTATAATGAACCAAGCCAAAAGCCCATATCCAAACACACCTCTTTTCTATAAATTTGAAATCTGGATTCAAGTTTTGCAGCCTGGCTTCCTCTGTACTCACTGCTGGATGCATCACTACCACCAGAGAGCAACAGCACCTGACAAGGGACTACACTTTCATACAGGAACAATTAAGACACATGCACAGGAATATGGCTAATTGCCCACAGTAAGCTTGAATGAAAACAGATAACAACAATGCAACCACATGTTGAAGCTCAGAACCTTATGTGCTCCAATTCCTCGATGGCTGCACTCAGGAGAAAAAAAAAAAATTACATGAAAATTCTTTTTATAAAACCTCAATCCGGGAAACTTATCAAATCTGGTCTTGCTGCACTGTTCTATTCTGCCAAATATACTTCCAGACCTAACAAGAACAATCTTCTCCAAGCTGTTCTTAATTTCACTCACATTTATAAAATCAGTTTAGATTTTGCATCATCTCTGTTCCTTCTCTAACACTTAACACGTATGCTTGCTCTATTGTTCTTCCTCAAGTCAATGGTAGTAGAGGAGAAACTGTTCCTGCACAAGGCAGCCTAAAGATCATTCTCAATGAAAGGTATTTGTGGAATTCTGTAGGTTGCTTATATTCAGTTCAAATTCTCAGAAATGCCATTTCATAACATATCCTGGGGGCAGGGGAAAACGTTTAGCTGTATTTAAAGCCGGAATCCTCCAAAAGTCACTGTAGAAATGACACGAAACTTTGACTCTCTCCTCTTCCTTTAAAGGAAGATATCTGTATTTCAAGGCTTCAGCTATGATCTCTTGAAACAAGACCAACAAAAAGTTAAACATATTAGACTGTTGAATCTACTACGGAGAAGCTGAAAACAACACTGGCACAGACACACAGGATTTTTAATTTATTTTTTTTTTAAACCAGCCTTCCACAGAATCTGTCATACTGTCACCAGGACATGAGCATTAGCTTTGCCACTGACACTAAAAACATATTAAAGCTATCCCAGACCATCAGCCTTCATTCATACAACCTTAAAGCTCTTTTGACACAAACATTATGACAGCATTGTTTTAACTAGGGTTTTTAAGACACTGACCCTGTGATAATGACAAACATACAGCCAAGATCTGCAAGATGTTAAGTAATAAGCTTTATATGCTATTTAAAATACAGCAGTTAGCTGTCAGCCAACAATTCTTCAGATCCCATTCCCAATCTAGAGCAGTCTTTTTCAGGTGCACACAAAGGCTGTGACAAGACAGATGACTGAAGATTCTTCAAAGAATCACCCAACCATAGCATTCACTGTCAAATGCTACATTCCTCTGGTATTTAACATGCTTTAAGGGTACTGTGGCTAATACAACCTAATTTCAGCATGCAACAAACAAAATAATAAAATCAATGTATTGGCCATTACTGTCAATTTGGAATACAGCCAAGTCTGATTCATACTTCCCAGATTTGCGTCTTGGAAATCAATTCTGTTTATCTGTTCTCTTTCAGACATGTGGAACTTAACTTACCAATGCAGGCATGGACTCTCACTGACAGCTGGGTCCTCAGAATTATGCTGTGCTTCTTGCCCCGCCTAAAAAGAGAAGAAAAGTACATAAAGGTATAGTGAGGAAGAAGAGGAACTGGAAATAAACAAGTTAAGTTGAGCCCAGGGAAAAAAAGGTGGGAGGGAAGGGAAGGGAAGGCACTCAATTTTGTCTTTGTTTCTCATAATCCACTTTATTTTAATTTGCAATAAATTGATTTTCCTCATCAAGACTGTTTTGTCTATGATAGCAATGGTTAAGTGATCTCTCCATCTTTATCTCAACAACGAGTTTTTTACCTTATTTCCCCTCCCTTCTGCTGAGGACAGGGAGCAACAGAGCTGCTGGGTAGGCATCTGGACACTTGCCAAGGACAGCCCAGCACAATGAAAACTGTGTTAGAGAAGTATCAAGTGATGACTGCACATTTTAGTTTTCACAGAAATATTTTAACGTTAGGTGTAATTAAGCATTAAAAGAAAATCCAAGGTTAAAAAAGACATTGACACTTTCACAGATCTGTCTGCTTATGTAGCCTAAAGGGTTTTTAAAGCACAAAAGTAGCTGTGTTTTTCATGCAAAGAGGCAAAACTGAGGTCCTTCTTCATTCTGAGTCTCAGTTCCATATTGGGCTTAAATGGAATGACTATTTTAACTAGCTGCTAAATACCTCGTTTTCTTTTCAGTCAAATTACCTTTAGTTGCATTTCTTCAACCTGGACAAGAGCACACTTCTTGATTTCTAGGTGCTACACCTGCAAACTGGCATGGGGGCACTGACAACACCTTGTCTCTGCACCCAAACCTGCTCACCTGATGCAAGGTTGGAGGGTAAGAAGAGCCAAATGTCTTTTATGCTTGTACAGAAGGGTATGCTCCCTCTTTGTTCTGAAATTAAAAAGGCAATTCCTGGACAAGTGGGTATGGTGGCCTAGATGATCTCCAAAGGTCCCTTCCTACTCAGCCATTCTGTAATTCAGTGAATTTATTGTGGGAAAACACTCATGAGGGCACACTGATTTCAGAACACAACTGGATGCAGCTTAGTTTGCGTCATGCGAACCGTAGATCCACTTCTACACACAGGTTAGAGCACAAACCAGCACAACCTCTCTCAGTTACATACTTTGCAACTCTGCTGAGAGGCTTCAGGGCCGAACCCTTCACACAGGCACCCAGCAGAATCTCCTGCTGGCTGTAACTTAAAACAGTTTTCTAGTAACAACAAAACTTCTTCCCCACCTTATTGTTTTCCTGTCCACAGTTATTTTGCAGAACAAAACTATTTTTAATTATTTTCATGAAAAAAAAGAAGCAAAACACTTTAAATTACTTCTCTGAAAGATCTGCAGGGGAAGAAAGGAAAGGGAAGTAGTGACAGGTATTTTCAGAAAAACATTGCCCTTCAGAAAATATAAGGGAAAACAAGAAAAAATAAAGACCTGAAAAAAGTGGTTAATGTTGACTCGTGTAGTGGCTAATAGAGGACTTAGTTTCAGAATGGCAACATTTCTCCATAGATTAAAAAAAAAAAAGTAAAGCAGAGGGGTTTTTTTTTAAAAAAAAGGCAAAACCAAAAACTTTTAATTGAAATTACTGTTTAATGGGTCTGCTTAGACATCATTAAACAAAGTAGTCAAAGTGTGACCCTTCTCTTAAAAACCTGACGTGCCAAGTAGCAAATGCTATTGCCCTCACAAAAGCAGACTGTAGTTTGGACTGTGAAATTCCCTGGAGCAGTTCCAGGTTTATGACTGAGTCTCTGTCCACCTAAACTCCTTCTGTTGTTCTGGTAGGACACAGTCTTTGCCTGCATTCATATCCTGCAGATTTTAAACAACTGCCCCTCCCCACAGGAGGGTCAGGACTCCTCTGGAATATTTAATTTGCCAAGTTAGTGAAGAATTTTTCACCAAACCTCTGGTCCTTTGCAACATCTGAATCTGTACAGAAACTGCTTCTCTTGATCTCCCTTCCTTGATGGACTTGTTGGTACACTTGACATACACAAATCCTCCAAGATAAAATCAGAAAATGGAAGAATTGAGTAAAGATTGGTTTTTTTCAGAATTGTAAAAGGATAGCCCAGAATTAGCAAAGAAAAAGGAAGTCTATATAATCCGACATATTATTCTTCCCATCCTGAAAAACTGATCAACTAAAAGAAGCCACTATTTTAACAAATAATGGACATTATTATCATGACACTCTCTAGTGTTTTAGCCATCTGTAGGGTACAGTGACTTCACCAGCTCTCTGCTGAAATCTTCAGGTCTCTGGTGATTTGCTGAAAGCACAGACAGCAGGTAGTGCTCAGCCATCAGAAAGTGAATAAACACAGGACCTGAGAAATCAGCACCATTTTAAGGCCTATACAGATTCAGGCTCGTTACATTTTAATACAGTTTTCCCTTCTTTTCTAAAAATGCAATGCACAATGTTTCTCAGTATAAACAAGGCCTCTTTTTGGGGTAGTTCTCCAAGCTTCAACAGTGGTGCTACTTTCTCCTCTACCTCCCCTCCTTACAAAGACTCCTAAAAACTTAAAGCAAAACGTGGAGCAAGCTCTTTTCTACAGGCTCTGCTCTACACTATCATTGCAACTGTAATACCTCCCAAGACAGAAAATCCTCACACACACAAACAATTTTTAACTCCCGTTGGTTGCATTGGCAATTTTTCCAGCCTACCAAAATCAATATGATTCAAGCCCCAGAAATTAAAAAGATGAAGACTCACTTATGATGGTGCATTTCCCCCCCGCTTTCCCCCAGGCCACACCATAATCATCACTACAGAGGCATTTTGTGGGGTTTAGGCATGAGAGATTTTCCACACAGCTAATTATAATAAGACCAGTCACATGTAAAATATTAGACATTACACAATTTCCTGATGAATGCTTTTTTACTATCATGCAATATGAATAAAACTTTTGCAAAATGAAGATCACCTCGAAAAATTACTGCACCCATGATTCTACACATACCAGTTTCTTGGAAAGCATATTATAATAATAAATGCTAAAAAAAAAAAGAGTAACTTGAAATGCATCCATGATTTCACAGACTCATGAATTACTGGTCAAATAGTACTAAAAAGTATGCCTGTAGGTAAGCTTGTCACGATATCAGGACTGGGAAGGGAGGTAACACAGGACAGACAGGCCATTTGCATTAAAAAAAGTAGGTTCAAAAACGCACAGCAGAAAAGACTATTTCCAACAAACAAGATTGATTATTAATAACAAAACCTAGACATGTAACAAATTTTGTAATCTACTCTTAACTAAGGGTTATATTTTTATTGACATGACTTTTTAAAAAATAATATTTCAGTGAATGCATTTGGCTACTATTTATAAAAAAAAAATCCAGGAAGTATTTAACAAAGTTAATAGCTGAAATTTAGCAGTAGAAGAGTAGGTAAATCTCACATACTGCGCTGACATAGCAGTCTGTTGATCCGTGTTGAGATCAGAATCATTACTGCTATAAGATTAACTTCTGGTCTTTGGAGTTACCAAGACACAAAACTTTTTCTATATTCAATTTCTCTAATAAATTAAAGTAAATAAGCACATGCCAACAGCTCACTGAGTGCCTGTCTTATGGAATATAAAAGCTTTATTCTGTCATTGTTTATGTACCACATAACAAATAGTTTCACTCAATTATACATTTTCAAATCTTGATTTAAATGACATTTTGAAAATAGTACCTCAATTGACTGTCTTAAACAGTTACTTGTTTTGAAGTAAAGCCTTTGTCTGAGCCAAGCAATCCCTTGACCAGAAGGAAAATACCAAGACTGTTGTTAAGGGTACAGAGGGGAAAAGCATTCACAAACAAAATAATAGTCATTTAACATCAAAACCACACATTAAAAGAAACCAACACACAGTCCACTCTTAATGTTTCAAGGAAACTTTGAAATGAAATGTTAAGAGAATCTATTTTATTAAGACCTGACATCCTTCTCAGAACTAGACCTGCTGGTATCAAAAATGGGATTTTTATGTAAATATCCAATTAAGATTCATAAACTTTATTAGCAAGACAGATCACAATCATTTCCTTGACAAAGCTCATCTTTGTATGTTAACTGATGCATTCTCCTATTTTACAATTTCTATTTCAAAGTTTTCTTTCTTTCAAAAAGCAACTATTCAGACTTAATATTCTTCCTAAGGGCTAGATATTTCAATTCAATAAATTCAGCCTCAAACAATCTCCTGATTCTGAAAACGCATTATTCTATAATTTAAAACTGAAGTAGAAAATCACTTTTCTAACTTTCTTAGTGATTGCTTAACTCAATAAAGGAAATTCATTAGATTAAAGGTGTTAATTCTACAAAAGGCCATGCTATGTCTTTCTGGGCTCCTCCTGTTCTGCTTTCTACACAGTACTCAACCACCATGGAAAAGGCTACAGTTTTACAGCACAGCAGCAGACAAATTGCAATGGTTTTAATAACACTCTATAGTCACACAGACAAGCAAACTTACTATTCTTCATTCTATTTGCTCAAAAAATAAAATCTGTTGCAGATATCTGAATCATCCAAAGGCCATCATAAGCAGAAGCTGAGTCCAATGCTGTTAGAAGCCATGATTTTAGATCACAAACAATTTGGATCTTTTCAGTTATTGTAGATAAGAGAGTGTTTAAGCTCTGCTCTTACCCAGGGTCTATACAGTCTTCTATTTCAGAAATATTTAAAGTACATAAAAAAGCATTACCCCATAAAGGCCAACTTAGATTTGAATCTTTCATGTAGTGCTACACATATTCATATGGCAATGCAGCAACTAAGAGTGATGCATCTTGTTAGGGTGACCCTCATTTTTTGGTTTTTTTTAATAAATAAATAGATTATCATAGGCAACCATATCCTACCCTCACAGAGCAGTTTTCAAGTAGCATATTCCTATGACTCTCATTTTACTCCATTCCAAGCAGGGATTTCATCCATTAAGATTAGTGTGATCAGTCAGTTGTAGACAGAGATAATTCTTGAGGATAACTCCGAGAGAAAAATCATTTGCTGCGCTAGAAAGTATGATTATGCAAAACCTTTGAAAACTACAAAGTAGTTTGTTTGTGCACATAGAAGTTCGGATATTTAAACTAATGAGTATCCTTTCCCTCCGATCCCAGCCAAGATTCTGGAAATATAGCCTAGATGTGGTGGAAAACGAATACTAAAAAGTTTCAATTCAAACTGACAATAGCAGTAAAGGGATTGTAAGAATGGGGGTCCAGAGGATGGACCTTATACTTCCCCCTGCACCAGGCTAACAGCACAGCTGATGCCCTTCCTCATCCTACTTCAGAGGAGTGCTGGAAACAGCAAGCAGCTCCCAGCTGCAGCCTGATTTTAGCATGCGGAACTACACAAAAACCTACAGGTTTGCCCTCTTAAGTTTCACCAAAACAAGGAAAAGAAAGGAAAATAAAATCATATACCAGCAAACAGTATAGGTACCTTGTATTTTCATTATTTAGCTGTCATTAGATGGGAAGGTTTGCTCCTGCCCCAGCATGCAGCTCTCCCCATATTTAGTTTTTCACACTGCTATGAAGCGCAGTATCAGTCAATCACTCACAGCAAGGCCAGCTCTGAACCAGAGGGACTCAGATGAGCCAGGCACACACTACCTGACACCAAGCCTCTCTTGAAATAACCAGATGATTATTTCATTTTCCTTCAGAACCACTACCAAAGCAAACACAACGGGTTACTGAACCCAGCTAAACTAATGAGCTGTTGCCTGTTTACCCCAAAGAGGGCAGAGGTTGGATGAAAACTAACTTCAACCTGATAACACTAAAACTATTTCCAGACTTGGACAGCATTTAACATCAGCCTAACCTGACAACTCACCCTATAACAATTCTGCAGCTAATTCTGTCTGATGTAACAATCTAACCATTACAAACACCCATCTACCACAGATGCTGCTTTCAAAATACACATGCAGAACACGTGCTTCACATTTTGTTACAGCTTCTCAGAGCACTCAGGTTTCTTCGTGGGCCATTAACCATCTCCAATAATCACATCCATGCTTTCCAACAGAAGTAGCTTAATGAGAACAGCATCCAGCAACTCCTGAGCTCAACAAAGAATCTCTTACTCCCACAAAAGAAACCTAGACTACAGTATGCCACCAGAAACAAACACATGGGAACAGACTTGCTCTAGAGTGCATGACTTTTGCAAATGGCTTTTGCTTTTCCATTTTAGAACCCATCCATTTCCATCTTCACTTGCACACACCTTTTAGGGAGTGGAAAACACTTCTGCAATGGGGTATCACCTCACAGTTGCTTCACAGCAGCAAAGGCAAACAAACTGCTCCTTGTTGATTGCATAAAGGATGAAATTTTTGCCAGAGTTCAAGCGCTTGAGTCTATCAGGTTTTCCCTGAAAAAGATCTGCAAGCCAGCACACACACAATAAGGAAAGTGTTTTTTAACCTGCTATTAATCAGACAGCATAAATTCTAGGCTTTGATTTCAAAGCTGTTAAGACACAGTTTGGCTGCCGTTTCACTATGATATGCTTCTCCATACAACTGCAGATTCAAGAGATGGAAAAAAAAAATTCTGACACTTCTAAAAAAATGTTGTATAGAAGCCAAGTCTCTTGAAAGTGAGAGTGCATAGGTGCATGGAGAGTGGAATTAAGAATCTCCCTGAAACTCATCCAAAAATCTTACCCAATCAAGTAACCTTTTTGAAGTTCTTAGGTGATTATTATCCAAAGATCCAATTGTCATGTTATTGCCATTGAATAATGGAAGCAGAGGAGTGTTGCAGCATACGCCACAGCATAGGTCACAGTTGAGACATCCACGATACACAGAATATCCTCATACAACTTCAGAAAGCTTTAAGCATTCATGCAAACAGAGTAACACCATACCACATCAGAAGGCTTCAGGTGTCTGCCTATACAGAGCACCATCATTCCACTTCAGAAGGCTGTAAGCATCTACTCTCCTTGCTCTTTAGCCCAACCTTTTATACCCTTCATGTTCATGCACTGCACCTGTGTGCCCTCTGTTCCCTTTGGTGGTTGGTCAGTACACCTCGGCACTCCTTGGCTCATTGCTTTCAATGCTGCTCACCTGCTTCTCACAGCTGTAGCCCATTGAGGACGAGGCTCTGCTGCAGCCCCACTCCCAATTACTACAAACCAGGTACCTACAGAGGAGCTTAGGAAACAGTATCAATAATTAAAAAGAAGTCTTTTACATGCTAATACCCTTCAAATGGATGACAGCAACAGCAACCTATTCTGATACGTGACAGGCTGTATGAGACAAACACACACACTCATCCTCATAGGAAGTCAGTGAGCTTTTCTTTCTTACCTCATTTTTTTCATCTAAAAAATTAGTGTGAAGTCAAAATGTGTCGGCATCCTGTTTGTGTAATACACTTGGAAGTCATCTAATTATTTTGCAGAGTGGTTTTATTCAAAGCATTCCTTGATCATGACACATTTACTAAAGCAACAATCATTTGACAAGAGTGGAAAAAAATAAGTAAACAGATAGCAACTATTCACGTCTGTTCACTCTGCATTAAAAAAAACCAACATAAAAATAATTAAAACTTTATTAATCCAAGTAGAAATAATCCCAGCGTATTCCCTAATCAAAAGCTGGGCATGCAAAATCTTGCTAATTATTAGAGCAAGCAACAGTATACAAAAGAACAAAGTATGCTTACATTTGTACATTTTTTCCTCTGTAGATTATTCCAATATTGCGTTCTGTGTTTGTCGACATGATTTTAACAAACCCTCATTCCCACTAAAAACCTATAAACCACTCAGAAAAGTTACATCTGATTGCTAATGAGTGGAAGAGCATCCTGGCTGACACACCATTGTCTGTACAACTGTGCAAGTAAGGACTACTTAAGGACTGTCACTATGAAGTGCTGGGTATTAACATCCCCCTTACTCTTCATAAGTACATTTACTAGGCAGGGTTGTAATTTTTCTTTTTCTTTTTTTACCCCCTTTTTTTTTAAATGGAAACAAAACGGGATAGAAGGAGAAGGCGGAAGAAAATGAGAAACTCCAAAGTGTTGAGTGTAACAATTGAGGGATTCACCAAGCATGCACTATAAGTCACATGAATACCACCAAATTATTTATTACTAATGTGTTCTGAGTATGTCGTAAAAGGTGCAGTCTTCTGCATACCTCACCACAAGGTAATGATTTTTGCCAAAAGATAATGAATCACTTTTACACTCTCTAAAATGCAATGAGTACAAAATGGGGGAAACATTTGTTCCATTTGTCCTCTTTAGTAGTTTATGTGCAAGCAAACTTCAGAAGCTGGAAAGTGAGAATCTCTTCCCCACTTCCTCCCTGTACTTTCTGAATCATCATGCTGGCTCTTTCTCAGTTGTTAATGGCTCAATTTCCACACATTAAAACAAAAACCTTCCAACAGCCCCTCAAATATTTGAGGGTTGACTGCTGTCTTCACAGTCAGAAAATGACCATTTTTCAAGAGCTGTCATTCATGAACAAACTATGTCCCTTCCCAATCAAAAAGCTCAACCCATATATAATTGCTTTCAGCAGGATGTTTATTCTGTAATTTTGTGAAATATTGATAGCATGATCAATTAAATCTCCACCTTATATTTTGTTATTAAGAAAACATAAACTTTATGAGTTGGAAAATGTTGAAGAGAATTGCATTAGAATAATATTGTTTCTGGGTAAAACACAAAACCAAAAGTGTTGTTTCCACACTTCTCGTCAACCTCACATCATGTTCTTCTTCAGAGATGACACATCACTTGACTAATGCTTTCTAGTTCTTAATTTATGTATTTCCTGCTGCTGTCAGTAACTGTCAAGCTCTGGCTGCACGTTCCTCCAAGGAATCTTTACACCAGGTAATTTCTGGTCATATGGTTTTGCTATCACCTGTACTTTGAAGTTCACATTACATGAGGATTTTAATTTAAAACCTCTTCACACTTGGAGAAACAGATGCCTTTGAAATATCTGGATTTTTGGGGAAAAAATGTTAGAAGAACTGGAAATCTAGAGGACATGGGCAAGCAGGAAAGTAAAATAAATTAACCTCCAACAGCTGAGTCACTTGATGTTTCCACATCTTCAGGCAAAGTGTCCCTCCAGTGCTCTCAGCCCCACTGTGGGACCCACCGTGCAGTGGTTCCAGACCACTGCAAGTGGTCAGTCTGGGTGCATTATGAAGAGCATTGCAGCAGCTCAAGGGAGTTGATCCTGCCCTTCTTCTCAGTCCTGGTGAGACCACATCTGGAGTGCTGTGTCCAGTTCTGGGCTCCTCAGGACAAGAGAGACACAGAGCTCCTGGAGCACACAGAACAGAGGGCTGCAAAGATCATTAAGGGACTGGAGCATCTCTCTTATGGAGAAAGGCTGAGAGTGCTGGGCGTGTTGACCCTCCAGAGACAACCGAGAGAGGATCTCATCAGTGTCTGGAAGTATCTGAAGGAAAGGTGTCAAGAGGATGGATCCAGGCTCTTGCTCAGTAGTGCCAAGCAATAGGACAAGAGGCAATGGGCAGAAACTGATGCACAGGAAGCTCCACCTAGACGTAAGAAGGAACTTCCTTACTGTGCAGGTCACCAAATACTGGAACAGGTTGCCCAGAGAGGTTGTGGAGTCTCCTTCCTTAAAGATATTCAAGAACCATCTGGACACAATCCTGTGCAATGGGCTCTGGGATGACCCTGCTTGAGCAGGGAGTTTGGACCAGAAGTCCCACTGTGGTCCCTTCCAACCTGACCCATTTGGTGATTTTGTGACCATAGTTCTACAGCAGAAATGAACAGCACTTGAATAATAAATTTCTTTCTCACAAAGACCTCTGATAGCTGACATTAATCTGACTTGCAGTTCCAAAAGAGGCATCTAATTTTTTTTATAATTTAAAAAAAGCCAAAAATTGACTCAGTTTGTAAAAAATAGTTTTAAGAACTTTTCATAAGCATTTCCCTTTTACTAGAAATCATTCTCTATTACCTTAAGGAAAAAACCCTAATCTTGTACGGTTTTCCAGTTTAACTGAATGATATTCAAAAGATAACAAAGTCAAGAAGATAATTATCCAAAGCAGCACAACACATTTCAAAGCAATGCTCTACTCACTTAATTGGTGATTTATGCTTTATCAGAATGTAACCATTTTAACCAGATTCGGCAAGAACTATTTAAAAGCTTTCCCACCTTGCAGCAGAACATGCATATGTAAGTACATAAAAATAAAGTCTACTTTGCACTGATCAACATACTACTTTGTGTCTCTTTCTGCTTTTGGAAGTTTTCCATTAGCATCATACTTGGCAAGGGCTTCTTCCTAACTTGACATACAAATTCTTAAATATAAAACACTGTTCTCAGGCCACTTATTTCTCCATATAATTCCACTTCAGAAATGGGCTTTATATTTATTGCTGGGTCATTCAATGCTTTTGCTAGGGAGCACAATTACTGAGCAGTAAATGTGAAATAAACTACTGTTTTGCTGTACTGCTGTGGTCTTAACCCTGGCAGTATTCACTAATTTTCATGGTTTCATTACCAGAGATCCTGAGCCAGTCGCAGATTTGCAGCGGTTTAAGCTGTTAGCTCACAACTGGAGGTTAAATTGGAGACACTTATTTTTATCAGAAGCAGATTATCACCTTAGTTTAGTCAGGGGTAAACCAAATAAACACACACCACGCACCAAGCACAGAGACAAATGGGTTCCCATGGGACAAAAGTGAGCGTGAGCTTGCTTACACAAACCTTTGTGTTTACCGCCGGGTAGGAGCACATACAGGAACAGTTGTCATGGAATAGGAAGCGTACCTAATTCACAGCTTTTATTAATTACCCAGCACAAACTCCCTCGGCTGCCCACACACTCTGGGCAGTACTATCCTGGTCTGCGCCGGCAGACAGTGAGTGGCCACAGTGCTGGTATAGTTTCAGGTTTGGATTCCCAAATCAGTGGTTCTACTCACAACAGGAGTTCAGAGCAGCCCTGCAGCACTTTCTGGCAGCCCTACCTGAAGCCTCGCAGATGATCTGTTTATGGAGAGAGGAAGGGATTTCCTCCTCACAAGTTGAAGGGAAATACATTTCCAAGCCTCGAGAGCCACTCACTTAACTTACAGCCTCATCATCGAGGAGGAGGGCAGAGTGCAAACACAGCTATTAAGCAGCTTCAATGTTAATAAAATTAAATGGTTTTAAATAGAACATCTGGCATCAGCTGTTTCCATAAGCTGTTTTTATTTAAGTTTCCACCAAAAATACTGGACTTCTCAGTTATTTTCACATGTAAATCTGAAGGCCAAATTAGGCTATCTTCAAAAAAAGTTGTCCTAGCAAAAACTGTAAGAATTATTCACACATTTTTGGTTTGGCACTTTATTTGGTATGTAACAGGCTGGGAGACAGCTAAGCACAACAGTATTTTTGCAATACATTTTGCAGTGGAAATTATTTTTTAATAAAAACACTCTTATTGCATTAATTTCCCAGCAGTAATCACTAAATTCAAAAATAGCAAATCTTCGAATGTTTCCACGGGTACCTTGGTACAGATGTAGATTTTTCCCTTTACAACTGAGTAAACTCTGGGGTAAAGTGGGAGAGAAAGAGACACAGCTGCTGCGGTATTGAGAAACAAAAGCTGTGAAATAATGAGTCGAGCTCTTAAATACCCCAACATTTAAACACCCTCACAAAAAAGACCACCCATAAAAAAAAAAACCCAAAGGGCAAAACCAGACCATATTTCAGAACATTTCAGAACTTGGTATTTGCAGTGCAATCTTACATCCCAAAAGCCACCATGAGTCTTTGACACTGCTCTCAGGCACATGGATTAAGAGCACTGTGCCCCCTGACATTTCGTAAGTGTCAACTCCAAGAGCTGCCCATGACGTGCCCCAGTCAAGTCAACCAAAACCAGGCTCCTGCTCACCCCAAACAAAAATCACACAGAGGGTGAAGAGCTCACAAAGCCAGGGGAGCCACCACTATGGATGCTGGCTCCTTCGCAGTCAGAATGATGCAGTACAGTTTCCAAGACTGGGGCACTTGGAGAAGAGCAAAACCAACTCTGCTTCCCTTTGAAGGACATGTTCAGCACATCACTGAAAGTTAACGCTATCCAGTATTGCAACTTTTTTTTTGTAGGCTACTTGCCTGAAGGTTCTCCATCTAGACTGGAATGAAGCTGTAAGGTGCACAGACTGCACCCGCATCTGACATCCCCAGACTTCTGTTACACACACTAAGTTATGATCCCTGTAATTTCTGTGCTTACTGTCACACTCCAGATCCCTCCTGGGGATCCACACCAAAACAGGGCACCACAGGAGTCAAAGGCCTCTTTGGGGGCCTCCTGAGTGGGGAGACCCCTAATAAAAGTTCTGTGCAAGAATTGAGAGACAAACGGGATCTTTTTCAGTCTTTAGGCTGCTGTTTATTTCTTATCTTATCAAAAATTCTCCACACCGCTGACACCAGGCTTAGCGTGGTGAGGAACACAGTGAAAAAGGTCACAAGATGTACAGTTTTAAGGTCTTTTAAAGCCATCCTGTTGAATTAACTCTAAAAACGTACTTTATTTCTACTCTTCTACCAGTAACTAACTAACTGCCTAACACGCAACGCCTGCATTGTGACTTTCCCTAACCAATCACCCTGTGCCACCAACACTCCAGAAAACGGAGGAGGGGGGGAGAGGAGAAGAAGAAGGAGAAGAAGAAGGAGGAGAAGGAGAAGGAGAAGGAGAAGAAGAAGAAGAAGAAGGAAGAAGAAGAAGAAGGCAACGCCCAAAATCCTCTCCCTTCATAGTAAAAACCAAAAAGTCTAAACTCTACACACTCACAGATTCCACATCATCCCAAAGCCTAGGAAGTCTTCTCCATGGACGCAGGTTAAAGGCACTGCTCTCAGGAGAATCTGGGCTTGTCAGAACAGAGAGAGAAACATCCCCTGTACCCTGGGTTCCAACACACAGGTTCTTCTCAAAAGCTTGCATAGACTTTGCATTTTGTGTCTTTTGGTGCGAGCAAAGTGGCTTGTAGTCTCTGACCTCAATATATGCAGAAGAGATTTCTTTCTATACCATCAAGGCAGCTTTAAAACTGAAACTATGTAAGAAAACAAGCCTTGGCCTGCAGTAAAATTTATTCAAGCTTGTTGTTCTTGAAGACGCTTGTTTTCTAAATACACTTTATATTCACAAATCAGTATTCACTTTTTAACTACAAAAGTAGTAGCATTTTACTATTAGTAGAAACCTGAATTTGTCAATCATTTCTTCACAAGATACTGTGTCAGGGAGATCCACTGGCAAGAAATCTCATAACTGGTGAATACTTTTCATGGTGGAACTTCCAACTGTTAATTGCCTCCATCCTGCTTTCAGAGCACATCCCTCAAAGTCACACGTCTCATTTGTCAGCCCTACAAAATATATGCACATTTGTGTAATTATTTTGATTACACACTCTGGAAGCAGGAATGCTCAGAGATGCCTTGCCAATCATTCTAAACAGGGAAACCATATGGGACCAGTAATTATATTTTATTTTGCTGTCAATGGTTATTGTTAGATAACTATGAAAATTAATTACTACAGTTCCACCTAAAGATTAATTTCAATATTTTACCTAATTATTTTTTATATAAGCAACAAAATTTTATCACGATTAAGAAGCTAAAAAGCTGCATAAAGTTTTGAACATATAGGTGGTAATAGTTATTGCCCTCAATTTTTGTGAGGTAATTAAGAACAGCATCAACTTACTCATCCATAAAAACCGATGTATTTCTTTAGGAAAGTGAAATTTTAATCTGTATCGCCATTTATTCCGCAACAGTAAAATTTTAGCAAAACAACCACTTCAAAACGTGGTTCAACATCTCAATCTGATACATTTTAGACTAGAATACTGCTACCCTGTAGAAATTCTTACACCTTCCAAAAATTACCAAAACCTCTCAGCCCAGATTTTTTAGTTTGATGTTTCTAGGGAGCTGTTTTTCTTGTGTTTTTGTTGGGTTTTTTCCTTGCTTTTTTGCATGCTTTTTACTGTGATCATCAACTGAATTTTTCAGATTCAGAATTTCATCAGACCTAAAGCTAAATATCACAGAAATAAAAATATTTGGGTCGACTAATATATTCTTCACAACATGAGTAAATAATGTCAATAAGCAGTCACAGTCTTCTGTTTGTAGCAACACAGTGACAGTCTTTCTCTGGTACCTCCCTTATTTTTCTTGTTGTTGGCATTGAGAAACAAAAAAATGACATCCAGACAAAACATGGGAAAAAAGCTATCAGAAGTTAAGAGCATTTTCCACCTGTGAACAAACACAAATACATTCTGTTTAAACTAATACAAAATCAGCATAGAATCTGCTTGATTTCAGTACTTCTTCAAGAAATAAGCCATACCATTTTTGTGAGACAAAAGCTAAATTAACTTTCAAATGCACCCACAACATCCTTATGTAAACAAGTGACAAAAAGTTTTCATTCTCACAATTGTGCTATTTGCAAAGTCTAAGTGGTAAAAAATACAGTACATAAGCAGAAAAAGAATGTTAGAGATCCTTGCCAGACTCCACTGTCTCCAACAGATTCTGAATCAAGCCCAGATGGTGCCTCAATCAGCACCATCAAAAGGGAAAAGGTCTGTCATGGGGCTCATCCAGCCAAAATGGCTTGAAATACGGTGTCTAGAAGGAATGCAAAACCATTAGTGCTGAAGCCATTTATCAGAAGTACTTTAAAACAAACCCTGCTGAACAGAAGTCTTGAAAACACACTCACTGCAGAAATTTTCACTGCTTATAGCATACTGCCTGAAGAAACTCTGGTTCTGCATTTTAGGACTGTGTTACCTTGTGGGTTACCACAAGGGTTTGTTAAGACATATCCACAAAGACAGCTTGAGTAATTATATGGTAATTTAAACACATCATCTTCTGGACAATTCTTGCTTTCTCTGTAAAACCTGAAGCAAGCCAAGGAAAGGAGCTTTACCTGTCACCAACACCTTAAAGCAGCCAGCCTGCCTAAATAACCTCCATTGTGTACTACCCTACACAATGAAGCATCCACCAAGTAACTTGTATTGGAAGCAAGAGAAAAAAGCCAAACAGCTAAGCCAGCCAACAAGCAAGTCAGCCATGAGCAATCCAGACCTGAAAAGGAAGGTTGTTTTCCTACATGCTGGTTGTATGGTTTCCTTCCATAACCTGTTGCAAAGGTTTCCTACCTTTGTCTGGTTGAAACACCTTCCACAGGGCCAGCCTCATTACTTGGCTAGATGCTCATCCTGGCTCTTCCAAAACCAGCCCCCATATAAAAACAATCTGCATCTCCTGAATCCCAGAGCTATTCTCAAGGGTGCAAATAGCAGCAGGTAAAGTTGTGGAGACCAGAAGGCCACTCAAATCCCACCCACATTTTAGTTAGCCCTCTAGGCTACAAGGGCAAATGCGTTGGCTTTTCTCCTTCACTAGACAGAAGTTTCCATTCTGCCACATTGGACAACAACTACCAAAAGCCTCTTTTCACTATATTCAGTAACAGAACAGCATTCATTTGAAATTGCACAAGTGCATATGTTTCTTATACAGGTTATTTACAGATACACATTATAAACCTCCAGCAACTCCCACCATTCTCTTCTTTCCTTTTGAAGAAAAATCCTTCATGTTTTCCGCTATGCTCATCCAATCCCTCAGAGAGAAAAAAATACCTACAGCCTCTCAAACCAATACATTTTTTTAAGACTTTGCTTTCTGCTTGCTTTGTTTTATTTACACATCTCCTTTCAACAGTGTTTAAAAAGAAAATCTTCATCATTTTTCCCTGGATGAACAGGAACTTTTATCAGAAAGATGCTGAAAACAGCCAGATTACAGGACATTCTGGGTCACTTTGAGTAGAAGTTTCTACAGCTAAGGTTCTAAAATTTTAAAAATGCCATGAATATCCAGCTACTAAAGCCTTCACTCAGAGTTCAGCAAGCTTCAGTGACCCTGATGAGCACAGCAGCTTTGGCATGGCAGAAAGGCAGGTCCTGAGGTAGCCTAATCTCAGAAAATTAAAAGCTTTGAAGATTAAGAGCAGGACCTTGAAATGACCCAGACAGAAAAAGAGAGAGACTAAATGGTTTCTGCAGCCTGTCCCTCCCAGACAGCAGGCTGCTGTTAAGCACACAAGGTCTGGAGCCAGAAGCTCCAGCTCAGGAGCACTCCAGCTCAGTGTTTTGGTCTCAGAACTCCAAGGCCCAAAAATGGAGTTTAATTTGCTAGAAATACAAGACAGAGGAAGCCATCACTGACTGCATTTGCTACCCCATGTCTAGAATATTCCATCTTTATGAATAACATCATATAAGCTGCATTTACCATGAAGTAACAATGTTAAGTCCTACAGAGAAACTTATCCCACGTATTTCCCAAAGCTCTGGTGGTTCTTGTTTATCTTTTCTTCTCTCACAAAACATGGACAAAAATGAAATGCAGAAATCCATCTGAATCCTCACCAGCACAAAACTTCAAGCAGGAGTGCCATGTTTTTCATTTTGTTGGATTTCTTCCCCCCAGGACAGCCACCACAGAGAAAATTATAATTCTGTTTCAGGAACAATTCATACCATTGATTTTACATGACCAAAAGAAGCATAAAAATAAAACAAGGTGGACAGTAGCTTGCCATGTCAAGAGCAAAGTCAGACAGGAAAAGCACCAAATGGTCTCTCACTTGCCAGACTGCTGGCAGTACCAAATTGCTACCGTGGAATGTTAAAAGTAGTGAAGTTAAAATTACCAGAATTATCACAGAGACACCAATGGAAAGGAAAAAAAGTCACAAATTCAAAATGTATTGCTACAAAAAAAAATCCTTTAAATTGCTTGCTTTCAACTCATCGTAAAGTTAGCTGGAAATACAAAATCGCTGTTCTTTGCAGTGATTTTTATCGCCTATGCACAAAACTGAAGACTGTGTCAATTTCTACACTCAACACTCCTATTGCATAGGAAAGGCAGCTCAGTTCAGCTTGTATTGGCTACTCTCTTGACAAACGTTCTCCTAACTAGTTTCTAACAGAACAGTTTTTATCTTCTAATGGTTATAAAACATCCCCCTAACTGGTATGTGTGAATAAGACATATACAAATGCATACACATGAATATTTGAAAAATATTATTTAAAATTCTTCTCCGCATAAAATGATCTTCAGAGGCACAGTTCAGATTTATAAGGCATATTCATCACAGGCAAGACAGCTATCAGAAGAAGTGGAGAAGGAGTATAAGCAAAAGAGCTGCATCTCCTACTCTTAACAAACTCTGATCAATTCAAAATTCAGTTAAACACATCCACAAAATAATCACAGCTATCCAGTCCAGTATAATAACCAGAAAGACAAAAATAGATCTAGATTTTCTGTTCATTTTAAATCTCAAGACAATCACCTAAAAGGTCCAGAAAAGGAAATTTATTTGAAAAAGCGAATCTCCTATGTGCATTTACACAAACACACACTGATGCTAACTTTTGCTTTCACTTTCAGTTCTCAGGAGAGATGATTATGGGAACTCGGTCATATCCATGTGTGCCAGCAATAACTAAATAAGAAAAAAAAGCATGATAGGAGAGTATTCAAAAAACAATGTGCACCCCTTGGACTGGCACAATCAATTCCAGGAGTAAAAAAAGAAACCAATACAGGTCTTTTCTTCAAAAATATAAATGGAGGACTTAACTAACAAGGCAAAATAAATTGGGTTTATAACTTCAGGAACACCACCCTAATATAACCCTGTACATGACTAATATCATAAGAAAGATCAGAGTTCTCCAAACAAACCATCCTCATTTATCAGGTTTCAAAGAACTATAAAATCTTATTAGACTAATTAAGATATTCATATTCATGGATTTCTTTACAGTATATTTTAGAGATACTGTAAGAATGAACACAGAGAGAGAAGTCATAAAATTCTTAATCATACAAAAGGACAGACACACAGGCATACAAGGGAAAAATTTTCATCTTTTCTCTTCCTATGCTGACCTGAACATATGAAGTTAACCACATGCTTATTTATAAAAATTTAGTAAAGCTCTACTTACCCAGCATCCTCCTGGAAACCTTCTAGTTCATCTCTTTGCTCTGCTAGGGTGGATTCGAGATCCAGATAGGTGCCATTATGAGACAATTGCAGGGTGCAGTCATCAAGCTGTAGAACAAAATTCAGACCATTAGATTAGAGCAGTTTTTCTCTCTAACATACCTCTAACATTGTCTTCCCATTTTCCAGGTCCTCAGACAAGATCTCCCTAAAACAAACAATACGTCGGGAGCAGGTAAGAAAAATTTTTTGCCAATTTACTCAATTCCAAACCCATGTTCCCTAGACCATGCTTGCTCACAACAATATCAACACAACTAACAAACACAGTGAAATTTATTAGAACATACAGAAGGAGATTAGAGGGCTTTAGCACAAAGCCTTTAAAATGTAATACAGAAAGAGAAGTTAATTTCAATGTGTATCTAGGATATAAATTACTGTTCTCTGTTCTTACAGTACAGTTGTAAGTAGAGTTTCTGAGCCTCTGGATGAAGACAGAAGGAAGAAAGAACTGTTTTGTGAGCCACTGAATGGTCCCTATGAGGACAGATATAGCCAAGGGACAGTGCCAAATGTGGCAGCCAAGAGTTGGGGTCCTGCAGTGAGGGCGAGCACAGACAAAAAAGTCACAGATTTTTCTGGCATTCTGGTTTTAGGGCCAGGCACTAACCAGCCTCAGAGGGTGCAGGAACAACATTCCTAGGCACTGGGTGAGGGGAGGACTTGAAACCTGTGCCAACTTCCTACAAAGGTACTGAGGTAATCAAGGACCAGACCTGAAAGCGGAAATCTGCCCACAATGATGCTTAAGATGAAGGGAGAGAGAAATTAATAAACTGTCTTTATTTCTTTTCTGTCTTCCCTCATCTTCAAGTTTTCCATTAATTGTTCCAGCTGTTGTTAAAAAAAAAAAAAGCCAGATTTGACTAAAGTTAGAAAATAAATTTTCTGGGGTTTTATTTGCAGGGTGCTCATCACAACAGAAGATCTAGGATGAATCATCCAAAAACTCCGGCTAACTCATTGACCAGGAACACAAAATAATTACTGATTGAGAGAGAAAACTAAAGAAGCGTTTAGAAGAGCTAGAAATGAACATGAACTCCTCTCTTACAATGGCGTAACTCAGTGCCAAATAACAAATAATGACGTAAAAAGCCTTCCCAGGGCAGGAGAACCAGCCAACATGCACCGAGGGGCAAGTGAATATAGAGGGTTGGCCTGCCTCACCACTAGGGAGGTAAGTGACCATCTGCTCAGAGAATCCAGCCCAGAAGCATAAAAATGGACACCTGTGAGTACAGCTGAACACACTGCTGGGACCTTCACCTGCAGCACTGCACTGAGGGTCCTTTTGTAACTGTTTCCAAGCTCACTTAATATTGCAAGCTCTAGATGTGTTGCGCTACTAGATAAAAAATCCAGTCTGACAGCGAAACAGAACAGAGAACCATTCAGGTTGGAGAAGAACTCTATGATCATTGAGTCTCACTGTTAACCCAGCACATGTTAACCATAAAAGCATGTTCCTCCATGCCACATCCACATGTCTTTTGAACTGCAGGGATGGCAATTCCACCACTTCACTGGAGAGCCTGTTCCAACACCTGGCCACTCTTTCAGTGAAGAATTTTTTTTCTCATATCCAATCTAAACCTCTGCAGGTGCAACGTGAGGTCATTTCCTCTTGTCACAGAATTATAGAACGGTTTGGGTTGGAAGGGATCTTAATCACCTCTTCCAACCCCCTATGTCATAGTTTTCCTGCTGCACAATGTGTTCCAGTTCCTCCTCTTGGTTGCCAATGCTGCATGCATATGTGTAGATGCACTTCATTTGGGTGATCAGTCCCGCTGCCTTTTCAGGGGAAGAGGCTCCAATTCCTGAGCATTCCCATGTGCTTCTATAGATTCTAGCACATAATAACCCTTGCTGCTGCATGGATCTCCACCCCCTACCACTAAGATACAGCAGACCAAAGGCCCTCATTAGCACACTGTCTTTCAAACAGTAGCATGCTGCCTCCAGGTCTGTATTCAGTTATCATGATTTTATCCCCTCACTCCTCCAAATCTTGTTTACAGCTCTCTCACTGAGACCTGCTAACTCCTGTGCAGAGACCCTTTCCCCCTTTGAGACATATGTACCCTGTCTCCTGCCAGCAGGCCCAGTGTCATGATTAGTGCTGGGGGTTGGGTTTTCTTTCCTTTTTTTCATTTGTCACTCATGGAATTTTTTCCCATTGAGTTGCTAAGAGGCACTGATGGCTGGGTGCATGAGGCAGAGAGGGAGGACTCTTCTGGTTTTTGGGGGTTCCTTTCAAATGGACAGAGATACCGCAGGAACAGTAGCAAGTAAAAGATGGGAGCTGGAGCAGCCGGGGGCTCTCTCTCTTTCTGGGCTTCAGAGGAGGACCTGCAGCCTGGGCAAAGGAATTCACTACCACTGCCTTAGCCCAGTGGGAAACCTTTCTTCTGCTGCTGGGCCCCGCATCCCCCTGCCTTGCTGGGATGTCCTGCAGTTACAGCTACCATCACAGAGCTTCTGATACATCTTGCCCACCACCCTGGGATGTTTTGCTCATTCCTGCTGTTCCAGGTCAGTCCTTCTCAGAGTCCTGCTGGGGGGCACTGGGATCGACCGCCCCAGGGTTTGTGAAGCAAAGCCTCCCTATCTCGGACAAAGCCACCATTGCCACGTGCTCCCCTGGCCCGCCCCACAGCGCCCCCTGCAGCCGCGGGAGAATCACCGCACCTGCCCCGCCCATCGGGAGCCACCAGCGCCCCTGCCGGCTGTGACAGGAACTGCACCAACGGGGAAAGTGCCACAGTCAAGAACGCTGTTACTGGGTTTTCTGGTTCTGTTTGGTGTTAATGCCGTAGTTGTTGTTTGCTCTATTATTCATACTAGTAAAGAACTGTTATTCCTGTTTCCATATATTTTTGCCTGAGAGATCCTTAATTTCCAAAATTATAATAATTCGGAGGGAGGGGGTTCACATTTTCCATTCCAAGAGAAGACACTTGTCTTTCAAACCAAGACAGTCAAAGAACCCAAAATGAAGATGGTTTCATCCCTCAGGATTTAGCAAAAACAAACTGACAAATTCTTCGCATTCCTCCATCTACCAAAAGGCAATCATGGCAATGGTGGTGTAGCCATACATCCCTGCTGCAAAGGCCACTTTGAGAAGAGTCAAATATTTAACACCTTATTTCATGCCCATCTTCTGCCACAGGTGGCAGCCAATGACTCTCTGAAGGGGTAAGCAGGAGTCTGAAACAGCCAGTGACTCAAGGAAAGGAAATTACCACCCTTTATCACTCCCGTGGATTTTTCTTTCTGCTCTTAATACTTAGAAAGAAAATCAATTAAAATCTATCCTTGATGAATTACCTCTTTCAATTTCCAATCCAACTTTTGATTCTCAGTACCTGTTCAGGAAAAGCATAATAAGCAGTCACTCGTCTTATCTGGCAGTCAATAACTAAACTTAGTCACTCCATTTCCTGCCACTGATTTATATCCAAGAAAGGAAGACAAATAGTATTCTGGATTAGCTGAGTTGGAAATACTGTAGAAAAGCTCATTTACAATTAGTGATAGAGCACGACTTTTGCAATTTGAAAGTAAAGTTCAACCTCTGGAGAAAGGGTAGAGAGGAGGTCAAGCTGTATTTCAAAGTTGTTCCATTTTTTTTGCTTTTCTTTTTTGGATTTTTCCCTGGTGAAGGAGTAAGCCATTAAATAAGGTAACATAAGATTTTACTCTGATTCCTAGGGCTTAAAGAAAAAAATAACTTCCAAGTGCAACCCTCTGATATTAAAAACATGACAGCATTGCTACTCTGTCTATTTCCAGTTACAAAGGAGATTATTAACCTATGCTAATTCAAAATACACTCTTCAGAGAAGAAAGACAAAATACTACTCTGGGAAACTTTTTCCAAGTAGTTCAGGGTATGTAATGAAATGCTAATTTATTCAAAGTAATGCCAAAAGGCATACTACTAATTAGATAAATGTTGTGCTGTCTCTATGGAGATTAGGAGATTTGCCCACAATTTCCATTTATACGGCATAATGAGAGAAAAGAAATTGTACTTTACAAATATCTTGTGACTTTAGTGTACAAAAAGCACTATGGGAACAGGAAGTCCTTCATGGACAAAATAAATAAGAATAGTACATTGTACCTATGTTCTTCTCATTTTCATAGTTTCAGCTGAACATGGTATTCATTCAGGCTTTAAGGCACTGTACATTGCATGCTGTATTTGTTAATAGGAGTTATGGTAATGAGAGAAATGGCAATATATTTTATTTCCATTACTTAATACTGAGTCTTGCCAAAAAGTTGGGTTTTTTTAATTCTCTTTCATGTGTACACACAAAGATGGAAGTGACGAAACAACACTTTAAAAGTTAAGGTAAGTATTAAGGCAATGAACTCTTAAAATCTTCCTTACATAGGGATCACTTTGCCTCCAGCTTCATTTGTACACATATATTATAGGCAGAATACAAAAAAAGGAGCCACTTCATGAATTATTTTTAATTAGTAAATTGCCTACATTTTTCAACACAAAGAATGGCTGATGTTCTCTCATTAGTGCTTATTCGTAACAATTCAGAATGTTGGTCCCTCCCCTCTGCTCAATGTTAATCCCATGTTTATTTGCTATACATCACTTCTCCTGTCTCTGGAGACTGTCACAAATAGCCCCATCTAGTTTGTTCATTACATGCTTCTCCCACTGATCATAATTCACATTGAAATCCTAATTAAAAACCATCTTCTCTTAGGAAAATAAAGAGGCAGAATTCCTACAAACAGTCTTTTAAAGAATATTTAACTGAGTTTTACATCATCATGAATGAGACTTCTATTCAGCTTTTGAGAAATTATTTTATTTAACCTCTTTATTCATTACTTTCTTTAACTGTTCAGTATTCCTTACTAGTCCCAAAATTCTGATCTGCATTTTGTTGTTATTAAACTGTGTAATTCATTTTTGCTACTGCCAAAAAGTGAGATTCTCCAAGACCTTTTCAAAATCTTACAAAACCGTTTGTTCTTAAAATCTCTAACCCATCCCTTCAAATTGTTTATCATTTTTTGCATGACACTTTACTCTATTGCCAAGAAGACCTAAAAGGTTGATACAAGTCATTTAAATGGAACTCATCCTATAGGTTTTTCAATACTTTCCTATAATCACATTAAAAGAATACTACCATGGAACTATAAAGAGAAATAAACACCATCAAATGGGACAAAAGTAATGCTACTTTTCTGAGTCAAACACAGGGTTACTCCATCATCAGTCTTCTGCAAGATTTCAAAATTTTTGATTTTAGTATAAACATTAAATGGTATCAAAAAGCTATAAAAAAACCTACGTGTTCATTTCAATTACATTCTCATCTTTGCAAGATTACATTCTCATCTTCTTTTTTTGGAAGAGCATCCATGGTATATTTTTGAATCCCTATGGTAATTTTTGCAATCTCTACAAAGAGTGGGAGTACCTAGGAGTAGTCTCATTCACATAAGTGAAGAAACAAAAACATACGCAACAGTCAACAAAATAGTGCTTTAGTCAGACTCACCAGCTGTGGATAGTCAGACCTGTGCACTGGGTTTACGGGAAGGAAGCAAAGAAATTAAGACTGTCTGTACACAGGTCTTCCTCAATAAAAAATAAACTGATGTGCTAATTATCATCTTCAGTTTCATACTGAAATGGTAAGACCTGTCTTCTGTCATGACAAGATCAGTATCGAAAAGCAGTAATTGCTTAGGTGCTGATTCACTGATTTACAGCTGTCTTTTTGGACACGAGGAGAACCTGGAAAAGGCTGCTTAAGCAGCATTGACCTCACTAGCTACTCACTGATTTTCCATAACTGACCAGAAACATAGAAACAGTCAGACAACCAGATGCTTGTGTACAACAGCCTGACATGTAAGTAGAGCAACTAAATTAAATTAGAGCCACTCTCTCTGTAATAAAGGTTCTAGAAGAACAACAGAGAAATGTTTGAACTTTTTCAGATTGTAGCTGTGTCCACATATTGCTAACTGATCCACACCATCCACACACTACAGTACCTATGCTGCAACCAAAACTGGAACAAATGGAAAACCATGAAAGCCCCATGCACACAAACCAAAACACCACCATTCAAACAGTTCCATATATATATATACACATGGATATAAATTATGCATGTATTTTAGATATTTTTCCCTGCAGTTTAAAAAAAAAAATAACAATTGCCTAAATTTGACAGATGCATCCCAAACAGCATCTTATGATCCATAAAAAATCATAAGATTAAAAACAATAGTTTACTGTTATATATTTATACCTACGCTGGTTAAAGTTTCACTTACAGAAGTTGAGCACAATTCATTATGCAAAAGCAAACAAATATTTGACTAAAAAGTTAAAGTATGAGAATATTTAAAAGCAGAGCTTCCTACTCATTCATATTTTGTCATTTCCCCCATTATGGAGTAAAACTGTACCACACAAAAGGATAAGGGTATCCTGGCTTCAATTATTACCAGGAACAAGCATAACAAGGTCAGAGCTGCAGAGCTTGATCATGGCCGTGATCCAAGGGTCACTCCCACCTCACCAGCACATGGATAGCCCTCAGCAGCAACACACCCATTTGCAAAATGAACACATACAGGTTGGAGAAAGCTAAGCAACCCACTCCTGCAAGTGTTCCTTATAGGCTACCAGTAAATCAAGAACATAGGACAGAACGTCAGTTTGCCATCTTCTGTCTCAGGTAACCATAGCTGGCTAGTAGTGGCTAGTTCCTCATCCTGTGGGGCCAAAATAGTTCATATTACAAGACTATCAAGCTTAAGAAGACTCAAAATAGACCAACAGCAGTACACCAGTGATGATTTTTTTTTTCTTATTTCAAGCACTGACCCACAGAAAGAGGTAACAGCCATTTTTCTTCACAAGGAAGTCCTTATTGCCATGCAACAGGAAAGCTCATCTTTGTTTTGAATTTCACAGTTGAAGTACATCACCAAAAGGAGCAAAGAATAGCAGGGGAAAAAAAACAGCAAGAAAAGGTGTTGATCAGCCAGTTACCTGGGGCTGATAAATGATTGCTGCCACTTTTAGAAACTAGTTAAGTAACAGAAATAAAAGTAAATAAAAAAATATCTGACAAGGGAAAACAGTTTTAAATACGAGGAAAGATTTAAATTAGATATTAGAAAGAAATTCTTTACTCAGAGTAGTAAGGCACTCTAACAAGTTTCCCAGAGAAGCCGTAAATGTGCCATCAGTCAAAATGTTCAAGGCCAGGTTGGATGGCCTTAAGCAACCTAATCTAGTGGGTGGCATTGCTGCCTATGGCAAAGGGGTTGGAAACAAATGATCTTTAAGATCCCTTCTAACCCAAACAAATCTATGATAAATGCGAACAAAGTGTTACCAAGTTGGCAGCCAGTGTGCATGCCAAGATATAGCCAACTATTCTCTTTATATTACCTTATATTTAAATAAAAGTAGGCACGCTTCAAAAATGCAGTTCTAACAGTGATCAAGGATTGCATTCAAAGGACAAAGGGCCCTACAGTATAACATGAGAGGAGGGTACTCTTGTTTACTAGTGTTAGTACAAATCACCAAAACCACTCAACTTTGCAGTCACTTGCTGGAACCACAGCCAGCTCTCACCAGATTTCCAGTAATCTGAGCTAGACCCACTGGACAGATTACTTAGTTCATTTGGTTGTTTCCAAAATTTACAGAGAAATGGAATAAGAGAGGGAGAGATTAAAGTAACACAGTATCAAACTGTGGAAATAAAAATCCCTTTTCAATTCTAGCCTTTGGAACTGCCTCCGAAAATCCTTATCTTACTCAAATGTCTTAGTTTATTTTTCATTTAAACATGATTGCATTACAATCATTCTTATTAGTAGTGGTGCGCTCCTTATTCACCTACAGCATGCTCTGCAGACTAGGGTTGATGAAAAGCAAAGTTACTTTAAGCTCAGTTTTCCCTCTCTAAATCCAAAGCCTTGTTTGGCTTTACACATCATGAGTCTGACACATTCACACACTCAAGCTATGCAGTTCTTAAACACTCTCTCTTCTGGTTCAGCTGTTTGCGACACAGTGGGAATCCCGAGCCAACCAGAGCCAGATTACCAGAGCCAACAAGTCTCAGTTTTCCCTTTGCATTCCCATATCCTCCCTTGTTTAATAAAACCAATTACACCTCAGGAAAAAGCAGAAAAAGCAGCTCATCCTACTCAGCAGCACAAAGGTATTCCGAATTTCTACGCAAAGTAGTACAGACTGATTGGTGGAAATTAATATTTGATAGTGTCATCCTAGACCAAGCTTCCTATGAGAATTGACCACACTGTTTTCAGAATGTGCCATATTTTAATGTTTTTCAAATTTTATTGCAGATCAGCAGATTCAGGTTTTCCGTACCTGCACACAGCCAGTGGTCCTTTGGTAACACTTTGAAATGCAACATGGTTGCTGTCACTGTTAGTTGTCACAGACTAAGAAAAAATAGGAATGGTCTAGTTGCATCCCACAGATCTCAGCAAATCCAACAATTGTTTACCTGGCTTCAGTTACAACCAACTGCTCTCTTGCGACTCTCTTCTCATGTGAGTAGGTGCTACCTGGTCTGGGTCACATCATCACTTTGGGCAATATGATGCAGAAAGAACAAAGAACCAAGGCCAGGACTGATGCCACACAACCCATCTTGGGTAAAAAACTTGACATTCATGAGATAAAAGGAAAGCAAATAATCTGTATGTAAACCACATGTTAGTGCCAGGATTAACAGCAGACACTAAAAACTGCTCTCATTTTCAAGTATGACAGCAACCACACACATCATCACTATCTTTATCTAAAAGCCCTGTGTGCCAGGTAGCCCCACCGCAATTACTTGAAACAAAGCTATACTTCTTCTCCCATACTTTTCTCCTTTTTAAATCTAAATTTGTAGCTCAAAGTATTTTCTAAAAAAATCCTAAAAACTTACCCTTTAAAATTCCAACTAAACCAATACTTCTGTGAGGTCAGAGTTTTAAACGCAAGGTCAGGCACAGGGGCTACACAGAAGGTCATTTTTGGTGATGGCAACTGTGCCACTTTCAGTCATCCATGCTCACAAGTCAGTCGGTTGCTGAAGTCCAGCAAACTCACTCTTCTATACTGATTTAGAGGTTGATGGAAAGACCCCTAATATCTTCCTAGATCTTAAACTTTATATTATAAGAAGTAATCCAGCATGTACAACAGTATTCCCAAATTTTTCAGCCCTTTAGGAGTGATTAGCATATCTTGTAGGAGTAGTTATTAATGCTAATGCACATGTGATTTATTTTTAGCACAGTAATTGCCATTGTCAAAATACTTCATAAACTACAAGCACTTTGCAGAGGTTATGTGCAGTCACATTGACCGAGCCATGCCTCCACACAAAGGATAATCCAAAGGTTTGCACAACTGAGCGTAGGGACACAGGAGCACAATCTCTTTAGGAGGAACTGCTAGTCTGATATGGAAATGGTGGTATTTTGAACATAGCCTGCACTCCTAGTCTGAAACAGCAGCTTTTATCTCTGGTCTGGTAGACGCCACAAAATACTCCTGGGGTCAGGTAATACAGGGCATGAAGTGAAACATAAATGCCACATTAGATCCTCAAGAGCCAGTGGAAAAATACACTGCCAATAAAAATATTCTGCTGAAATAACAAAGACATTGAAAACAAACACAGAAAGCTGTTATATTAATATTATGGGTTTGACTTAAGAATAACAAAAGGAAGTTCAGAGTTCAAAATTCTGAAACTGCTATTTCAGGGGTCTCAAATACAGACAACACCACAGCGAACAAATAATGAGTAGATGCCTACCTGTTGCTATTCTTGGGCAGCTTTGTCACCGACTCTCAGACCTTTTGCTTTGTGATTCCCTTTAACATAGTACTCCCCAGGGAGCAATTTAGAATTTATTACAGTATCTGCGTCCAAGTGTGACACTGCAGCTTCCAACAGCAGCCATGTAGGCTTTGTTAGAAAGCATATGATTGCTCAAAATGTCAATAGCCATGGAACAAGACAGCCAAATTCATTTAGTGTTTAGTGAAATGTTTAATATTAACTAAAAAAAAACTTAACGAAAAAATTAAAAATAATTACATTTCTGCATTAAAAAACCTGACAATAGCATGTGGGATGAGGAACTAACATGCCTAATTCTACCATTTTCAGTTATTTAAATTTGAGATGACACACGAATCAAACAGGCAACAGAATTCAGCAAAGTCAAATTTAGACCAAAAAGTTACATCTCTTTAACACAAAAAATCCCGCATTTTTCTCACAGTAAACATAACAAACCTATAGCATGAGAATAACCTAACCTCTGCATCCATTCAAACTTTTTGGCATCTAGATTTTTTAAATCACTTTCCCCGTCTGTGTTCAGCTTTTCCTAATAAGGAAGACAAAGAGCTAGCTCTCCTCACCTTCATGATTAAGGACATCTTCAGCCGAACAGAACGAAGAGAGGTCATAAAACCAAGATTCTTTATTTGAAAGTATATACAGCTTTTTGGCTGATACAAAGGGGATGCCTACAGCTGACAAGCTCTCATTAACATTTGGCTGGAATTACTGTGAAGGTATCCAAGGAAATGGAAATAATCTCAAAGGAGGAGTTAGGTCAAGAAAAATGAGATGAGGAGGAGGAGAGAAAGGATTAGGTTCAATGAAGTTTATCATCTGAGAAATCTTTTGTTCAGAGTGTGTGTATCTGTATATAGGAGAAATATTGAGTTAAAATCTCAGAAATCATTCTTTTAAAGGTAAGTAGTAGTCCAGGAAGGCAAAAATGATAACTATTTAATGATAATTCCATCTGTCTTTTGTGCATCTCTTATTAAACTGAAAACTGAAGTATTTCATATTTGAAAAAGGATTTTTGAAGTCATGTAGGAGAATGAACATATAAATTGCAGCCTTTTATTTTTAACACGAAACCCTGAGAAAAAGCTTTCTACTGATATCCTCCACTTTGCACACAAGGATTATATCATTGCTATTTTAACTGCATTTGAGACACCACAGGTTGCTCACTATTCTATCACAAAACTAAAATACTGGACTACTTCAGAACCACCCACACAATTTACAAATATGCAGGAATGCACACAGTAAGCAATTGCCCATCTTTGGCTGTAGTAATTTCATTGCCATAACTGGCTGAACACCTACTAGACAATATACAACAACAACAAAAAATAGAGAACAAGCAATAATACAGTCTGCAGCTGGCATTTCCATCTATATGACCCACATCGGCACTCTTTTAAAAATGGTGCAGCTGCAATGTCAGTCATGCAATGTAAGTAAGATGTACTTAAAATCAGTATTTGATAGAAGAGGTTATTTGCATCCATAAGCACTTCTCTATGAAAAATTAAAACTAAGGAAAAATGAAAAAGTAGGGGCAAGATACTAGGCCATTTAAGAGCATTTTAGAGCAGGACGGTCCTGGGGGAAAGAAGACAGCTTCAGAGAAAGAGGAGCAGAGAATGGTTCTGAAACAACAGCAGTTCTAATAAACCCACAAACCTCTGAAGGCCAAAAGAGATGGGGAGTTAATGAGAGCCACAGACTGAGCCAGTAAAAGATATAAGAAGCCCAAGATAAAGGGTCTTGTTATGATCAAATTTTGACTCAGAAGCTTCTGATCAGGTGTCTGAAAGCTACAAAACCCAACAATAACAACAAAATCTAAAAAAACTAGCACAAACCATAGGTTTAGAGAGAAGAAAATACACTAAACATATTCACACAAAAGGTTTGCATGAAATACAAAAAAAAAAATAAAGTATGGCAGCACTATCAAAGGGAACATCATACATTTGTCAACAGAATCATTTTTCAAAAATAGCCTGAACCTTGGAGGTTTAAATGAAATATCAGCTCTACTAACAACATTATAATGAGTACAGTCATCAACTCTTCCTAATACTTAGACTGCCTCTTAAAGGCTTTGTGGTTTCTAAACCAAACATCAATTGGGATGTCATTAAAAGAGCAAGATTAAAGTTTATGAGAACAAAACTCAATATAAGAACGCCAAAAAAATGGGGAAAGTACATGTACCTTGTAAACTCCCTTCTTAGCTTCAAGGTTTAAGAAAAGCACAAAGGATCTAAAGTCACATTTTCTACCCTTAAGCAGAATTTATTTGGCACTTGTGCTTAGTTTTGTTTTTTGGTGTTTTTTTTGTTTTTTTTTTTTAACCAGTCATTTCTTCCTTGTTTGATTCGCTGCCAAGAAGTTTCAATCCTCAGCTTTAAAACAGTTGTCTGGACTAGAACAGGCAAACAAAAAAAAATCCCTCTGAATTCATTAGGATAACATCTGAATAACACTGAAGCAAAAAAAACCCCCACACTCTTCAATGCAGTTACAAGTAAAATAATAAGTTTGTGGGGAAACAATGATTGCAACACTACCAGCCATATCTCAACAATACTCATTGCTGCTTACACTCTGATCACTCTGTTTCAAAGTTCATCAAGAAAATAAGTAGGAAAAAAAAAAGGCTTTAATAATAAATTCCTGATCTATTTTCCTTTACAGTGGACAGACTATAAAAGATACCATGGGGGACCAGCTGATGCCCTAAGAGGAAAAAAAAGACTGAAATAGTTTGGGGAACTAGCAAGTGAGGATCATAGTACTCAAAAACACCAACAAAAAGAAAGCTAATTACGCTTTTAGTCTGACAGAAATGCAAAACTGTTTAAAAGTGAACATTCAAAACATTACATAATGGGCCAATAAACCTCATAATTAGAGCAAATAAATATCAAATCTAGTTAAATACTTCTAGGAATACGAAGATTAATTTTTCGTACCTAAGAGCAAATAAAACACGTATGTTTCAAGACATCCACCACCCATTATCTATTATTTAAATTGTTTCACTAGGGTGGTACTCAGTATAGATTATAGACTCATGGGATGATTTCTATTGAAAAGGATCTTAAATATCATCTAGTTCCACTCCCCTGCCATGGGCAGGGACACCTTCCACTTAAACACTTCCAGGGATGGCATATCCACAACTTCTCTGGGAAACCTATCCCACTGCCTCACCACCTTCATGGTAAAGAATTTCTTCTTAATATCCAATCTAAACTTACTCTATTTCAGTTTAAAGCCATTCTCCTTTGTCTTATCACTACAGGACCTCGGAGAAAGTCCCTGTCCAAGTCTCTTACACTCTGTATAAGTACTGGAAGGTGCTATAAAGTCTCCCTGCAGGCCTCTCTCCCCCAACTCTCATAGCCTGTCTAGAAAGGAGAGGTGCTCCAGCCCTTTAAGCATCTTTATGGCCGTCCTCTGGATTCTCTCCAACACATCCATGTCCTTCTTATGCTGGTGGGCCCAGAGCTGAACACAGTACTCCAAGTGAGGTCTCACAGGAGCAGGTCTCTGGATGGTATCCCTTCCCTCCACATGACACAGCTGGGTGTCATCAGCAAACTTGCTGAGGGTGCACTCAATCCCACTGTCCACGCCACTGACAAAGATGTTGAACAGTGCTGGTCCCATTACCAACATCTGAGGAACACCATTCACTACTGGTGTTTACTTGGGCACTGAACTATTGACTGCAACTCTTTGAGCAAGGCCACCCAGACAATTTCTTATCCACTAAGTGGCCTGTCCATCAAATCCACATCTCTCCAGTTTAGAGAATAGGACTTTGTACATGACTTTGTTGAATGCTTTGCATAAGTACGGGAAGATGACACCAGCTGCTCTTCCCTCACCCACCAACACTAGAATCCCCTCACAGAAGTCTACCAAATTTGTCAGGTATGATTTGCCCTTAGTGAAGCCACATCAGTTGTCATCAATGCTCTCATGATTTTCCACACGCCTCTGTGTAATTTCCAGGACGATGTGCTCCATGATCTTGCTGGGCACCAGAGTAAGATGGACTAATATGTAGTTCCCTGGATTATGCTTCCCCTTTTCCAAATAGTGAACATCCACCAGAATGCCACAGCTTCTCAGAAACAATGGATAGTGGTTTAGCAACATCATCACCAGTTCCATCAGGACTCATTAATGTATCTCATCAGGCCCCATGGATTTGTGTACTTTCTCGTTCTATAGATGGTCTCAAATCTGACCTCCTACAACAGGCAGCTCTTTATTCTCTCAGTACCTGCCATTTGCCTTCTGCATCCCAGGCAGCATGGAGTACTTGCCACTTAAGACCAAGGTAAAAAAAGTCATTGAGTACCTCAGTCTTTTCCACATTTTGGGTCTCCAGGTCTCCTGTTTCCTTCTGTAGAAGGCCAACATTTCCCTAATCTTTCTTTCATTGCTCATGTGCCTGCTGAAGCTTTTGTTGTCCTTGACATTCCTCGCCAGATTTAATTCTGTCAGGGCTTTGGTTTTCCTAACCCATTTCCTGACTGCTTGGACAATTTCCTTCTATTCCTCCCAGTCTACCTGTCATTGCTTCCACCTTCTGTATGCTTCTTTTTTGAGTTTGAATTTGTCCAGATGCTTCTTGTTCATGTATGAAGACCTCCT
Source organism: Irena cyanogastra (assembly GCA_013397155.1). Lineage (NCBI taxonomy): Eukaryota > Metazoa > Chordata > Aves > Passeriformes > Irenidae > Irena > Irena cyanogastra. The sequence continues at coordinate 379,948 of VWZV01016197.1, read as the reverse complement.
GGTGATTTTGCCTGATATCCTTCTTTTTGGGGATGCATTACTCCTGAGCTTGAAGAAGGTGAACCTTCAATATTAACCAGCTTCTCTGGGCTCCTCTTTTCTCCAAGGCTTCATTCCATGGTAGTCCACTAAGCAGCTCCTTGAAGAGGCCAGATTCTGCTCTTCTGAAGTCTAGGGCAGAGAGCTTGCTGGGAATCCCCTGGCTGCCCCAAGGATATTGAACTCCACCAGTTCCTGGTCACTGCAGCTGAGGCTGCCTTTGAGCTTCACATTCCCCACCAGCTCCTGCTGGTGAGAATGAAGTCCATCATAGCACTTCTCCTCAATGGCTCCTCCATCACTTGGGGAAAGAAGTTTTCATCAACACATTCCAGGAACCTTCTGGAGTGCTTCTGCCACACTGTGTTGTCCCTCCAACAGGTAATAGGATGGTTGAATTCCCCTTTGAGGACCAGGGATTGTGAACATGAAGTTTCTCCTACCCTGTCTATACAGGGCCTCACCTACTTAGTCTTTCTGCTTTGGCAGCCTGTAGCAGAGCCCCACTACAATGTCCTCCCTTTAATCCTGACCTGTGAACTCTGTGTCCTCACCCACCCCCATCCAGAGCTCCATGCACTCCAGCTGGTCATTGACTAGAGGGCAACATCCCTCCTTGTGTCCCCTGCCTGTCCTTCATAAGGAGCCTGTATCCATTCATTCGAGTCATAGGACCCATCCCACCATGTGTCATGCAAGTAGCCAGCTCCTGGCAGGTCTTGGCACTTCCCTGGGATTTCCCCATCTCAGGAAACCCCCCTGCATGCTGTGATCTCCTATTCTGCTGTGGAACATGCCTGCATCACCTCAGTAATTGCTCTAAACCACCTGGCATTAGCTACTGTAGATCAATAACATCAGTCATCACTTTCTTCCATGCACAAAAGATCTACCAAGAACCTGTATTTTGCTATAAGCACAAAAGTTCCTATAAACCAACCCACTTGAGGCTCTTGTTTTCAGTGCTAGTTGCCAACATAAAAAAAAAAATTCCAAATGACTTAAATAAAGCATAAACAGTAGTTCTGATAAGCTAAATGGGTCAAACATTGCACATGGCTCTCTGCAGTACTTGACTGGACTTACAAAAGTCTATCTAATTGATTTGCAGTGTATTTGCCTGCAAAAAAAGATACTGGAAATGGTCACAGACACCTACAACACCTATATATGTACATGACACCTTTATGTAACTACGTGTCATTGTCAGGCAAGCTGGAACTTTGTCAGCTTCAAAGCAAACAGTCTCATCTGTGTTCTCTAGCCCCTGCCCAGAAGTTGCCACTTGTAACATAGATCATTTTGACAGTCTACCTCACAACAAATGGTTGGGTTTCCTGGCAATGCAACTGGGCATCAAGCTGTCAAAATATCTCAGGACCGGCTGTTTTGAAGTGTCTGATGCAGATTTGCCACCAAACTCATGCATCATGGAAGAACTCTCCTTTAGACAGCTGAGAACAAGCAAGGAAGGGGAAGATGCTATTTTGAAGATTAAGCGTCAAAATTATTTTACACATGTCCAGGGCTACTGAGCAGATCTGGTCCTTAGGGGTGTGCTCATATGAGCTGGCCAAGACCACACACAGTCCTCCATTCCCAAATTGATTGACATAATATGTTGTACCACAGATAACCCTTCATACCCATGTGGTTGTGTTCAGATGCTTCTTGCTGCTGCCTGTAACAAAGTAACTTGGAACACCCTATTGTATACAGAATATGCCTCCAGACTGTATGGATTATCTGGTCTAATATTTCCCAGAAGGTACAGGAACACCATACTTGTAGCTTACAAAACTAGGGACTTCCCAACTTTGTGGGGCAGGACTTCTCTTTAAAAAAAAAAAAAAAAAAAAGAGAGAGAAGTAAAAAAAATCCTGAGTAAGCGGCACACTGATTTATGATTTTGAGTTAAATGGGAATGTGGATGTGGTTTACGAAGGGAACACAGCTGCATGTAGACACCTTTAATACTAAAAGTTGAAAAGCATTTTAATGTTTTCACATGGAGAAACATGTCCAACACTTGAAGTTTGGTACAAAGCTAGGAGCAAATTTAAAACAGTGGGAAGAATCACACTTCCCAGCAGCAGAGGCAGCCCTAAGATGGTTAACCCACAGTCACACAGCAAGCTTCTGGCACATTCAGAAAGAGCAAATGTTCTCCCAAGCCTTAGATCAAGGCATTCATCACAAGCTCATCCCTTCTATCCAAACATGGCCTTTTGGCACCTGTTTTGAGACCCAAAATTCTCAAAACAAAAGTATAGGCTTTTCTGACACATGAATTAATTATATACTACCTTACACTAAAAAAAAGCATCATGTTAACTAGTAATGATGAATAAAACAGACTTTCCTTCCATAAAGCTGCTTTAACCTCATTACAAAGTATCTGTCTCAAGTAAAATGGCAAACCCCCCATCTGATAAAAAAGCACTTATTTTGAGCAACTATTATGAAGACATACCTGTCTCTCACATCATATATTCCCTTGATAATCACCATACCCTTCACTGACTTAAAAAACCAGTAGCACAGCAATAAAACACAAAAACAAGTAAAAAACACATTCAAGAAAAAAAAAGAAGCCATTAGTATCTATCTTCAGAATTGATTTTACTACGAATTACAACAAGAATTAATTTATTTTCAGAGTGATCTTAACCACTATTATACTGCAATAACATAACAGAACTTTACCTTGGAGCTGTTGCTATTCATCCTTCCAGTTTCATTCACTACAGGCAAATGTCTCACATAGCTCACACTCTCTAGTAGGAGCTAGCTACAATCAAAAACTCTGAAATATGAAGCACAAAGCTCTGTTTTATTCATGGTGCTTTTGTTTGCCAATTAATTTGAAAGCAATTTTTACAGTGGGAAGAGAAACATGGCTTAGTTAAGCCGCCCTCTTAGACTGCACAGTAAAAGGACAGGGGCATAACCTCTATATAATTTTAAAAATTAACATAAAAACAACTGCAGTTTGCAAAGCCCTTGGTGCCATTCTACACTCACAATGTATACACTGGTGTAACTTTATCATCTCTGCAGGGATGATGTCATCTTCTCCAAGAGCTTTTAAGTGAAATAAGAAACTGGTTCTTTCAATAAGCAAGAAGGCCCAATCCTTTTGTTTGGCTTTCATAGAATCATAAAATCATTTAGGTTGGAAAAGACCTTTAAGATAATCAAGCCTAACCATTAACTGTAGCACTGTCAAATTAACCCCTAAACCATGTCCTCAAGTGCCACATTTACACATATTTTAAATACCTCCAAGAATCATGACTCTACCACTTCCCTGGGCAGCCTGTTCCAGTGTCTGACCACCCTTTCCAAAAAGAATCTCTTTCTAATATCCAATCTAAACCTCCCTGATGCAATTTGTGGCCATTTCCTCTCGTCCTGTTACCTGGGAGAAGAGACTGATTCCCACCTCACTACACCCTCCTTTCAGGCAGCTGTAGAGAGTGATTAGGTCTTCCCTGAACCACCTTTTCTCCAAGCTAAACAGCCCTCACTACCTCAGCTGCTCCTCGTAATGCTTGTGCTCAGACCCTTCACCAGCTCCGTTGCCCTTCTCTGGACACACTCCAGCACCTCTTTTTTGCAGTGAGGGGCCCAGAATTGGACACAGAAGGTCAGTGTGGCTTCACCAGAGCCTAGTACAGGGAGATAATCCCTGCCCTGGTCCTGCTGGCCACACTGTTACTGATACAAGCCAGGCACCATTGGCATTCTTGGCCACCTGGGCACACATTGGCTCATGTCCACCTGCTGTCAACCAGCACCCACAGGTCCTTTTCCAGCGGACAGTTTTCCAGCCACTCTGTCCCCAGCCTGTTGTGCTGCCTGGGGTTGTTGTGACTCAAGGGCAGGACTAGGCACTTGGCCTTGTTGAGCCTCATGCAGATGGCCTTGGCCCCTCGATTCAGCTCCCTCTATGGAGCCTTCCTAGCCTCCAGCAGATCAACAATCCTGCTCAACTTGGTGTTGTCTTCAAATTTACTTAGGGTACAGACAACCACTCATCCAGATCAGCAACAAAGATATTAAGCAGGACTGGCCCAAACAGTGAGCCCTGGGGAACTCCACTTGTAACTTGCCACCAGCTGGTTTGTAACTCCATTCACCACCACACTCTGGACTCGACCACCCACACAGCTCACCCATTATTTTTTCAGTGCACACACAGTCTCCTCTTGAAACACTAGTCCTTCTCTATTTACAAGGGGCAAAACAAGGACTGAATACTAGGGATGCATTCAAAAGGCAGTCCGTGAAAGAGCAGACAGTTTTGAAATTCTCCACAGGTGCTTTGCTGTTGTAGTTGGTTGGTACACAGCCATAGAAACGCGCACACCCAGGAGCATTCCTGTGTCATGGATACTCACTCTTCTCCTGCCTGCAGTACTTCTGGATGACTTTTCATTCCCAGAGCAAAAAATAAATTTAAAAAAAAAAAACAAACAAAAAAAAGGCAAGAGGCAACATTCAAGCCCATCCTGGCAGCAGTCCAAAGGAAAAAAAACCCAAACAAAGCACAAGCCAACAAACAAAGATCCACAGACTGGAAAAATGCTGACAACTTAAGTAGCAGGAAGTTTTTGATGATCCAGAAGCCATTGTGAAGCCCAATTAAAAATAAAGCAACAGCTATGGTTGCTCAGATTGGCCAGGCTAGGCATAGCTAACTCAATCACCCTAATAGAGGAGAGGAATGAACCTTTTTGTCATGCATGAAGAAGGTTCAAAGTAAGAAATTAAAAATACAGTTTTTCTTTTCGTAAAAAACAATAAAAAAAACCACAAAAAACCCCAACCAAAAAAAATCAGAAAACATTTTCACTAAGTGTCAGCCCAGTGCAAAAAGCAACTATAAGCACAAGACCTTCCTACTCTCCCTTTATTTTGAAAATGACACTTTAATTTCTACAGCAGAGGCATTTCAGATTGGGATTTCTGAGTCATTTTTTTCTGAAGCACTTCATTGCTCTTTGCTGGTAGAGAAAACATCCTGGTAGTTATTATGTTTAAATACATGCTTCAAACAGTTTTCAGGTTATTTGGTTTTAGAGAGAGAAATAAGCCCCAGATGTTTCACTGAGAAGGTTTTCCACCAGGAAATTCATGGCCCTTCCAGATGTCTCAGATAGCTAAAAGTCAAAACTTATTTTTTTTCATGACAGGCATGAATATGTTCTTTCCAACAAGTTGCTTATGAGATTATTATAAATGTATCCACAGGCTATAGGTGCAGATTGCACCAGATGGATTTCAGATTATTTAAAAAAAGTGAGCAGAAATTAAATCTTCCTAGTAAATGCCTCTTAGAAGTGTTTTGCATATCTGTATCCTTGTTTGGCATATTATGGCAAGCAAAATTTGACAGAAAGAATCTAATTAAAAAATAAATCATCTCTATTTATAATTACATGAAGTAGGTTAAAATGAGGTCTGGTTTTAATTTTTGGAAACCTTGGACAGCCTTGTAGCCTTAATGATGTGTAGACCTACCTTTTTAGATAGTAAGATGCAAAACCCTTGATGATCATATTATTTCAGTAGCCAAAATTCATATCTCTGTCTGCTTTTCCTCACTGATAGGTAACTTTTGGATGTCTTGCAGGCAGCAACTGCTGCCATTTCTCCCCACCTTTGCTAACACTGTTTCTGTACCCCAGTTATCAGCCATCTTCCCTCTCAAATTTTTGTCATGTTAACATTATCCAGTTAAACTATCACAGAGTGCTCTGACATTCAGGTCTCAGAGTTCCTACTTCTATTTAAGACCTGAGGAAAGGCTTACCATCTAAGAAAAGAACCTTACTTCTCTTTGCAGGTTTGTCTTTTTTTCTAGAGAAAGTGGCAAAAGAATTCTAAACAAGCAATGCTGGGGAGAAAAATTAATACCGCATGCTTTTTTTTAAACAGGAAATATGTCAGCTGTCATCTTGGGAAGCACTACACAAGACCAGGTTTGCACGTTTATTTAATGTACTCTTGTTGGATCTTTCTGGCAGCAGCACCTCCTGCTCCTCATAGATATACAGGCAAAATTCCCAAAGAAGATACTAGGACTCTACATGGCCACCTGTAGGAACAGACAGATTTCACATTCAGATTTCTTAGACGGAAACAAAAATAAATTGAGAAATATCAAGCAGGAAGAGATGAAGGTCCTGATTTTTTGGGAGCAAACTAAACAGTGGAACAGGAGTGGGGTCTCAATCATACTCATGGTTATCCATCAACTTCTTATTCACACCATAAGCGCAGTTCTTCCATCAATCTCCATGTAATCAGCTTCAATACCTCCTGACTCTCAGAGCAAAGCAGAAAGCTCTGGCAACACAGCTTACAAGGATTTGCTCAGAGTATCTACAGAGCCAGAGCTCTGAAGACAGTGTTTTCTTGTCTCAATTACCTGTTTTTCCTGAACACACAGAGAGAAGATCATATTTAATTGATTTATATTTTTTATGAGACCAAATGTACAAAGTTGTATCTTGAGCTGCACTAGCAAAAATTGTTACATCTTGGTTTTACATTCATTGGGGCACAAAGCACTTCTAGAGAGAGAATTACATCGATGAGATTTCTCTTTTTCTCTCTCCTTCTCCAATTAGACATAGTGTTTATGATATGAAATTGCACCATGTTAATAACAAGAAATTGCACTGATGAGTAACTGGATGAGTAACTGCAAGCTCTGTGAACCAACAGAAAAGTTAATAGACACAATTCATTTGTCCTGACTGCCCTTCCAGAACCATATGAAAATATTGATTACTAGTGAATAAACAGTCTTTCTTTAGAAACCACTTATTAAATAATCGATGTAGGGGGTTGTAAACAGCGTAGAGTATAGATCTGCAGTCAATTTCTACTATATTTTGCAATTATTATATAAGTGGTAACTTTGTCCCTATGCTGGAGGGGAAGCACAACTCAAAGTTCATAATTGAAAACAAAAGCCAAGAATGCTGCAAGTACATGATAGACAGAAATCCTGCAAGTGAAGCTTTGCGATTTAAGCTTATGTTGGATCTCTCAATCCCAGCATTAGGCTCCCCTCATTACCTTTCACAAACAGTAGATTAAAGATTTCATCTGTTGGGCATATGCAGTACTTTTTCATCAGTACTTTTTCAGTCCTGAGAGAGTCTAAATTGCAAACATACTTGTATACCTTAATGGCCTTGTGAGCTGTGGGGGGTAGTAGGGTTCCCTGCTAAGCAAAGGCAACCATTCAAGCACAGGCGACAGAAACAGCTCTTAGTCACACAGAGTTGTGAGACACCAAACCAGAAAACTGATTCCACAAAACAAGAACAAGGCTTCCACAGTACAGAGGGTCCCATTGCAGAAATGCATATAGGAGAACCTCAGTACATAAATGCATAACATGCCAAAGGCTAACCCAGGTATTCATGCTTCCCTCCCACTACAGCCTTGGTTCGAATTTAGGTTCAGGTGACAGAAATCAATTTGAGAACACTGGTAAGTTTGGCATAAAACATTCAAGAGATTCTTTTCCCTGGTCATAGACCTTTTAGGTATACTATGATCATCTTTCAAAGAGTGTAATTACGTCATTCAGCAATTTATACTCCAGAAAGATCAGCCCTGATTGCTAAACAACAGTGTCATGATGACAAGCTGACCCTGCTTTGGCCTGATTAGACATAGTGGTTGCTGAAATCTCTCAACAGGATGTGAAGAGAAAGGAATCCATGATCATTACTAGCTATGGTTGATTTTCTGCTAGGAGGGTTTTGGTTGACAAACCACTCCGCTGAGTTACCCTCAAATTTAAATGTCCAGCTTCACATACTTATGTATTCTTTGGTAGCATTTCATTTGTTTGCGAAACTCGAAAAATATAAAAAATGCAACAGATTTCATGTAAAGCCTATAGCAGTTGTTGGATGACTGTTATTATAAGCCTAAATGATGGCTTGTGACAAAACAATAATTGCAATACCAAATAAGGGTATTTTCTTTTTCCAGGAAAAAGAAGAAGCAGAAAAACTATCAGGCTCAATAGACAAGTAGAAACCAGAAGCTGCTTATTCTTATATTATGAATACTGAATAATTTGACAGCATGATGAAAAACCACTAACAAAGGAGTAACAGACAACAGAAGTACATAATCACAAGAAAAATCAGAATAAAGAATGCATACAGGCACTAAATGTTCATTCAGTAGCCAAGTGACATTGATAATACATTTGAAAAAAGTACCTTGGATCTGGATAGTAAAATGATTACTGTAATTTACACAAGGATAGTGCACAGAAACTTACTGTTTAAGCCATTATTGCACTATAAAGAGCTCTTGGAAAAATAACATTAGGGAATCTGGCTGAGCTGCATATTAAGGTCATACTCATGGCCCACTACTCCATCACATCCAATTCAAGATGATCCAAACCTGCAAGAAAAATGTCTCCTCTGACCCATATCTAGAAAACCTCAGCGGAGATAGCTAAGCAAGTAGCAAAATGGCTTTCAAGTACCAGTACTGTGTGTTCTTCATAGCACCACTGTGCTATGAAGACACACACCGGAAAATACCAAAAGTACTTAAGATCTGGAGTCAAAGTTCTAGCCAACACTGTGTCATCAAGAGCATGGAGAAAATATACCCACCTTTGACAACTGTCCTGCTACAATCTGTTAAATAAGATTAAAGTTAATTAAAACATATTTGTGCAGAGAGCACCTTACATGTCTGGAGAGTCTTTCACCACATATGTCAACATGGTGTGCTCCTTCAACAGCAAGTATTTTGCTAACAACTATTTTCACATCGGTCATTTTCTATGTGTCTCCCAAAAATGAAAGTAGCTCAAAAAATCTTGTTCTCAAATCAAAAGTTTAATTTAATATGATATTTTTATTTAGGTTTCCATTTATATGTTCCTTCTTTACTTTCTTCAGTTTAAATGACTGGAATTGAATAGCAACAATATATCCTATTTTTAAACCGAGTTCTTCCTCATTAATATAATTTCAAATATCAATAACATTCTCACAGGAAACATGACAGTTAGACGACTCTTAGGCCCATTAAAAGAAGTACATCCCAAAGCAAAGTCTCATTAATGCCTTTCCTGTGAGAATGATAGGATTCAACACGCCAAAACTAGGGTGACTGCAGATTGCAGCATGGGTCATATTGTCAAACATCACCACTGTCTTGTATGATGGATTTCTATTTTTAATACAGATGTGGGATGGTCCACATTTAACAGCGACAGCCCTCTTCTTAAGAGGTGTGAAATGGATATAGATCCCTTTGGGCAAAGGAAAATGAATGTCGGTAAGAGCGAGCCCTGTTCAAAAATCAACTGCTTAAGCAGGTACTGACATGACTATCCTGACAAATTCTGTTAAACTTTTCATCCCAAAAACTTTTTCCAACAAGCATTCAACTAACTACTTTTGAACTTGTGAGGTTTACACGAGACAAAACACTCCATCTAGTTTTATTGCACTAACTGGGCATTTTTAGTACATTGGACTAGCATATTAAAACCATGGCTTAAACATGTTTCACCCAATATACAGTAAAAAGCCAGTTTTCCTCACAGCAACTTTAGACACTTACTGCTCTGACACTGATGAGACCATGATGTAAATATAATTTTTCCTCCAGAGAAATAAAACAACTGGATACCAACTCATAAGTAAAATGAGTTGTATAAGTTTTCTCAGGGACTGGCTGAAGTGTAACAGTTAGTTCAGGGAAGTTGGATAGACTTCATATCTTTTTCCCTGGCAACAGACACATTTCTTAAGCTTATTTTCACTTTAAAAAGTTTGAAGAATTTAAAGACAAAATAATTCCCCTGCCTCCAAAACATAAAACAACAGATTATGTACAAACCTTTTTTCTCCTGAACCAGAATAAAACAAGGTGCCAACAAAAGATTAATTATCAGTTCAATACTTTATTTTGTACTTTAGAAGAGTATGGTAAGGTTGTGATAAAACACTCAAAGGAAAACTGCATAAACAAAATATTAACCTGCCGCAGCAATGTTGCTATTTAAATATCATGCCAATTTTGCCATTAGGAGACATTGAGCTGAAATGCTTCTCCTGGAATCCCAGGAACTGCTCCCCTCTACCAACACACTCACTCCTGCAGTCAGAGAGACAATGGTCCATGCTCCAAAACCTTTTGTGTCTCTGGGAAGATGAAATGGCTATTTTCCAAGACTTTATACAGGAAAGAAAATTTATTTTGCGTTCTTCGTTATACTACAAACATACATGTGCATCCAGGGGTGAGGTAGACTTTCTCTAAGGCTTTTGTTTGGTTCTTCCTTTTGGTCTAGTGTAGCATCTCTACCAGATCTGCCCATCTATACTGATGTGCTTCAAAGCTTCACCTCTTCTCTACTTCAAACAGAAGCTCTTCACTCAGTGGCCTCAAAAAATTAACAAATCATCTTTATGTGACCCACTGCAAGCATGTCTGCAACTAACAGTAAGCATTTCCCAAATGTAACTCAGGAATATGGGCAGGAGTACAACAAGGCTTTCAATATTTAGGCTGTACTGCACAGTTCAAATGTAATTTCCATACCTGCTTTTGTTAGTACTGGAGGTTACAGCCACGCCCCTTTCATAGACGGCCCTCCAGAAACTGCTTCTGAGAATCAAGCAATTACAATGCTATTTCTGGCTTTTAAATAACCCTTTCCTTAAAAAAGAACAGACTTTCCTTCCTCTGTTACCTGTAGCACAAGAAAGGAGCAAGTCCTAGTTACTCAAGACAGTTGTCTCACGCACCAAATGACCATCACCATGGTATCACCCATGAAGAGTAACAAAGTACTTATCATCAATCGCCAAAATCTGGCTCCTTGAGGAGGCTGACACAGCAAGCTGCAAACCCACCTCAGCTTTAAGCTGAGCTTGTGCCTTCTGATATAGCACAGGCTGCAATACCAAAAAGCAGAAAGGGGATGGGTAGGAAGAATGAGACATGGCACAAACCACATAACCTGCTTTGCTACACAGGCCTTTGTAATTGCCCAAACACCTCCATGTTTGTATAAGCATTCTGTGATTGGGGATTTGCAGTCACTTCCCTTCTCCACGAGACAAACAAACTAAACACAGTCATTAGCTTCAATAGCATCTGATTAGGTGAATAAGGTTTTCCGTTTCCATTAGTAGCTCATAAAGGCAGACACTAATATGAGCCCCACTCAGGTCATTGCCCAGTGGTGACAGCTTTACAGCCAAGCCAAAACAGGTTCCACTGCAACAGCAAACATAAGTCAAATTCCCTGGCAGGATAGGCACAAGTTCACACAACTATGCTGTTACAGACTATGGTAAGAACATTCAAGCCAAATCACTAAGACTTGCCCAAGAAGCTAAATAGAACTTCTCACAACAAATCCCATCAATATTTGTAACAGAGATATCCAAAAATAAACAAGGGGTTTGGTTTGCTAGAACAGATTCTCCTACAAAATATCTTGACATAACACCTATTCAAGTTACAAGTGATAAAGTGCGGTCTACAAGAGATACTAAATTTGGCTAGCAACCTGCTCATGATTGTGTTCTTGTTTCTGGGCCAGGAAAGCTTTATAGACTTTCTTTTCTTTCTTATCATGTACCCTCACCCTACTCCATCAGTCTGGTTGTCTCAAAAATCTGCCTTCAGAAATAATTTGAACCATACAACTTATTAGTAGCCACATGGAAATACAGCATGAAATCAGTCACTTTATTTAAACTGTTAAAAAGTACCACAGGGGCATGGCTTCAGTAATAACCTCCTATGACTCACCTACAGAACACACTTCAGCCCTGACTTATTTTGAAGAAATGGACAAATAATCAACATGACAAAGCAAAGGATTAATATTACTTTGATTGCATTTACATATACACACAAATGTTCAAGAAAGTAATCTTTTTACAGTAATTATTTGTAGCTTACTTTCCCTTCCCTGATTTTAACATTTAAACACAGAGACTGAGTACCTGTCAGCCTTGGTTGGATCCCATGGCTGGTCTTTCAGAGGAATTCACTGAGGAAGAAGGTTGGGGTTTTTTCTTTTTGAGTATTTCTTCAAACCATAATTTATGAATTGGTGCTTAATTATCTCAGATATTTAGATTACTGGTTTTAGTTCAAGAAATGTAATTTGGTGGATGAAGAACATGAAGGCATAATTTTAATCAATCTCCCTTGAAACTTCTTAAAATAACACTAGCTGATGACTACTCACAAGAGTAAGCTATTTCCCTCCTCTCAGCTGCATATATCTTTCTGAAATATTTGTTGTAATATCAGTAACAAACCATAATAACATAAAGGAAGTAAATATAGCTCAACTTACACTGCACTGAAAAATATTTCTAATCTCCTTTTTGTCACTCAAATCACACCTAGCTGTAATGATTTCCAAATGCTATGGTCTATTACCAGTGGCTTTCCCACAGAAGCAACATCAATCTAAAGAATGGGTTTAAGGCAAGGACATTCTTTCAACAGCCTACCAGGACTATCAAAGAATAGTGTAGTAGGTCATTTATTTGAGCTGTAATCATGTAAGCCAAATTCATCAAGTTAAGAAAATACCTTCTTCAAGCATTAAATCCTAGAAATCATGGGACAGCATTCTGCCTATGGCCTTTGTCAACTTTTAATTATGTCATGTTAGCAACAGACTGCCAAAGCAGAGTGCAACTGATAGCACACAGCATGTCTGAGTACAGCCTATTTTTAGCCTGCAATTCAATCAGCACTCTTACAATGGCAAGGATTAAAGCCCAAGACAGACACGTTGCTGTATACAGGCCAATGCAATTACATGTTGAAACATGTTGAGAGAACGTGGTGGCAAACTGGAGTCAACGTTGGGAGGAGCAGCATCAGAGAGGCAGCTGCTCTGTGGTAGCAGGTGTCTTTACTGGCAGAGTCCACACTCCCATCTCACCCATCTTTGTTAACAGACCACAAAGGAAAACATTAAAACAAATGCCAGTTTTACAACAATTCCTTTCAGTATGATTTACCACTTATGAAAGACAGACAACATTTTGGCAATCTCGAAAATCAATATCCTTCTACCTTCATTGTCAGGTGTTCAGATGCCTTTATCTTCACCAACTCTGAGCAGCACCCTTCAATCCTGCCTGAGAATGCTACCAATGAAGAGACAACTCTGTCCTCATTCTGGCTCTACTGAACTCTTGTGCTGAGGTAGCAGTTACAACATTTGAAAGGAAGCTTTTAAATAGCTGTCTTTCATAACACCAAAAAAAAAAAAAACCCAAAGATTTTTAAGCCAATGTATTTCTACACATTCAAGTGCTAACTCAATTTAAAATGTTACAGTCTTGCTGTGTTTTTCATCTTCAGGACTCACATTTTCGGGCTTTTCCTATCCAACTATACAGACATTTAAAAAATAAAAAATTAAAAAATGAACCTTGCTGTGTAACAGACAGGATCAGACTTAGGACTTATAGGATTTAATGCTTTGAAACTCAAAACAAGAACAGGTGACATCACAATGCAATCACATTCTCTAGGACATAGTTAAATGATCCATCAAACAGTAAAGACTCCCATACACTAAAACTATGGCTGAATACTAATCAGTGACGTGAGGAAGCTTATGGCTGCGTTCCATTACCAGTTTCCCAGGACCAATAATCTTTTTTTATACAGCCTCAGAAAAGTAGCCTAAACAGTATCTTCCTTTTCATCTTTATACAAATGACAATTAGGAAACACTTCCTTCAAACCCCTTGACAAAAGAGAGAAAAAGACTAAAATGAACATGTCCATATTCTGATGACTTTCAAGCTAAACATATATATGAATTATGAGCACATCTAATTAGCAAAGAAAGTATTCTGTGTCTTGAAATAATTCTCTCCATTATAACAAGCTCCCAGATTTCAAACTCACTACAGGTGTCATTTCCCCAAAGGGCACATTTTTGAGTGCTGATCACTTTTCTTTAGCAAGATGAAATGAAGGCACCAAAAAAAAAAACAGATTCAGAGTCTCTGAACAACAAGTTCAGAAACTCAAAGATACGGGCACACCCTAGGCTTAACATAAATTCACACTGATAACTGGTGGCTTTTTTATCCACATTTCAAAACTAATCAAAAAAAGCACTAAAAAGACAGAAAACCTAAAGGCATAATTCAGCAGCATCTGAACTGAGACACCCATCTTAAGCCCCAGAAACTCTTATTCTTTAATTTCTAAAATATGAGTATTTTCTTTCACCACTTTCCCCCACAACTCTCAGCTTTGTCGGAAAAATGACTCATTTTTCTTCGCAGACAAAGCTCAGTCTAGAAGAAGCATAACTAGAGTAATAATGCACACATAAGGCAGAATAATATCCAGTAACCTCACCTTACAGTAGCTGAAACAATACTGCAGACAAATTGACTTTTTAATTAGGCTAAAAAAAGCAACAATTGAAAACAACGTCTAAACAAGTACAAATTACTGTCTACAAGGCAAGTATAACAAATCTAAGTGTATTACTTGCAGTTATTCAAGCTCACTTCTGCGCAAAAATAAAGGGGACATAACCAAGTAAAATAATGAGCAATACTACAGTATAAAGTGAAGGCTGTATGTAAGACACTACAGGAATGCTTGCATCACAGACAAACGCAACTGTGGATACTAAACCCAGAAGAACTGCATTTCTTTCTGCCTTGTGTAGTCACAAACAAAAACGCCTCATATGTTATAATCAAACCAGAACAAAAAAAAAATCGCACTAAGATGAGAGTCCTTCAGCTGTGACCAGCAATGACCATTGCAATACATTAATCATTTAGAATGCTGATACAAGATAAATCAGTCACATCTGTCTGAAATAAAATACACTGCTTTTCCATCTGTGAAAGAAGCCTGCCTGCCTTACTTGTAGTCACTGGGATTACAGGTCGATTGCATTGAGGTCGAAGCTCAAACCAACTAGTAGCATGGTAGAGTACTTGAAAAAGAATGATGAAGACACTAAAAAAACACATGTAGAGACTGAAAAGCACAAATAGTGTAATTTAGCAGCACCTTTTCTTCCTCAGTAACACAATAAACACCTATTTTCAAATCACATTACAATTTCCTATAAAGATGCCTAAAGGAAGGAGTGTGATGAAATGTGCCTCACAAGGGGGACTTCTGAAATTCAGAAAGCCTTAGGACCAGCACAGTTTCATAATGAGACATATGTGAATCTGCATCTCCTTGGCACTTGCCACTATAAAGCTTCCCAGTCCCTGCACCTTTTTCAAGGTGACCAACTTTAATAGAAATAAGTAAACTCAAACCAAAACACAAAGAAAATCCTGCAAATTCACTTACATTTTTATAGACAATAGTCAGACAATGAGGTCCTTCCTGCCTGTGAGGCAGGGCAGCACAGAAAAATCTTACAATTTCAGGAATCTGAAACAGGTATCCTTAATTCTCTGCCTGGCAAACCTGGAAGGGTCTTCCATAACAGAGACACCAAGACCTCCTATAAAGAGGGCAGAGGACTCAAGATTTTCACAAGCCAAGTCCCTCACAATGCTAGAGCTGAAAAGGAAAATAACAACCTTTTGTATGTGGAGTCAAAGGTCATGCTCCAAAGGGCCAGCAGCTGCAGTATGGGAATCGACATAGTGTAGATATATGTTTTTTTTCCTATTTCTTCACTACCCACAAAATGCCAAGTCTTTCCAAGTACTAGAAATCTATTAACATCTACACCATAGCTAGAATGGGTTCACCACTGGCACTGGGAGAAAACTCAGAACTTTTATTCCACACTGAGAAAAAACAGGCCAAAGTCCCCATTTGGCATTTCACTAGCATAGATGAGATTCCTGTTGCTTTCCTGATGGCACACTCCATTACTACATTCTTTCCTTGCAGTAATGAAGTAAGAAAGCAGACACAATGTGCTTTTTCAACTAGCTTTACCTGGCATATGACACTCAGATAAGCAACCTGGCTGGCACGGCTATGATAGCTACAAGTGCCTTCTCTGCCAGCCCCCAAATGATGCCAGGTGGTTCACACTGAGCACGCAGAGAAACCCCACCAGACAGAGTCCAGAGACTTCAATCTTCTCCTTTTTGATAACAAAATCATTAAAAAAAAAAAAAAAACCAAGAAAAACCAACTAAACACAAAATCCACAGCCACCTCACCAGCAGCTGGAGCAGCTACTTTACCTCTGATGCTGCTACATGTGGGTGCAATAGTGTATTTACAGTTCTAAAGAAAATACTTATGTTCTCAATTTGACTTACAAAGGTTGAAGGGCTCATTAGTAAACCTGAAGCAACTAGTTTCATGGAACAGCACTGAAATTACCCTCATTTTTATTTTTTAACCAATATCAAATTTACTTAAAATTATCTTTTTAACTGGCATAGTCTGTAGCTTCTAGAAAAAAAGACAACACAGAAATCAAGATGAAAGTAAACTTACTTACTTTCCTAAATAGGGAAAAACAAGCTATCTATAAGTGCATTTATTCCAATATAATCATGCATGCTGTGTACAAGTGGAAAAGTGTATTGCTTTATTATCACTAGACATAAAGCAATACAACTGCACAAGATACAGCTTACTACTTTTGTGGCTGATGAACATAAAGCTTCAAGCCATACAAAACTCTCCATTACTGCATGTAATCACACATACCTGACTTTACTTTGTATTACAACTTATTTATTTATGCAGCTTCTTCTTGATACTAAGAGTTCAGTTGTTAGTAAACACAAGAGTTTAAGTGTTAGTAAACACAAGACAACACTGTCTGTTTCATTTTTCCAAGTATATATATTTTGTCACATAAACCCCTCTAGAACTACAACTAAAAGAAGATGAAGCTGCTTTTCCAGTCACCTCAATCCTTTCTGTTCAGCCTAACAATCACTACCATGTAAAATGTTGACTAATATGACCAAAAGATTAATAATAATGCATTGCCCATATTTAACAACAGCAATTAGGCATTCAGGAGCAAAATTAGCAATTTTCCAGGATTCTGTGGAATAAAATAAATAAATATCCTCCTCACAAAATAGATAGAGGATCAGTTGAGAAGTACGACTACTAAAGTCAAGTAGTCATACCGAAAAGTAAAGGAAAAGGTCTAAGCCTTTTTTTTTTTTTAAAGCATCCTTAAAATGCTGGGAATGACAGAATTTCTTCTTTTTAACTTGGAAATTGGAAACTGCAATGCATTTTTGTGGTATATATGTGTTAAGTTGATGATGTGGACAGCGAACTTCCAAGTCTTCAATAGTTTCACATGCCAGGTAGTTGCAGATGTTTCTAGATAGCTGGGCCTACTAGAGAGCTCACTGCTACTATTGTCCCAACTTGTTCTACTGCTAAAAATATGTAACAACATTCCTCGCTGTCTTATTAATAACTGTAATACAATATAAAGTTAATATTAATATAGCGCAATCCAAGTTGTGTGGAAAGTGATGACAGAGGTGTAAGTAGCTGGCACTCTTTCCTCTGAGCTGGCAATGAAGTAATATCTTAGCACATGGGTTCAGCCTACTGAAGCATCATTTACCAAAGGAGCTGTATAGCCCCAGCCCAGACCACTGTGGGTCACCCAAAAATACAAAACACCTTTTGAAAGAGTAGAGGTACCAACCTGTCCTGGCTGAATTCCAGCCAGAGAAATGGACTATAAAGCCAAGTAGGGTTGTCATCAACAACAATGCGATGGATGGGTGAGTTACAGCCCGGCTGCCTTGCATACACTTGCACAAAGGTTGTAACGCTCATCGTCACAACCCAGCGAGTGAGATCAGACAGCAAGAAAAGGGATTCTCATTTAGACCCTAATTACTGGCAAGGTAGGATGGCTGTGGATGCACTAGAAAGTGAAAACCCTTCTAAAACATTGTAAGAACTTTTGTTCTTATTTGGAACAACACAGGAAGAAGAAGAGGAGATTGCAACATGCCAAGTCCCACATTGCTGACTATTCCTTTACCAACATAGATACGAATTGCAGTCGTCTTAGCTTCTTGCTCAGTTAATCCACTAGGAATCTTCACACAACAAGAATTTGGATAAAATGAGGTATCTACAAACTGGTTTTGAGAGCAAGCATCAAAATTTGGAACTGCAAGTATGAGATTTGTGGTAGAATAACATCAAGGTTGGATTTCTACGTATTAATCTCCTTTTTTTGACTGAGAACCTCCAGGAAACACAGGGTGATGCGAGTTTCCAGAGGCTGCATCTGACCAATCTGTGATCTAAAAATTTAGTGGAATCCTGAGAACTACCAGTACACTCGCTCCTATCATTCTTGATACGGAGCTCTACAAAGGTTCTTTGGCTATGATCAGCCAAATGCAGTGACCTGCAAGAGAGGTGTCAAAGTCAGGAATTGAATCTCTGGGATAGATAGATAGATTTGTGCCCCTGCTTTTACAACACAGTCTGCATCAAACAACTGAATTGAACTACAACTTGCCCAAACCGTAACTTGTCAGAAGAACCTTGCAAGAACTCCAAAGTCATCTTACCTTAAACTGCCAGAGGTAAAGCCAGGCATCTGACAATTACTTTGTATCTGTTCTACAGGTATTTCTTCTCCTTTGAAGGCCCACACTGCAGAAGACAGTAAGCTGGTGGAGACTGAGAAGCTTTTCACAGTTGTGGTTTGGGGCAGGTGTTTACACTCCCCCAGAAAAGTGTGCTTCACATAGGACTCTGATGCAGCTTGTGCTGTCAAGTCAGAGACAGAGCAGTAACCTACCCCGCTCTGCCCTCATAAATAATTCCCTATAAAATTCAAGCACACACACATCTGCTTCAGGGTCAATCTCTTGAAGCACAAGAATTTGTCAGCTCCAGAAATACTTGAATAGAGTCAGAATACTTTGAAAACCTTTCGGAAACAACCTTTGTGTTAAATCCCCTCTTCTCTCGAAGGATGAAAAAAGGCTGATGTCCACCTGCCTCCGGCAGAATACGTGTCTTGACAATCCTCAACTAAAATATTTCCCAGTTCTCAGCCGTGACACTTGCAGAAGATACCAGTCAGTTTCCCTTACGTGTGGGTTCATTTTCCCTGGGAAAATGACAATATTCCAGTTTTCATCTTCTATTCTTCAGCTCCCATTAACGACATAATGACTAACCCAAAGATGCTCTCTTCAGAGAACAGCTGCTCTATTTACCAGTACCTACATAAGGATCAGGATTAAGACCATACTTTCTTCTTTTTCTGCCTAGCCTCTATGGACCAACAGATTAATACCTAATGCCAAGGAAACCGAGGGAAGAGGAGCCAGCTGGTAGGCTTACTGCTCTCAGAAAATCTGAGGCTGTTGCCAGGGTATAGCCTGGCACAGAGTTCAATGCCAGAGGTAAGCTCCACGCCAGGACACAACCAGTAGAACTATTCCTGCTATCAATTTACATCACACCATGCCTCAGAGTGAGCCCTGGCTTAAATGTAGGGCTAAATCACAGCAGCTGAAGATGGAAATGTGGATGGCTTCTTTATGAATGAAACTCCCGAATCCCTCTGGAGCTCACTGGATTTATTTGCTTATACCACTGTTTTCTGAATGACACTGTTCCTAATTACAAATTCTTGGAAGGGATTTAAACACAGAAATTGTCTCCAGTTTTCTCAGAGTGAACAGGAGATCAATTATCCTTATGGCACTATAACTCTCCTTTACATCATCACCATCACTACCAGTACCCCATACACATGGAAAGATTTTTTTGTTGCTGTTTTCCATTGTTATACAAAGTATTTCAATTACGTTTTCTTGATAAATTAGGCAGCATAATGTCCTGTATTATTGTAAAGATGTTTTTCTTACAGAGCTGCCCCAACACTGAACACTAGTGTGGCATGTGAAAACAGACTATGGCAACATACTCAGCATGCTGTAATTATGTGAATAAGTTATAATGAAGAAGATCTCTAAAAAAAGCACACCACTTGACATTGGTCATGTATATATAGCTACTCTCCAGAACGACCCTATGTCAGCAAGTTATAAGTATCAAGTAACTCAAAGCAATTCAAAACCAACAAACCCAATGTACCGAATTAGATTCAAAGAGCATTACTGGCACAAGGCCTGAGCCACAAATTTAGACCCAGTCCTGAATTTTCCCAAGGTTCACAGAAATGGGCAAAAGGGACATCTGAAGTCAGAGTCCAAACTAGATCCAGTTCTATTTCATACAACAGACAGTAAGAGTGACTTAAAATCCTCATAAACAATAAAAGCCAAATTCAAAATGGCACCTTAGGCAGCCAAATCAATATAGGCAAACCACAGAAACTCTGCAACGTGGCGTAGTTACTCAGTAAGAATTTGCAAATGTGGCTAAAAATACCGTAACAGAATTTGTGGTGTTTCATTGCATCGTCAACTAGGATAGTGGGTTATCATCTAGGACCAAATCACTCATAACCATGGGGGATAGCTGAAACAAGCATTCTTGATGGCAGCGCCTGCCCCATATGGCTCAGCGTGCATGCCAGACAGAACTGAGCATAACTCAATTAACAACAAGCATAACTCAATGAACATAACTCAATGAACAACAAGCTGCTGTATCCAGAGATACGAATATAGAGAAAAGTATATGCACAAAGAGATGCAGGGAAAAAAAGAGGAAGGAGGATACGAATAGGCACCCAATTCCAAGTGAAAGATTGCAGAGACTCTTCTTACCAACTTTCCCTATCAACCAGCTTAGGTGCTCCACACTATTCAGGATAGTAAAGACCACCCCAGACATTATTCTCAGAACTCAGTTTCTTAACTTCCCAGCGAACCTGCACAAGGATCTAAAACCATTGCTGCTCAGAAGACAGTATGTAGATCTAGACTCGCATCCAAACTCAAGTAAAAGTGTAAGTTTAAAGAAAAGAAGCAGTAAAACCAACATGCGAAATTGAGTTGTACTTTCAAAGAACTAGAGTGAAGAAATCCTGCCCTTTGGAGTCCAGCTAGAACATCTGTTGGTTACAAAAACGCTACTAATGACATACTATGACAGGTCCGAATGTCAAAGCATTTTTTGTTTACTTTTTAAATGGTTTTCTTAATAATTGTTTATAATGTTTAACTTACAGTGACTTGCAATATACAAGTCGTTTTACTAGCTACAAAAATACCACCGTTACTACACTGTCGTCATTACTAATTTCAAGACAGCAATGGCGAAATCTGACCCCACTGAAGTGAGCTGGATTCCTGACACTGACTTCATCCTATCAAGTACATCCCACAGCAGTACATCATCTAAAAGATGTGTAAATCATCCAGTGGTGTGAAGGCAACACGCTGGCAGCTCTGTTCAGAGAGTAAGTGAATGTGCACCTAAGTGAAGAGATGGCAACTTAAAACTCGCTGGAAAAAAGCCTAGCACTGATCATTCAAACCTGCTGGCAAAAAGGCCACCAGTTTATAAAACTTCAGAAATTATTTAGACATTGGTGTTCCTATGCATTTCATCATCATCGTCACCATATAAAGGCTTGGGTTGAAAGAGACCTTAAAGTTCCAGCTCTCCTGCAGTGGGCAGGGACACCGTTTCAGCTAGAAACGCGTAGGTCTTTTCAAGATATTTTGCTCTAGTCACTGTGATGACAGTAAATGGACCATCAACCCATTAGGCCACTAATTTTCAAAGTAATTAATCAATCAAACCTCAGATGTGTCAATGTGAACCGACACCTGAATTTCAACCTATGCTCTGCTTTGACAGCTGCATTCCTCTGGAATCAGAATTTGCCCTGATCTCTGGGTGAAATGGAGCAAAATTCTCCTTAGTCAAATAATGTGGTGATCTTCTATTGAGCAGTGAATATGGTCTTGAGGAAAGGCTGCAGAAAGAATATGGCCACCTCCCAAAAAGAAAACAGAAGAAAGCAACACAAATGAGTTTATTTTACGAAATTACAGGCACAGAGATGTAATGTCAAACACAGAAATGCTGCCCTAACTGCAAGTGCAAACACTATGCTTTCATTACATTGAATAAAGGTAAACGAGTCTAATCAACCAACCCTTTTTTTTTTACCTTGTAAAAGCCAAGAGATAGCCAAGAGACATAATTAAGGCGCTCAACAAACAGGCAGCAGCTCTGCAAACACAAAGGTAACTGTAACCATGAAAGCAGATTTCAATAAGCCTGCCTACACCCTCACAACGGAAACTAAGTACCTGGAAGAGCCAGAACGTCAGATTAACAAATCAGTGGACCAGGACTTGGCTCTAGCAGAGCAGCTATCTTTCAATAGCCGGGTTTACGGCACCTCTAGGGACATAGACAATCTCTCACCCGAAGTCTGCAAGTCCACTTTCCAAACATTAATTAAACTTGAGAAATGCTACATGCAGAAAGACTGGGCAGGAGTTAAACATATACAAGTGGCCATGGATTTTGGCTGGCTCCTAAGACACTAAACCAAGGTGGTGGTGGTGTAAGTATAAAAAGTCATAAAAAATTGCCAGGCAAGTATTCAAACCAAAGCAAAACATAACACAGGGAAATATCCCAAAAATAAAGTTGAATTAACTCAATCCGGATTTTAAACTGTCTCTTTATTGACTTCATTAGGTGTCAGAATCCATCCTGCCTTTCTTTTAATTAGCTCCAACTCCAAAAAAAAAAAAAGCCTCCCATGAAAACAATGGGACCACTCTGAATTGGGGACGACTGAGCACATGAAAACAGAATTGACCCAGCGCACCAAGAGCTTCCAAAGTTTTTGTGCTTTAGGCAGAGCTCTGTTCACTGGATGCTGTATCCTTGGCAACTATTATGCAAGGAAACCGTTCTACAAATGCAAAACTTCTGTCTGCTCCATGAGCTTTTCTCTGAAATACTTTTATGGGGGTTTGGCTATCCTTAAAGCTAAGGGGACACACAGCCCTTTGTCATCTTCCCGCAGGCTCCCATGAGCATAATACAACAAGTGATGTTAAGAGAGTATTTTCCTCCCACTTCATCACAGAGCAAATAAAAGTTTTAGAACGTTTAATTTGCAGGAAAAAAAAAAAGTAGGCATTTTTTCCTTTCTTCTTCAGTGCACTCTGCAGAACTAATGTGCAGATACACGATAATAATGGAAGGACATTATTATTATGTCAATCAATGGCATTGCTTTGAAAACTAAAAATTCAAGGATCATGCTCGGGTGCCTGATTTCAAGGGCAGAGCTACAAACGGCAGCACATGTATTAGAAGAAGCATGCAAGAAGAGGTAGGTAAGAATTGACAAGGACCATGCTGCAGTTCTTCACAAGAGGGACTAGTAGCACCGATTGTTTCAAGGGCAGCAGACGCTGCTATTTTTACCAAAGTCCCGGCTGGAACTGCCTGGCTCATTAAACCTCACCACTGCAAAACCCGGGTCCTGCCGGCGCGACTGTGCCCAGCGCAGCCCGGCTGGCCCGACATACCACCTTATCCTGCAGTATCCCCAGATACCCAGACAGCGCTAGCGAAGGACAGGCACCGAATCCTTGATACACAACTTGGCCTTTGGTTTGATGAGGTTTGCTTCTCCTGGGGAAAGCGTGAGGCAGCTACAGCTAAAGCAGAGACGGTAGCTGCCCTTGAGAGCAGGAACGCAGGAGAGCAGCAGAGAGAACGCCTCCGCCGTCCCCCGGGGCCTCTCTCCAGGACTTGCGGAGATGCCGATACTGCCGGGGCGAGGGATAGTGCCGGCGGAGGCACGGGAGCCGGCGGGGCAGCCCCGCCGCCGGGCGCGGAGCCCTGGCTGCCGCCCCGCCGGGGCCGGGGGGCCNGGCGGCGCCGGAGCCGCGGGGCGCGGGCAGAGCGGCAGCGGCGGCAGCAGCACCCCCATTCCCGGCCGCTGCGCGCCGAGCGGGCAGCGGGAATGCCGTGGCCGGCACGCGCAGCCCCCAGGCCGCGCGCAGGGCCCGCAGCGCCCCCTCGCGGCCGCGCGGCGCCGCCCCGCCTCCCCCGAACCGAGGGGACCTCCCCGCGGCCCAGCGGGAAGAGAGAGCGCCCGGGACATCCCCCGCCTCCGCCCGCCGGGCCCGGGGCCGCGGAGACACACACCGAGAGGGCGAGAGAGAGGGACAGGGGCCGGCCGGCCCGCCAGCCGCGCCCGCTGCGTCACTCTTGGCTCCTGGCAACAGGGCGCGTGTACTGAGCTCGGTGCTGCTGTCACAAACATCCCAAATGTCCTAAATCTTCAGTGTTAATATTTACCCCGTTCCAAATAGAAGCTTTAAAAAATACCTGCGTTAAAATTGAAAAAGAAAAAAAAGTTTTAGAAACTAACCTGAAACGTGGGTATTCGACACAAGATCGTTTTTCTGTATTTGTACAAAACACTTTCTGCCATTAGGATTGTGCATACCTGGGCTTGGTTTGGCTTCCCAGGGCGTTGGGCCTGGACAGATTTCCCATCCCGGACAGGACGCTGCCTGACTTTGCATCTTGGCTCTCTCTTGCCTTAGGTTTGCTGGTTCTTTTTTTAAGGGGAAAATGGGGACAAAGTGCCAAGCCCCTGGGTGGGCACAGGGCAGAGCGCTGTGCTCTTTGCTCTTGGAGGTGAACCTGTGCTCTCTTACCCTGTCTGCAGCCTCNTTCCCCGGTACCTTCTGCGGGGCGCGGAGGAGGCGGTGCACCCCGGCCAGCTGGGTGGCGAGCGGGATGTCCTCCCGGAAGGTGTACAGCGGCGGCCGGGTGGGCTCGGGGAAGTTGGTGCTGTTGAAGGGGTCGGTGTCATCCAGCAGTTGCACCCGGCACACCAGCGTGGCCATGGCGCATCCATCCACCGCCGCGGCCAGGCGCGGGCGGGGAGCGGCACCC
>VWZV01016197.1:256755-354924 GCA_013397155.1 Irena cyanogastra | reverse complement strand
CGCCCCCCCCTCCGCCCCCCCGAGCGAGCCCCGGCCGCCTCACAGCCGCCGCGCCTCGGGGAGGCGGCCCATGGCCCCTTCCCCGCCGGGATCCACGAGTGCGAGCGCGCTTCAGGCCGAGCAAGGAGGAGGCGGCGCCGGAGCCGCGGGGCGCGGGCAGAGCGGCAGCGGCGGCAGCAGCACCCCCATTCCCGGCCGCTGCGCGCCGAGCGGGCAGCGGGAATGCCGTGGCCGGCACGCGCAGCCCCCAGGCCGCGCGCAGGGCCCGCAGCGCCCCCTCGCGGCCGCGCGGCGCCGCCCCGCCTCCCCCGAACCGAGGGGACCTCCCCGCGGCCCAGCGGGAAGAGAGAGCGCCCGGGACATCCCCCGCCTCCGCCCGCCGGGCCCGGGGCCGAGGAGACACACACCGAGAGGGCGAGAGAGAGGGACAGCGGCCGGCCGGCCCGCCAGCCGCGCCCGCTGCGTCACTCTTGGCTCCTGGCAACAGGGCGCGTGTACTGAGCTCGGTGCTGCTGTCACAAACATCCCAAATGTCCTAAATCTTCAGTGTTAATATTTACCCCGTTCCAAATAGAAGCTTTAAAAAATACCTGTGTTAAAATTGAAAAAGAAAAAAAAGTTTTAGAAACTAACCTGAAACGTGGGTATTCGACACAAGATCGTTTTTCTGTATTTGTACAAAACACTTTCTGCCATTAGGATTGTGCATACCTGGGCTTGGTTTGGCTTCCCAGGGCGTTGGGCCTGGACAGATTTCCCATCCCGGACAGGACGCTGCCTGACTTTGCATCTTGGCTCTCTCTTGCCTTAGGTTTGCTGGTTCTTTTTTTAAGGGGAAAATGGGGACAAAGTGCCAAGCCCCTGGGTGGGCACAGGGCAGAGCGCTGTGCTCTTTGCTCTTGGAGGTGAACCTGTGCTCTCTTACCCTGTCTGCAGCCTCATGGCTGGGGGTTCAGCATGTACACCCTGGTCTTCACTCTTGGGGCCACGGGGTGCAGGAAAAGAGCCATGAAATTGACTTATTTGACTTATTTCATAGTATGAAGGGTCTCACCTGTGGGAATGGCTGCATTTGCACAGGCCGAGTACCTGCCCGAGGGGAAGCACTGTGCTTTAAAGCCATGGTTTATAACCATTCATCCTTCACGGACAGGCCTGCGGGGCAAGACCTGCAGCACTGTGAGAACTGCGGGATTTACCACAGAAATGTATCTTAGGCAAGGAAGTATGACCTCTAGATCATAGCGTTTGCATGAAGCAACAGCTTCCTCCCAAAGTGATTACTGGCTTGGGAGTATTTGTCAGAACTGAGGCAAAAAGGGGATTTCTGTCCACACATGGTCTGCCCTTCTGTTTCTGTTGTTCTTGGGACTAACTTGTGATGGTTCAGCTTTGCCAGCAGTTATGCATATTTTCAGAAAAGAGAAGTTGTATGTCACTGCAATTTTTGCACCTAATTAATTTAAAATTCCTATTTTGCAAAGAAATCTGTTTTCACATCTCCTCTAGTAACAGGAAGTTTCTAGAGAAAGCAGTACTGCTGTATATCTCTCTGCTTATTTATGTTATATATTTTTGTCACCATGTGAAGTGATGGTTAAACAGGGTATTTTGGTTTTCTAAATCATAATTTACAAAATTGCCATTTAACTTCCATTTTTGTAAAGCAAATTTCCACATTTGATGGTGATCAGTGGTTAATGTGAGGTAGCATAAGATTGCCATCCTTGCTATTCATTGGATTTACCCTGAGTTTTTGTAAATTAATATATGGCACTTGCCTCATTGCAGAGGCGTTAATACTTGAAGGGCTGTTTCAAATAAATCATGGAAGCCAAGATTTTGAATAGAATCTATGTGACAGCATCAGCTTCTCTTTTGTCCAATACTGGAAAATGAAAACAAAGGATGGGTGCAATCCTTGGAGCTAACAGAGATCAGATAACTCTGAGGCTCAACATCTAGCCACAGACTCTAAATCCCATAAGGAAGAATTAGACCTTGCATGTTATGGTCTTCAACTGGATTTCCAAATACAAGGTGGCCAGTGGAGATACATTTTATGACCAGGAAGGAAGGCAAATAGAGCAATCCAACCATGAAAGCATCCTGAATTAGCAAGAGCTTCTTTTATTTTTCAATTGTAAACACTGTCAAACCACTATAAACCTATGAATTTCAAAATCTGGGTTTTACTTGAATTTTAATTTGATTTATATAGGTAGAAAGAGAAAACAAAACTGCTGGCTAAACCAGAATAGCATTACAAGGTCAGTAAGTGTGAGTGTAGAGGGAGAGATACACACCTAAATTCTACATTTGAACGTTTTCCCACCTTTCTACATATTTTTCAAAGGCCTTCTGAATCTGCAGTCTCTTTTCTTCAGCCTGAGCCAGGGCTGTACATCATTTGCTCCCTCCTCTTCCAGTCACCAGTTTATACTTCTGCTGCCAAGCCGCACTTTTAAAAAGTCTTTTCCTCACACACTGCCTGCTTTTGCAGACTGCAGGAAAATGCCCTCTCTCCTCTCTCCTGTCTCTTCTCTCTCCAGGTTTTATTTATTCAATGCAGCACCTAAACCAAGGCAAGCAGCCTGACTTTCTTTCTCACTGTTCCACTACAGCCTTTCAAATGAAAGTGAGATGCTTTTAAAAGACCTTAACACACAGTCAAATGCAAACAAGCAGCCAGATACCACCTGTTAGAAGTACGTGTTATGAGGCACCATGAGCATTGCATCTGGAAAGACACAGACGTGACAAGAAAAGCATAAGCAGTTGCCTCAACCCATTCCCCATCATGGAAAGTAAGGCCTTCTCAGAGAGAGAGAGAGCATTTACATCAGTCATGCTGAACAAAATCAGCCCTCAGGAGCTCAGAGGAATCATCAGCAAACATCAGCCTCTGTTCCTTGTGCCTTCAGTGGTAACTCGGGCTAGTCATTCCTGGAGGAGGCATCTGAGGTGGGCGGTGTTACTCGCTGACCTTGGGGTCCCCGAGGAGCATCTCACACACCCTTTCCATGAAAAGAAAGCTTGCACACTATCAAGTAATGTTCCGTTTCAAGCTCACTTTTTTTTTTTGGTTGTTTTTGGTTGGTTTTTTTTCCCTACAAAATCGTAAGGGGAAAATCCTTCATGTGCACATATTTCTCAGGAATGAAACATAACTTAGGAGTTTTCATTTAGGTCTGATTTATTCATCTTAACTCATCCCGTTGTTGGCATTTCTTAGAAATACGTTGTTGAATGGGTTAAGATGGTGTGTCAAGCTTAAATTTGAATTTCATTATTGTTGAAACCTCAATGTTAAAATAACATAGGGGTTTTTTGTGTTTAATTTCCTCTTTTTTATTAAAAATAAAAAATATGTACTTGAGGGAAAGTTATCGAAAGCATATTTTTTAACCCAAAGACCACCCAGACACAATCTAAATGTGCATTTAAGCAGTTTTAAAAAATGATATTAGGTATCAGAGCAATTGGAAGAGCTCTGCAGGAGTATTATTTTTTCTGGTATATCAGACGCATGATGGTGAGATTGAATTCTAAGTATGTGAAGTGGCCAGTCTTTGACGTTATCCCTTTCTTTTGGACAAATTGAATTGCTTTCCAAATTTCTTTGTTTCAACTTCAAGTCAGTTTTAGTTAGGGGAGAACAAAAGCAATTTTAACTTCCATGATTTATTCACTTAACGTTAATAAAGCTGAAAAATAGCAGTCTATTTGGTAATGGTAATCAAAATGGGCTTGCAAACCACTGGAATTGAAGTATGGTAACGAAAGTGCTGACAGATCCTCTACTGTAGTGATGGGAACAGTATTTCTGCCTTATCCACACTATAATCTGTAAATAATGCTTCATTCTCTCAGTGAAGTATAGAGAGTGATTTATTGTCATTGTTAGCATGGAACGGCAAATAACCTAACACACTTCTCAAAATAATGGTGTGTAAGTGAAATCCAGTCTGTCACAAGACCAAAAAAAATACTGTGGATTTTGGCCTTCATCATCCAAGGATCTCAAAGTGCTTCAGCTACCATTAAATGTTGCCTGCTTATTGCCACCCTGCAATGGAATGGGATGGGAAAACTAGGAAGCTGACAGATCAAGGATATAATACTAATATGATTGATTTTTTTTTTTAACTGATTTCCGTGGAACCTGATGTCATATGACTGGATCACAGAAAATATCCACAGAAAAGCCCATGGTAACAAAATCTTTTTCTTTGGTAGCTAAGGACCTGTAATAGTCCTGAAGTTTATCAGTGGTCTTCATCAAGCTTGAATTACAGATTCACGCATTCCAATTCTGTTGAGTCGTACTGAAAATTATTTTTCTGTGGTGGCTGGCTAATACTTTATATGAAGTAATACTGTATGCTATTAACACTGGCTAGTACTGCAGTCTGGTGATGAAGCTCAAGGTTCACTATTCCAAAGTCACTCAATATTCAAAGATAATGCACAGATTCATGGATCATGTCATCTCAGGAAATAATCTGTTAGATGTTCTGGTGGTGATCCTGCAGATCACCTTCTGTGCAAGGTCTTCACCAAAGGCCGCCAGGTCCTAAAGATGTAACCATTGCTGAAAGGGCTGAAAAGTGAGGTTTCTATGATGTGCACACTTCTCAGTGCCATTTAATGCAGTCTTTGGTTACACAAGCACACTTTTTGTCTGCTAAAGGACTCCTGCCTTTTTCAGCACCGTGACTAGGAGGGTTGATTCATGCTTGGAGGTATTTTACTTCACCTTCACCGTTTGATGCTCAAGGTCTCCTGCCATATCCATTGCACGCTACTTAAACCCTGTTCTGATGACAGAACTAATTTCCTCAAGAGATGTGCTCCAGTGCTCAGTACTAAAATAGATGATTGCTTTGCAACTATTTATTCATTTATTTTCATGTCACTCCCCTGCAAAGAGAAGGTCATTTTGCCCCCCTTTAACAGTTGGAGTGTTACCAGACAAAATAGAGATGAAGTCAAAAGTAACCACTGCTGCTGCCTCTTCAGTTCTAAAACCAGTTTTCAAAACTTCTAGAATTATTATGCTTTGGAAACGCAGCCGAGAGTGACTAGGCTGCACAGAGGAGGAGGACACACATGCAGTGAGACTCTGAAAAAGTTCCTGGGAGTGATTTTAACTATGCACTGGAATTTTACTGTGGCAGCATTTATGGGGCTTAATCGTGACATACCCTTACCTGAGTCCAAGCCTCTGGATTCATTCATTTTGACTCAACAAGTGAGGTGGCGAGCGTGCAGAAAACAACCTTTTCTGCCACTCAGCCATGATTCTTTCTCAGAAAGAAAGCATGTATATCATGTGAAGTTGTAAAGTAAAATTTATTCTGAAAATATGTTATTCTGCACCTGTGTAAGCCTGAATATCCATGTGCAGAAATGTTTTTTTTAGAGTCCAAAGAAAATTCTCACTACTGTTTACTCTTGATAACTATACATCAAACTTCCAGCCAAGGACCATCCATGCTTTATCAAATTCCAAATGATAAATGAACTGTAATTGTTCAAGCTCTCAAGTCTCATGGATATCGGTGAGGCCACAAACATGTCTAAGGTGTATAAGTGTGAAACAATGAAAAAAAAGCAAGTGTCAGTTAAGAGCTACTTCTGCATGTGTGGTCTTTTACCATTTGTAATGTATCAGGACTGTAACCACACATGGTTTTTGAAATGGTGACAGATTCTCCAGAGCTGACCATCAGATAAAAACATCTTAATACAAAAAATCAGACCAAGTCAGACAAAAACACAATCTTCAAATCAAAGTACTCATTTTGTCACATAGTTATGTCTTTTATATATTTTCTGACCATTTTTCATTATCTTTTAAAAAATCAGAGGCTGTGTATATTCTTCCAGGTGACATTAATGTTGGTCCATTCTGAAAATTGGCTAATTAGGATGAAGGGAAAGAAGTTGCACAGCTTAAAGGGTATGGCAAGGTGGAGAGTGAGGGTCCCAGGAGGGACATCAGAGCTTGTAGATCATGCTCAGATGGAGAGGTTGCTGAGTTGGGCCACAGAAGAATTGGAAACAAAACCTGCTAGGGAGTAGAGGAGAAAGCACAGAGTTTGCTGCTACTTAGAAAGTTAGTGAAATGACTGAAAACTGGAAGCCAGCACTGATTTAACCCTGCCAGTGCATTGCAAGAGGAACTGGCTACAAGCATTTTCTATTTCTGTTCTGGGTTCCTCACTTTGAGTTTACTGGAAATATACTAGCCTATATTCTGACACAGTCTGGCTTTTGAATAGAAAAGCCATTTGATCCACTTTGGTAAGTTCACTTTGGGGGAGGGGGTCAACAAAGCTTGCCTCACTTCATCTCTCTCCTCATTCTGTGATGCATGCTGTACACTAAAGGAGAACAGCAGAGTGGTGACAAGGGTTTCTGAGGTTTGCCTTCAGAAAGGATATGAGGCAAAGGCTATTTCCAGAAGCAAGGTGAGACTATGATGGGCCAGTTGTCCATCCTAGTATGGCAAATTCTGTAAGGACCCCCAAAACTTTTAGTAATTTCCTGACCAGTAGTTAGTTGAAAACTTTTTTTTTTTTTGGCTCAGCAATGGTGTTGACTATTTCTTTTCAGTGGGATAAAGAATAAAGCACAGTCCTTTTTCTCCATTATAAAAGAGCACCTGAACTGAAAAAACCCCACAGTGAGAATGATTGTTAAGGTGCATCTTATTCTTTGACACACAAATTCTAAAATCAACTGACATTGGTTTCATCAAATAGAATGTTATCTTGCTAGTATAAGATCTTACCATAAGACGCAGTTAATCAGTCTTTCTTGGAAAATGGGAAGACACTGCCATGGATTATATTACTTAGCAAGCAAATTATATTTTCACATTTAATTTATGTTACTGCTCTTTTAATTTTTTTTTCCCAAAGCAGAAAAGCTCATGTTTCACTCACATTTGTACAGAAATACTCTTATCATTGCAGGTCTAAGGAGAAGAAGGAAACAGGGATAAAGTAACCTGCTTACAGGCATGCTGTAGCTGTGGTGGCCTTTTTTGCATTTTCAGCTCAATAGAAACAAGCACCAGACAAAAGCAGTGCAGACATTTAGCAGACAGCAGCCAGGAATGCTTTGGCCATTTTCTGGCACATGACCGTAAGTGAGCACAACTGAAAACCTGTCAAGACCCAGCTCATTTTTGAAAGTATTCTCTAAGATAAGAATAGCATCTCCTTGAGTAAAAACAGTACATTTTGGTTTGAAATCTGAGCATCCAAAGTTTGCTTTAATTTGTCTTTTACCAACAGGATTAACTCAGTGATGAATTGTTATCACATTACTTCTATCTTATAAAGTAATGCTGCTTTGCCTTAGTGACTTGTATAAACTGAACTTCGGACATTTTACATTTTGAGTTTCCACTTTGTATTGTGGATGTTCATTTGATGCAAATTGATCTGGAAACTGGGAAGGTTAAAATAAACAGATTTTACAGGGAAAAGTGTTTATGGAAAAAAAACCCACAAATACTTAGTGTGCTTGACAGTTTATCAGTCCTTTTGTCAACAAAATGAGCTCCTGCAGCTTTACAAGTTGTCTTCATAGTCGGACATTTGCACCTTAAGTTAGTTAGCTGCTAATTAAAATACTACTTAAAATATATTTTCCCCAGTCAGTGTTTACACATACAACAAGTGTATTCCAGGATTGGACCAAGAATAAATATTTGTGGTTTGATGAAAACACAGGGGAGTGTTCGTATCAACTTTTATAAACAAGTGAAGTGACTGTAGATAATCCAGCATTATTTATTTTGACATAAAGAGTCCTATGCTGATATAAACATCCTCAATGCAAAATTACTTGTGACTGGTTTTGTAAACACAAGATCATAAACAAATTTCTGGGGACCGTTAAAACAGGAGAATATTAGTCTTAGTGACCAATATCACCTTCCCCAGAATGAAGAGCAGGAGACTTCATATTAAGAAATTGTGAGATAGTTTGTACATACTTTTTAGTGATAAACACTGTTTGGCAGTGTATATTCCACAACAGTTTTGGTTTCAAATATTCATCTTTCATATACTTTTCTAGGTTCATATGTTCCCATAACTATAACCAATCCTTCCTTTCTTGAATGCAGGCATATATTTGACCTTGTTCCAGTTTCACATTAAGAAGTTCCACAGGCTAAATGTGGATTTTTTTTTTAATCCTTCCACTTCATCATTTTGGAATTCCTCTATTTTCAATTTTTTTAAAGCTTATGTTATTAGACAGCTGCACAGATACTAATACTTTTCCTTTCACAGCATTCATTGTTTTAAATAGTTTTTTCACATTTTTTATTCAATTCCTTTGTAAAATAAACATGTCTGATATTTTCTTCCTCTCTTCAAATGAAAATTTTACATTCCTGTGCTATTCTGTAGTCTGAGCATGCTGTATGTTTGGCTTGTATTTTCAGGAGTGGAAAATTGAAAATTGGACAGAGAATTGTAAGAGTAAAAAGAATTATCTTCATAAAGCCATTGTAATGTTTTCTGTATTAGTTTTTATCCCATTCTTTATGCATTCAAATAGTTTTATTTATTAAATTTTTAGCTTTCAAGCCCCTGGTGTACATAGAGCAGAAGTTTCATCTATCTTTTCAGAGTAAAGCAATGCTATTTTCCTGGAATGGGCACAGTTACTATAAAACCTAGTAAGACTTTGTACCAGATACATACTGCTTCTTCCAATGTATAGCAGAAACACGCTGCATATTTTAAGTTTTCTTAAGAATTTATTATACTGACTCGTCTTACCTCATCTCTCTTGTGTACATCAATCTGCTTGTAAATTTGATTATAAATATTTGTATACATAGGCAAACAAAGAACTCCTGCATATCCCATACTTACGGGAGCAATTAAACATCTTTCTTGAGTCGCAGGTGGCCATTTTGAACATGAGCTTTTTTGAAGACTTGAAAAATAATTCCCTACTAGGACTTATTTAGAATCTTCTGCTTGAATGGTACAAGAATCCTGATGCTTCTGGGCCAGTGAGCTGTTTTCTATTTTGCTACTCTGAAATGTGTTCTACCTCGGGTGTAGCCTGAGGTTATGACTTGCAACTCAGTAAATGTCCATTTTCCTTTCTCTGAAGAAGCATGAAGGGATCCCTATGTATTCCGGATGGATAGAAACCTGTTCTGCTGGTTAAAGCTTGCAGGCCTAATCCTTGGACCTGTGCCACTTGACACCAGCCAGCTAAGGAGTTTGCCTTTTTGGATATTACTTTTCAAATCAATGCTTTGGATTTCTGCTAAGGAAAAGTCCAACAAACCTGCAGAGAGATTGCTTGTCTGTCTCCTTGAACTGTATTTGGTTAAGATGGAAAACAGTTACACCTCTCTAACTGTTTCCTTGGAGGCATTGGCAGTGCCAGGTAGTCACAACCATCTCTGCTCCTCAGTCTGCGTGTTGGCCACGTGGCTTGGGCAGGACTAGGTGTCACAAAGCTCTTGATGTGCTCTAAGCCCAGAACATGGAACTATTCTAGTCATGTGAGAAGTTTTTTATCCTAGCGGAGTAGTCAGGCTGAATAAAACACAGAGACAAAGTTTGTAGGATCAGTCAAATATTTGTAGGATGCCAAAATTCATCCCCTAAAAAGAAAGAGTGATAGCAAAATCTCCTGGAGCACGTCATATGCACAGACAAATGTTTTACTTTTTGAAAATATTATTCAGTTTTCATCAGTATTTTTAATCAAGAGAAAGGAATTCCTTGAAGGAGCTTTTTATTTTGTTTAGTTTGTGCTAGCCTTAAAACTCTGGGTACCAGCATATCCTGCTTACTGCTTAAACTGTTAAATCAGAAGGCACTACACACAATATTTTAATGTGACACCCTTTCCCCCTTTTCATCTTCAGAAAGCACTCCCAAACCAAACCCACAATGTGTAATTCTGGTGGTCTAGTCCTCACCCCACATATGCCATCTGCCAGCATCTGAGGCAAGGAGCAGAAATGACCTGCAATGATTTAGGAAGACAGAGATCATTTTCTTATTTTATCATGAAACATTAATTTTACAAAATATTTTATTAGTAGTATTGAAAATACCCTCTGGAAACTCATTTGCATCAACATGCTGCCCTCTCCTCTTGTTATTCTTTCTACAGTAGAAAGGTACTTCTCAATGTTGTCTGTATGAAAAGCTTTGCAATTTACTTTCTTTAGTTTGTGGGATTTTTTTCTCCTTAAATGCTGAATAGTGCAAATAACCTGTAGATCTCTGCTGAGATAAGGAGTAGTGAATGGAATTTTTGCTCAAGGCCACTGTGTTCAAGCACAGTAGCCTGGGCACCTCCTACAAACCCCTGTAATCAAGATTCAGAAAATGACCTTGCCCTGCCTCTCCCTTCAAGCCCCCAAGTGGGTGCATGTGAGACTGTGGATACTGAAAGTTAATGAGGCTGCAGCTAGAATAAGTCACATGTAAGATTGTCAATGAAGCACAAATGGCTGTGGAGGATCACAGACAGCTTTCCTGTTGGAGAGAAGGATAGGAAGGCTGCAATGAAATTCAGCCAGGACTTCAGTAAAGGTGGTGAGAGTCCTGATTCCCAGTGGGATACAGGAATTAGGTTGATGGGCTCAGTCTATCAGTCAGCATGAAGCAGCTCGTTTTCAGCACTGCATTAGCCATAGCAACTACTCCAGCATTTGCACTCTTGGTGACTCACACTGCTGCGGTAGCACCATCCTTGGATATACCCAGATGAAGAAGTGCATGCACAACACACAGAATTAATATGAATTTATTATGAATGTTGCATTGGAGGAAAGTATTGGGTCGGATCATGAACTCTGGAATTCAGGACAGTGACATCCTTTTTTGCTCTTGGCACTGAATCTTGGTATTTGCTTAATACTGACTTTCTTTGATTAAAAATTTTTTGAGCTATCACAGACATCCTTCCTCTCTTTCTGTTCTCATCTTAACTTTAACTGGCTATATAGCAAAAATGGAAACAACAGTCAAAACCCATGAAGAATAGTACTGCAAAAAATCTGTGGGATAAAAAGTTATAAACTCCTAATAACACACAGTTGCCTTCTTGATTTTGAGACTGACTTTCATACCTGCAACATGAACCACTGTTTTTTTTCCTGTGACATTCAATTTAATAGGCAGTCCATTTTGGCATTTCAATAGTCAAAACCGGTTTGGAATACTTTTCCTCGATGTGGTCATGTTTCTTCCAAAAAAGAATGAATCAAACTTGAATATGATTTTGTAGTGTTGAGAAAGTAATATATTTGTCTTCCTTTCTTAGGACATAATCTCTTCTCCATGTTCAGAGAAGATCTGCAGTCAGATTGCATGACAGCAGAGCTCAGTGGCCACCAAAAAAATAGGACCTTTCAAAATTCTGTGGAGAGTTATAAAGCTCAAGCAAAGCAAAGAACAAAAGCCTAAATATTCATGTAGAAGTGATGCAACATCGAGAATAATAACAGCATATGGATATAATTTCTTCCTCTGAAACTGGAAATTATGATTTATAATGCATAAGTTTTTTCACTTTCCCGATCTACTCTATCTGCTGTTTCTAAAGGTTAAATGCAGCTGATGACTCTGAAAGCCAAGAGCCAATCTATCAAGTGAATTCAGAAGAATGACAAAGCAGAGGCATCATATTAAAACAATTAGAAGATCCATGGCAATTAGTTATAAAGAATGTCCTTACAGCTGAGCTGAAGAACAGAGTATTGTTGTAGTATTGTACAGTCATACAGCAAGCAATATATCCTAATTGGCTTTATAGCTAATGAAGAATGACACAGAATGCAAATCTCTTATTAATCTGGATTAAGCAGAGAAAACAAACTTGTTTTAAATCTAGCCTTATAAACAGAAGGTCTAATCCTGAGCCTGCTTGTGTAGGGGTCTTAAGCTAAATACAGTAGGAATGGTGTGTTTGCTCAGTGGTGGAGAACAAAGCAGGAGGCAGCCCTACACACTGCCAGTGAGGGGGTTACTGTTTGCAGTGAAATATGAGTCACGGGATCACACACACAATTAATAAGCCAAAATCAACACAGGTGGGAACATTAGGCTCATTTGTTTAATTATTCACTACAGGCAAAGTCTGTTGTTAATTTGATTTCAGAATCTGGGCAGCACCGTTTCGCGCTGGATCGGTCTCCATTCAGATCTGCCTCTTGAGCAAACAAGGGAGTTTCTGATCCAAGCAATGGCCACATCTAAGAACTTTGGATAGAATAGTATTTAACTTTTGTCTAGGAGTTACAAACTGTCTGCAAGGTATAGTGGCTTAAATTGACACATGCCAAAAGATCGCTCAACTTTCAACAGCTGTATTATGTATCAAGATGCATTTTTATATATAACATTCACAAGAAAAAAAATAACAGACTAAAATCAGATTCATTAAAACACTCAGGAATTCCATGAGAATCTTGATTATTGTTTTTTGAAGACTATTTATGTCATCAAAATACACCATTTTGGCTACAAGGAAATATTTCATGCAGAAGTGTCAGTGGTAACAGCAGTTTAAATGGAGTATTTTATCACATCTATAGGAAGGTTTTGAAAAGATAAAGATCATTGGTTTTGATCGTCAGAATTTATGTGGCTGGAGACAATTTTATTCTGTGACATTGTTCCAAAAACTTATGTTCAGCTCCCAGAAAGATGCTCACACTTCATAATTCATCAGGAAGCTGAGCAGTGATCTGTAAGCAATCCCTACAGGGCAGTAATTATTTTACACAAAGGGAAACTAAGGTATCATTTATCTTTTGACCATTAAACACTGCCTGATAAGAAGCCAACACTGATTTTTACAATTCATTTATTTTCTGAAGGAAAAGTGAAATAAGCTAGTTTCCCTTGGGTATTAACAGTAGGATCTGGCCACCAACCTAACTCAATGTCTGTATGAGAGAACTGATGGCAAATGTCAGGCATTAGCTTTTCTGCAACAATGAAGAAAATAATGATTACCTAGATAAAACTGTTACTAGCTCAATATATACACTAAGCTGAGTTAAAAGGGAGCACTCTGCACTATGTTCCTGGGAGCACATTCAGGCACTTAGTGCATGTCTGGATGTTCAGGAGTCCTGATCTCTCTCAGCTGGTCCGTCTGTGGATTTCAGTATTTAAGTAGCTGAGAAGGAGCTTGCAGGCTCAGCACTTCTGTGCATCAGGCCACCTGTTGAAGTGCCTAAATATAGTCCTCTGAGCTTAACCTCAGGCTTGACAACCTTGGCTACTACAAACTGCTATTGCACCTCCAGCAGTTATTCTAAAAGCAGGTTCAAGGATCCTGTGGGTCAGGAAATTAGCAGGAAGACAACTGCAGCACTCTCCTTGCAGAGAGAAAGGCAAAGCTGAACAAATTAGCAAATAATATAATGAGATTTGGCAAAGAGCTGAAGTGAGGAACCACCGTGTTACCACTTAACACTAAAGCTGAAACTTGCCACTAAAGAGCTAGTGCAAAATGATTTGTACACACTTCTTTTAATGGCTGTATCATGTTTAGGCTACCAAAGGATAAAAATCTAACTGCAGTATGTAGCTCAAAAGTGGAAACTCATAGAATTCCTCTGGCAATGGATGTATCTCTTTGTCCCTCCTGGTGAACATTGATTTGGTTAGGGAGATGAAAAAGTGACCGGAGAACAGATTTTCATGATTAAAATAAATCAGGTTGTCTCTAAGCTCTAAAGATGGAATTATTATGCACAGGAATGCTTTCATGTGACCATTTGGTTTTTAAACAAGATAATTGCAGCAGAATAAGTAGATTGATCTGTGTATACAGCTGTAGTGTTATTGAGGAGACTCACACCAGCCTAGTTATTCCATTTCTGCTGAAATGACCACTGGTAATCCTGAAAAAAAAATCCTTTTATAGTGCTAGGTCTGCAGAAATCTTATATTTGTGTACATTTTGGTGTATATTATGTAAGCAGTGCCACTACCCTTAAAGTGAACACAGCCCTTGGATTAGCAATTTTCACAAGATCAGCAGGCAGATCTCATCGATAGGATTAGCTCACCTCATTTTCAGAGTAAGAGAGAAAATAAAAATCTGGTGTCTCAGCACATTTAGTAAGCACAAACAAAAATACCACTGCAGTACAGTCACTTCTCCGTGGGAAAATGGTACTGTTTATCTGTCTTGAATGCCAGAGGACCCACTGAAGAGCATGTGACAAAACACCAGAAAGGAATACAGCGTTACAAAAGGAAAAACCAGTGCAGTTACGGTAATGGATGTGCTGCTCTGCTGGGGGTCTTGCTCAGAGAGCTCAAGTTCTGGAGAACACTTTCAGCTGGTCTTGATTAAGCAAAGACTGGCAGCATAAGTACTGAGCTCTATTTCCAGTGAGATCTTTGAACCTTTTTTATGGCTAGCTGCCCCTAACAGCGACCACTGGACCGTGGGTGATGTTTCCCCTGTGTCTGCCGATGCTCCCATACCACACAGCCAGGGAAGCATACCCTCCAGCCAGGACACCAGAAGTCACTGCCGGCATCAAGCACTATATCCCATGCCGTGTGCTCCCGTACAGCTGTGCTCCATGTACATCTCTGCCACGCTCTGCTTTCATACCCTGGAGATCATTATAGCTGCAGAAAGTTGCTCCTCAGAGACACTTTGCACTCACAGATGGCTGCTGGACTGCTGTGCAAATAACTTCTTAGCTACCAACTTTCATATGCAAATATTTTTCAATGAACCTTACACTTAAATTGAAATGATGAAGATCACGCAGGGTCAGGCTGCAGGACTTGTCAGATGGATTGCAATATCCTCAGAATAGAGGTTTTGGTCCTATTTTACCTCCAGTTAATTGATTACTAATTAACTTGAGTTAGCCGAATTCAACACTAAGTGCTGGTCTAGACATGCCACAAACGTTTGTTCCAGAACATTCAGAAGAAAAGCCACAAGTATTTGAATCCTGAAAGAAAAAATGTGTGGAATATCCAGACTTGCATTTGCAATTGTGCTATTATGTCAAGTTAGCATTGCAATTAATTACTGTGGGGTAGAGAGTACTAAAATGCTGGCACTAACGTTACCTAATAAATTTGGTGTTCCAGATTGCCACTGACAGAAAATTAATTCTTTCATGTCATTTGTAGCTGGTCAGTAGACATCTGAGAATTCACTGATCTCAGAGTGTAAGGTTGTAATAAATATGTAAATGTTTTGGGTAAAATAAACTTAGCTACAAAAACATTAGCAACTTTCTTGTTTGTAGTTTCTATGTGTTACCTAAAGTTCTAACAATGTATTTACATTACATCTTTGCTTAGGTATGTTAATTAACTTAAGCTTAACAGTCATAAACCACCAGGAATGTAATGAAGAAAACTAGTATTTGCTTTACTACCTTTTTCCATACTTTAAAATATTGATGTAAGCTCAGTTTTTACATTCTTATGCTTTTCTTGTCTTTTAAGTTTTCCCCCTTTGTATTCTTAAATCTTTGTTCTTCATGGGTGGGAGCAAGCAGCTCCACATCTCAACCTTTTCCAATTAAAGTAATAGAAAAAAAACCATTGTAATATTTTCTTTGACTGACATCTTCCAGAAATAAGTGTTATGATCAAATGATAAGGCAGTTCCTGCCCCATGCACTGCACATTTATGTTCTTAGTTGCAGCCTCCCACAGCCCTGCTGCCAGCCAAGTGGGATATCTCATGGTATTTGCAGTCTGCACCTAAAATTTTATCCCCTGCCTTTCCACGGGCAAACCTCCTAGTTTCCTTGTATTATGTGAAAAAGCAGT
Source organism: Irena cyanogastra (assembly GCA_013397155.1). Lineage (NCBI taxonomy): Eukaryota > Metazoa > Chordata > Aves > Passeriformes > Irenidae > Irena > Irena cyanogastra. The sequence goes on along the minus strand of VWZV01016197.1, from coordinate 339,088 downwards.
GGCAGATGTCTGGCCTTTGGCTCTTCCACAGTCATGTAAATCCCAGAGTCTTGCAGTGGAGGAGTAATTAGCATTATGCAGCTCTCTGGGGAGTGGGCCGTTCAGGAAGTCCCTTTGAGCACAGGGCTCAAAGAATCCCCTCAGCACCACCCTGAAGGGGCACAGCAGGCAGCCCGCACAGTGCTTGTAGGATGGAGCTGACCATGAGCCTCATAGAGTACACGCCCTCATGAGTTTGGGGGAACAGGCTGTCAGAGAACCTGCCTCACACCTAGGCTGATCTAGCATGGACTAACTCATGCATGGAAGATCCCGCCCGCAGTGCCAACTTCCATAATTCCCTTCTGTCTCTGTCCTGTACACGAGGCAAACTCTCTCAGAAAATCTCTGCACCCACAATCCCACATGCAAGTCAGATGGTGAAAAAAGGCATGACAGCAGCTTTCCAGTACTTAAAGAAGACTTGTAAAACAGGGAAAGGGACTCTTTACACAGGCACATAGTGATAGAACAAGGGACAAAGGTTTTAAACTGAAAGAGGGAAGATTTCAATTAGCTGTTAGGAATAATTTCTTTATTCAGATGTCTGTGAGCCACAAGCACATGTTGCCCAGAGAAGTTCTGCATGCCACATCCCTGAAAGTGTTCAAGGCCAGGTTGGATGGGGCTTGGAACAGCCTGGTCTAGTGGAATGTCCTTGTCCATGACAGGTGATTTGGGACTAGATGGTCTTTAAGGTTCCTTTCAACCCAAACTATTCTGGAATACTGTGGTATAGAATGGGATGTATCAACCAACAATAAGAGCAAGGGCACTCCACAAGGAAGAACAAGCTGGGAGATGAGGATGACCAAAACACAGACAAGAGTCTCACTCACAAAATACAGCCCTCGAGCAGGGGCAGTCAGAGAATGGGAGAGTTACAGGCTTCACCAGGACCCCACTGAGCACTAGGATGTGAAATAAAATGTCAGGTCCAAGACCAGCTCAGGAAAACCAGCAGCAATTTGAGAGGACCAGGAGCTGAAAGAAGGCTTGCTGTAAAAGGAAGACTTGCTGGTCAAATCTTCAGCCCTGCTGGCTGCTGAGGCAACAGAGCTTCTGCTGAAATAAGTTAAAGTAAAAAATCCTCTTGTACCCTCAAATACTCTGTCTGCTTATACCTAGGGTTTAGAGGTGTGTGATCTGAGCTGGTGATGGAAAAGGTCTGGGTGATATGACTTCAGCAGGGAAACCTGGAAAAACTAGATAGATTTGCAAGGACTGTTGGTGCTCAAGGAAGTTCGTTACTGGATTGATGTGATCAGCAGTGGGAAAAGGCTCCATATAAAAATGGCCTGGTTTGGCAGGTGTGTTTTCTAGAAAGCTAAACCTGGCTACCTTTGATAGCAAATGTCTGGAAATGTCCCTTCTGGCACTCACAAATTCTTCTGCATTATTTATGAGAAGAGTATGAGCCTGGTGAAATTGGGCAAGCAGGCTACAGGAATGTGGGAATGGGCTAGGATATTTTGGTGGCAGAAAGTGAAATGAACAAAGGATGGAGCTTGTGGTGTAGGTGTGTGGATATTATTGCCAAAGGCAAAACTCTGTTGCGGGGAGGTAACCCAGCCATCTTGGAGAAAGCTCATGTTATGCTAGAGATTACAAGATTGTTACAGAATTTCATTCACTCTCTTTGTGAGTGAAGCAGAAATAGGGTAGAAATCAGTCTGCCTGACTGCTGGTTTCACAAACCCACAGAGCAGCTGAGATTGAAAGGGACCTTTGGCAGTCATCTCGTAAAACCCCCTTGCTCAGGAGCATAGGCCCTTGTCCAGGTGGCTTTTCAATATCTTCAAGGGGCAACACAGTTTGGGGGTGGTGAAATGAGGACAGATGGTAGAAGTCCCATGAGTTTCTTCCAATATCTGCCTTTGTCTTGGGCCTTACTAATCATTAGGGAACGATGGGGTAATTATTGCTTATTAGGACCTTTGGGACACTGGTAAGATCCTGGGCTTCCCCAGAGTAGAATGATAGTTATGAAGGAAAACTGAATTATGCTGATGGCTTTTCTTTCTTCTGAAAATCAACTGAAAAAATGTTACCTGATGCTATTCTTTAAAGCTGTCATGCAGAGACTGTATGTTTAATCTGGGAAATTCTTCTACAGTTTTGAGCCCACTGCTCTTTCAGTAAATTCAGGGAGATCAGCTCCCTTGCATTTTTTTTTGTACTGTCCAAATCAGGTTAGCTACTCGATAATGTTTTCATCATATCAAATTAGTAGCTGCAAAAGCCTTTGCATCTTTTCCCTAGAACATATTCACTGTTAGGCATTGTTAGTTACACCGCTTTTTTTTAATGGAAATGTGCCTCTTACAGAAAGAGAAAAGGGGCTGCATGCCTTTGGGTGTAGTTATAAACTTCTTAATTCCTAACCTATGTTCTTATTCAGCATCTGTGTTTGTGCCATCAGGTAGCTGTGCTTCCTGTGGCCTTGTGCTTATTTTCTATGTGACCTTTTCAGATCCAGCTGTGTTCTGAATCATCTTTTATCTTGATTTTGATTTTTTCAGATTTCCTTTTACCTATAGAATGGTAACTTAAGAGTTTCAGATGGACTCCATTATGAATCAAATAATAATCTTTGAGAATAGCAGAAAAGCAAATCTTTGGAAGCATCTTCTTTCCCAATTTTGTTGTTATTGATAATCTTTTCATGCTTGGTTTCCCAATAATGCCAAGATGTCAGTGGGAAATGGGGTCACACTGGTGTAAGACTCTTTCCAGATATGTATGAGAATGTCTCCAATTAAGTGATTACAACATAAAACCTAAAATAGACACATAATGGGAAAGAAAAAGGAAGGATATGCTCTTTCTGGAGCTCAGCAAACATGGGAAGACATGGCAAAGGGGGTAATGGGATGCTGTTGCACCCTCAGGTAAGAGCTGTACGATGTCTACCCTCAAGACCTCCCAAGCAGCCTCATTCAAACTGCTTGTGCCTCTGCCTTCCTAACACAGGGAAGAATATATATTACAGATTTAAGGTGTCTTCAAAGGTTCAATTCCTAAGTATGGAAGATACTGCTTTCTTAACCTGGAGAAAAGAGGTGTCCAACACCAAGGGCTGATTTTACTTTTCTTCACATCAGTAAAATGCGCGGAGTAGCTGTGCATGCAAGATGGATGTGATAATTTCTTTTAAAATAAGGATCATTATTTTCTACTTAGTGGATCAAACACAAAACAAGCTTTATGCAGCTACTGTGCTTGGAAGAAAGGGAACCAGTGAGGCCTTGCTGTGTTGGAGGTGACTAATTTCTTTACTAGGTCTAGAGTGCCACCTGCTGCACCAAGTTTGAAACTCAAAATGAAGTAAATAAAGCCGTAGCCGTAACTGAAGTGAATGTAGTATTATTATTTCTGTAGTGTAAGGGACAAATTCACAGGACTGAAATTGAAGAACATGTGAAAAAAAACATATCAAGGTGACTCTTATTCGTCTTTAAAATAACATAAGGAAATTAATGAATATTCAAAATGAATAAATGAATTGATAAAGTGAATACATCATTTAGTAAGAAAATACATTGTTAATTTTTGGTGGGATATATCCAGAAATATATGTGAAAAGACATAATGAATGTCAAATATATATTGCAATTGCATTTACTTCAAGGAGTCCTTAATAGTCTTTTAAGACTTCTTAAGATTTTTAAACTTATGCTTTGATTACTGTTAATTTAAAAAATGTATTTGAAAAAAATACTGTTATTATTCATCACTGAAATGGATGGAAGCTCCTTTATTCCTAAGTAGCTAGATGGAGTCTGAGCTTTAAACAGATTTCATAGTTGTTTGTCTCTGTATGTGGACAAACTACCATCCCATATTTCCACACACTTGAAATCTGAAGAAATTGAAGCCTATTACAGTTCCAAGCTTTAAAGCTTGCTTTAAAAATATTTACAAATTAATTTGGAAACATGTCAAATATATTTTTCACTTTAGCAGTGTGGTGCATGCAGTCATTAAATAATCTGCAGATGGAAAGTGATCTTTAAAGAACTCGGGAGTATAAGAAATCTGCAGAGGAAAAGGAAAAAGGCAGGTGACTGTGGCAGCTCTGGCATCTTTTCACTGATGCCTTGTAACCATCATATCTCTGGCTCTGAATGTGAAAAAGAAAGCAATAAAAGGCACTTACATAGTAAAAATGCACTGGAGCCATGGCTTCCAGATGCTGACAGCATATGGCTAAGGATTTACACAGAACAGTACAAGGAAACTACCATGCTGACCCTGAAAAACCCTGGTGGCCTTGGGAATTCCTCTGAGAATTTTGTTTTAGTTACCACCAACTTGAGGTTGAGATAGTGTCGTTTAAAGGCCAGTGGTAATTCTATTGTCAAGGTACAATGAGAAAGGAATTGGCCTGTATTTTTAGGGCTAAATGGACTCAGATACTACTTTTTTAGCAAAACAACCTCTTTGCTGCTATAGTCAAAGGAAAAAAAAAATGGAAAGCAGGGTAGGATACAAAAACACTCAGATGTACTCAATTTCAGAGACAAATTGCAGCTTTGAGATTCGATGATGTTTGTAAAAATAGTTGTTGTGATCTACTAGTCTGAGAGACACTTTGTACAAGTTTCTATTGTTATGAAATATTCTATGCAGGATTTTAAAAGAAAATAGTACTTCCCTTCCCTGCCAATATTTCTGCTGGTTTCTGTGCTGGTCAAAACAAACAAAACAAACAAACAAACGAACAAATCTAAGCTGAGAAAAACAGTCATTAAAATCACCTTGGGATCTAGGTGTTGTGCATAAGTCAAGAGGACACTGAAGACATCAGTGTTCTTTTGATTAGGGAGTTACTTTTTCAAATTGAGAAAAAAAAAGATGAAAACTGTAAAGGAAAACTAAAATGGAAGTATAACCAACTTCTGACATATGGATTGTTTCTAAAAATGTCATCTATTTCTTAACTTTATTAGGCACAGCCAGTTTAATCAAAATCAGCTAGTCACGGTTAACATGGCTATCAAGAGTGGAAACGCATTTTACAAGTTCAATTACTTAAAGGACAGAATGAAGTATTTTAGGTTCTGAATGAAGGATCTGAAGAGGTGATGTCATATTTCTCAAAGAAAAAGAGTACAAAAATCACTCATTCTGAAAAAAGCTTTGAAACCATAGGAATGGATTTTCACAACACTATTTTGAATACAAAATATTCAGCAGATAAAAACTGTAGCAGCTTGCATTTCTGTCCCCTTATTAGTGGTTTTCAAATGTTACTATTTGTGGTAAAGATACAATTGCAGTGGAAGATTGAAATACCTACTGATTTTATCTTTCTGTACTTTCAATTTTAGCATAATGCTGATTTTTTGTATATATACATTCTTGCATTATGTTGAGTAATATTAAAGGCTGCAAATTCAACCTGCAAAGTGTGAAAATCTAAGATAAAATATGAAAATCCAAATAGCTCATAGTAGTGTTATAGCTGTATGTCTTACACTGCTGGAAAATAAGGGGGCACCCTTTTATGCCATGAGACCTTAGAGAGAAAAACCTAAATTTATGATAAGGATATTTCACTTATATCTGACTGTGGCATGGTTTGTACACTTGTCCCAAATTGCAGTTTACTTGGTGGAAAGGTCATGAGTGTGAGGTAGGCTACAATCCCCGCAGACCTTTCTGCTGCTTTTATCCGAAAAGACAGAGTTTAAAGCCTTGCAAGGCAGGCTTGGGTAGCTTAAGCACTTAGGTTCATGCACCACAGATGGGGACTAATTGACCTTTATTCCACGTGGCCTTCCCAAACCCACAACTCATCAGCAGTGGTGTCCCCTTCCACATTACCTGAGGTGCAAGGTGTTCCCTGGAGCGTGTGAGAGAAAGCTGGGCAGAGATGCTTGAGGAAATTTTGAATGTGTCTTTATGGAAAAAAAGACCCATCCCTGTGAGAACAGCTGATTTTGACTAAGTCTTAAAATAAGAAAATCTAGTATTAGAATCTCTGCAAGAGGGCATTATTAAATATTAAAAGAACATTCATTTCCAGACCTTGTGTGTGTAAGTGCTGGTGACAATATGATTCATCAGATGCAATTTATATTCACTCTGTTTTTCACGGGGCTACCCGAGTTCTGAGATTAAAAAATCCTAAAACTGAGATAAAAGCAATAAGAGGCAGCAAATATCAGTCCTTCATGTTATCTGTAGTACAGATTATGCATGTACTATTGCCGGCTCCCATCATCCTGGTGGGATGGAAAAAAAAATTATGAAATGACATCCTGGGGGTCAGTGCTCCACAAAAAATAACCCCTGCTTAGTCAGTAATATCAGGCTGTGCTTAATACTGCTTACTCTGTTAGAAGATATTGGATTTTCTTGGTGATAATAGGTACATAGTTACTTTAAGTTACTATAATAACTTATATAGGTATATAGTTACTTTGCTCAGTGGACTCACTCTCAATCAGGCAATAGGAGGGGAATTTGATCTTGTGGCAGGAAAAGCTAGAAAAAACAACATAAATGGAAGGAATTATTAAGAAAAATAGGTTGTGATGTCTGGGAGGGAATTATGCCGAATCCTGAACAATACAAAAAGGGACAAAAAAAATGGAAGAATGGTTAAGAGAAAAATACGATGAAAATAGGTGTCCTTGGTGTTTTAGTTATTGCCAGGTACAGAGAAGTGCCTGTGTCCTCAACTGTGCTTGCTCCAGGTGGTGTTCAGTGATGGGCACAGCCGCCTAGTCATTCTAGGTCCAGTCACAGCCCTGTGTCCTTCCATCCCACATGGTCCTGTTTATTTGCCAGGGCTGTGTATGTGATTGGTAGCCCTGATAGCTCAGCCACATCAAAGGGTGTGAATTCAGAATTATACGAAGAAGAAATAAACAGAAGTGATTATAACAAAGAAAAAGAGCTCCAAGGAGCTTGTGTTTATAAAGACTTTACAATTCAACCATATGGTTCATTCTACTTGTACAAATGCTTTTTTTCCCTGTAAAAATGTTGCCTATAACCACCGAGATTCAGCCTGAAATCTGCCACAAGAGCTTTCTAAATTGCAATATATTTTTCTCTTGAAAGAATCCAGAAAAAGCAAGGACTTGAAGCCAAATTATTTTCCCCTGCCAAAGAATATGTATACACAGAGCAGCCCTGTCCTGTATATCTTGTTGATCTGGTGTTTTCTTCTTTAGAGTACAGTTAAAGCCACTAATGCTCACAGAACCAGAGGAAAATGTTCCCCAGGTCCCATATTACAATATCATTATATTCAATTGTGCAGAAACAGCTTCCTACCACACTTTGCTATTGGGTCTTTGTTAAAATACTTCCGTTTTTATTGCTCCCTCTCCCACCTGATTTATTTGTTTATGTATTATTTTGTTAACTTGGAGGATTTAACAGCTTCTGGCAAATATATAGGACTGACTGAACCTGAAGTAATTATTTTTCAAATGAGTTTTCATGCTTGAATGATTCCCTCCAGTGAAGAACACGCTTTGTCTCTGAACTTTTGTTTACAGAAACACATTTGAAAAACAACTTGGAAGAAATGATGGCACCTTTCAAAACTGCTCTTCTAATAATGCTTCTAGCAAATTTGCGGTGAGAAAAAATATTACTATTCTTCTGAAAGAATTAAAGTGTATAAACCAAACAGGACATGTTTCTTAATGGGTGGGAAAGGATAACATTTAGAAACGTTGCTTTTAGTCTTAAAGGACTGAAGGTGGGAGAAGAGATATTTTCAGCACCTGTAAGGAAAAGATGAGGCTGGGTCCAGCCAGAGAAGTGATCATCAGCTTGGTTGTAAGCAACCAAAAAAGGATCAGGAAAAAATTAAATCAAATCATCTTAATTCTAGAAGAGTAAATGAAGGAAGAAGTACCTGGGCTTTTCCCCTTTAGATAAACCTGAAGCATCTGGTGAGCTCTGAGCACAGCTTGTGATCACCTAAAGAAGGTCACCAAGAACCCACTGGGCTGCCCCAAGAAAGGGATTAGAGCCCTGCTCATCACTGGTATCCTTCCCCAGGGGCACTTGAAAACACCGCGAAAGGCGAAAATATTCTGCTTGCTTTTGTTATTTTTGGACAGTTTCTGATGCTAAACATAGCACCTCCTTTTCCACAGAATCTCTAAAGCATCAACACTTTAATAAGATAATCAAGTAAGTTTTGCTCTTTTTCCTTTCAAAATATGCATGTTCTCTCAGTTCATCTTTTTTGATATCAAATGCTAAAAGTTTTCACTTGTGTATTAGAGGGATTTTTCTACATGTAAAATGTTGCAAAGATTAAAACAATTCTGCAAGGTTTCTAGTATTGTGGGAAAGAATGTCAACTTTGAGAAGGAAAATTCTAGCTTAGTGCTGGGATTTGCTATTTGTTTCTTCTTTTTGTGGCAGCAGACATATTAAACTCACTTTTAATACAGAAATACTTCCATTTTTATCTAAATTTATTTGTGGTGATTTTGCCATCTCTAAGCACCATTCCATATAATATTACCCAGGCACCAAAAGTAACTGAAGAAAGCAAGAAATGGTTCCACATAGCAACAGCTTAAATATAGCAATATTAATATTTCCCCTTCAATTTGGGATTACTTGTGTATAAATTTAAGGTAATATTTTTAGAGCAGAAATATGAAAGGTGTTGGCTGCGTGAGCCTTTTTGTTAGCTTTTCTAAGGAAGGCAGTCTTTGGGAGTGCAACAATGTACAGTTTTACTGACAGTGGCTGTATATGAGCCCATTTGGTGTCTTTGGGTATTTCCTGAGCCTATCCCAAAAGTTGTGGTATGAACATAAAATGTGTGAATATGTACAAAGGTATTACCAAAAGCATCGAAGTTGGGTTGTAAGAGGAAAATGTTATTTGTTCGCTGTGCAAGCTAGAAATTGGAAAGGCCAGAAGTCACCAAATGAAAAAGAAGAGTAGTCTGAGGTGCAGGACATGGACTGAGAAATGAGCTTATTCTCTGTCTTGTTTGTTGTAGCCAGGAAGGCCAGTAGCAAAACTCTGAGTTGTTTCTGAAGATGTATCTGGGGTTGATGGTGAGAAGATGAGAGCTGGGGTTAATTCAAACAATTTTTGATTGAGGAAGAAGGGGAAAGGTTTGGTTTTGACCAGATATTTGATGGACTGTAAAAGGCTTAATTAAAAAGTGAGAAAACATAGCAGTGACAATAGGTGGCAGTGTTGTCTCAGAAAAATCCTTTTCTTATATTTTTGCTTTTGCCTGGATTTACTCTTTTAAGGGGAAGGGAGGGAATAATAACCCTCTTTTACTGTGGAGAGCATCAGGAGTCAAGAGTCAAGATTATTACTAGCTTTCATCTGAGGTTAATTTTCTTCCCGGCTTTTTCTTTTTTTTTTTTTTTCTTTAGTCATCATCTTGAAGATTTGTGTGAAGATCTCCTATTTGGAATTGACCTTGAATCCTACAGTTACAAATGCAGACCAAAAGGTAGTTTTTAATACTTGGTCTGTATTCTGGGATTTGAAAGCCTATAGGGCTCAATCAGCTGGAAAGCAATTCAATTGATTAAAGGATGAGTTGAATTTGTTTAGGATGCTCTGCCTGCCTGTCAGCTCTTCTGGTGATTCCTTAAGGTTTCCTATTTCCTGGCTTTGTGAGCAGCAGTCTGTTCTCCCCTTCTGCAGTGTGAGACCTTGCATGCAGCAGCAGTGGGAAATGTCACTGGGCAGATGAACAAAGCTATTCACAAAGTTGGTAACACCTGAGAAACAGCCTGCCTTCCAGGCTCACAGAAGTAAAGCTTTCCCTGTACTTTTAGTTACAGGCTAAAGCAAAGTGATGGTCTGCAGCCTTAAACAGGGCTCAAGGCGTTTCAGCTCCTCACGCTGTCGCAGATGTTTTTTCCTGCGACCTCTGGCAACTTGCCTAATCTCCCCCTCTGCTGCTTAGCCTGTACAATGGAGATAGCACTTTAATTTGCCTGACTTCAAGGTAATGCTTGTCTCTCACTCTGCTCTCCTCTGCTAGAGGCGTTCTGATACTGAGTTAGACTTTCAGTTGTGTAATATGAATAAAATTAGCTGTATCTGCTTTAGAGTTTCCAGGTTTGAAGGGAGCAATAGAAGCAGAGTAAAGGTAGCACATGAAGAATAGAAGCAGAGTGAAGGTAGCACAAAGAAATCACCTAATATGAAGTGCTTCAGATGACCAGGGCCAGACTAGAAAGCAGCAGCTAGATCACTGACCTAGAATACCAGAAGATCTAGATTAAATTTTCTCCTCTGCCAGAAAATGTTTAAAGTTTCCAAATTACCTGAAAGAGCATTGATTTGTAGGAAATGGGATATTTATTGGAAAACAAAGCTTGGAGTCTTCTCATATTAATTTTGTGTACAAAAGGGTGAAAATCATCATTAACATACTTAGATCACTCAGATGAGTACTAAGAATTGTAGCACAGGTCTTGCCTGCTTAGGCTGATATAAGGAATGCTGCTTGTGGATAGGTAGCAAAAGCACCTAGGCATGATTCAAACTGCCCTTTGGTATCTCTCCTGAGGCAAAGAACTCAGCCTTGGCTGCCTTCCCCTGCTAGTTTGCTGCAGAAGGCTATATTGGGTAAACCTCCTTTTTTTTCTTTCCCAAAGAACCTAGGCATTCAAATTCTGCATAGATTTTTTTTTTCCCCCTCTATGTTAACACTGCAAACTTTTTTCTGGGTACCTCCTGGGTTTGCACTAGAGTCAAGGTGCAGTCTCCAACACTGAAAGCAGAGGTTCTCCTCTACCTGAGAGGCATTGGGCTGCCTGTTCTGTATTCCCTTCTTGGTACTGGATCTGCGGAGGGTGTAGAAAGCCCAGGTATCAATGCTGCTGTGACAGCTGATGCTCAGCTGCAAACATTGAACACGTTGAATTTAGGTAAAAGAGGTCTTGCTTCACTGACTGACCTGAAAGCTGTAAACTGCCACTCTGCTCCTGTTGTGAAGAACTGCTGATCCATGTGGCTAAAAATTAGGCTTATCTTATGTTTCCCTGTCAGAGTCTCGAAGCTGCTTGGTGTGCAGTGGGAATCAAGTCTCACTGTTGGCATAACTGCTTTGAAATATCACCCTGTGAAACTTATTTGCTATGCAGTTAGATGAATTCTGGAAAATAATTGAGCTTTACTCATGCTGTAGGTATGTGCACTGGCTACTGCTGTGATTACAACTAATTTTGGAAATGCTTGGCTCAGGGAACTGGTGTGCGTTGGTGGAGAAAGCTGACACTGGTATCAGCCACAGGTTCCATCCTCTGGGTCCTTTGTCATTAGTTGTGCTCTGCTCTGTAGAAAAGAAATGTGTGTGAAGGTAAATGTCTTTATGATGCTATGAAAATAATCTTCAGTAGGTCACTGCTGCAAAGGAGGGAATTTCTGTGTGCTAGGTCCCTGCCAGATGACATAGGACAATAAACCCATAATAAATATGGAGAACAGAGTTATTCTAGACATTCTGAGCAGCAGTGAAATGTTGGATGCTGTTGCCAGAAAAGAATCACATCTTAGCTTATAGATTTTGGGCAGCTGTGGTATTTTAGATAGGATACCATTATTATACAGACTAGCAATCTTTTGCCATTCCTGATGCCTATGGAAGCTGTATCTCCTACTGGAAGGACTCCTGAATATTTGCTTTCTTTGTATCTGCCTTCCCTGAAGTCTGTAGGGAGTCATTGGATAATGACTGTTTTCAAGGGCCCCTGAAATACGAAAATGCTTAAATCCCATACCACTTTCAAGAATAATTGAGTACCTAAATGTATGTGGATATCTGGGTTCTCGGAATAGTATTTTTAATTAAAAACCCCAGATATAAATATTCAGATTTGAATTAATATGAAACTAAGAGGAAATATATGGCTATTGTCTGAATTATTATAATATATAGCACACAATATATTAATTTGTATGCCATCATTCATGTTTTATTATAATTGCATATGAATTATGAATACCGTATGGTATGAATTAATATGAAATCTATAGTTAAATTTGCACCAACCTCCACTAAGTCAAATAGGTGTAGAAGAAAGAGATATCTTTGCCCTATTCCAAGCAGAAATGAGGTAACAGAAAATAAACCATGAAAACTGATATTCTCTGGTTCTTATTTCTTCATCCACTGCTATTCAGTTTGTGCTGCTGCATTTTTCACCATGGAGTGGCTATTTTCAGAGGAAGAGCTGTTTTCCTGAACTGTTTTCTTGAAAGCACTGCCCAAAGTACATGGAGCTAGGGAAGGCTCTCCCACATGGGGCCTTCTACAAAAATACTGTCAGCTATTGAAATGAGTTAGATGCTTGAGCCAGCTATGGCAGCTTGGATGTGTACTACATATTCCTGCTGCAGAGCAGTCATGAACAATTGTATAGGGTATTTTTGCAGTGCAAGAACAGGAGGAAGATAGCAAAAAGGTGAGCTTGCTAAAAACTCCCACCTCACCGCCTTCGAAAATATTACTGCAAATAGTTGAAATTATCTGATAGTCAGCACTAAACAAATGAATTTTTTCTTCAATATTCATGTCAGTCCATTGTGTCTGCATTCTTTTGCATTATTTCTTTAAGAACATATTATTCTGGTTTCTGTTTATGTATGAAGTCTGAAATTGTGTTTACCAGATCTGTCAGAGCTGGCCTGAAGCACTTCCAGTCCTGTCTAAAATCTTGATATATAAAGGAGAATGTAACTTTATTATACTTTTCTCAGTAGAGACAAACACCATTATTGGTTTTCTTGTATGTTTCTTTTGTTTTTTTAAGCTGAGGAGTGGGGAAAAAGGAAAATCAAACTTTTAATAGCAGATTACATTATGATGTGTATTAAAGACATATCATTCATGTGTTAATATCTGTTTTATTACTAAAATCAAGTCTTTCAAGAGCTAAATTAAGTATTCATAATATTTCCTTGCCCTAATACTTAGAAATGTTGGTAAATGATAGAAATATTCCCTTGTGTAGATCATACTGCTTGCTGCTAAAGCCTGAAAATCTCCTAAATCTTTACTCTTAAGAAAAATAGTATTATACTTAAAGCAGTAAGCCTTTAACTGTTATCTTCCTTCACTTATCCCTCACATGGCCTCACATCCCTGTGGCCTCCAGTTATACCATGACAATGTACTGTATTTGGGAAAAGTGAAATAAATAAGTTCAGTATACTTCTGTCTGTGTGCAATTACTATATTGAGGCAATTGTCAGCAAAAAATACCAACAGATGGTAAATCTTTAACTGATCTGTGAGTACAACTTGTGGCAGATTTGGTAAAATACATTTATAGGTGACTGTATTTCAAGTAATTAAGACGAAAAAGAGAAACATTATTATAAGCTAAATGAATTTTTCTGAACTTGACTTTTAAAGTTTTATCTTAGGTCCAAGCAAAAACACAACTAAATATTTGATCTGAACTAGCCTGTCTCAAGTGCAAATACTGATTCTTTCATATCTCCATGTCATCTTGTTCCTGATCTAATGTGCAAACGCATTTCCTGCCAAATTACTTTCTGCTTAGCATCTGATTACCAATGATCCTTTCTGTATCAAATTGATTACTGATCAGAGGTATAGGTTGGCTAAATTCTGTAGAAATCTGCCTAAAAATCCTTGCTGTGAGGATTCAGGTGGAAAGCCTGAGTGCTGGAATAGCTATTTCTTTCATTAATATTTAAGTACTGTCTTAGAGGCTGTTATAGCTATTCAAAGTAAGTAGCTAAAGCTGTAATTTCTAGTTTAAAAACACATCCAAATATGGTTTCAGGAGAAACTGCTATCAAACCTTAAGCGTGTATACAAGCCAGGTTATGTTGCCTGTCTTCTTCAAATACAACCTTTTTCCTTTCCTTGCTGTTTCCAGTCCCTTTTTCTCCTGTCTGCCTGGGGCTGTAATTTCAGTCCAGTAAGCATTTCCTATAAAATAATCTTCAGCATTCTGTAGAAGCAGAGGTGATGACACTGGAACTGAGCTAGCCTGCCTCTAAATGATAAAGTTTAAATGAAAGAAATACTGGCTTCTAGTAATTGCAAGGTCAGGCTAAAAGTACCAGGAAGTTGTTTCAATTGTTAAATGCTGTATTTATAAGTACAGATGGGGAAGATTGATTTTTTTTGTTGCTTTGGACAGCCTAAACAAGCTACCTATTTTCCTGCATCCCAGACCCCACTCTTCCCATTGCTTTTGAAGTACAAGACTGTTGCTTTCATGTTTCATTTCCCCCTCCCGCCCTGTATTGGCTGAGAAGAAAAATGGATTTCCTAATGGACTAAAGGGAGAAGGAAAAGCAAAAATATGATTCAGGAACCAATCTTGCTGTCTGTCAAACTTAGTAAAATCATTTAAAGTGGCCTCATGTATGGATGCATGCAGATTCCAAATTACTGTTTGCTCAGTGCTTGCTTTTTGGGTCACCAGGTTTGGAATGCTGTAGGCTTTATCCTTGAAATGAGTCTCTAAGCCAAATGCAGAAGTTGTGTACTAAGTGTAACAGAGTTGCTAATTATACTGTAGCACACACAGAGTTATTTAAGTTCCACATGTGACCAGGAGGTGAGGTACTGAAAAGGAGCGTTTTATTTTGCAGGACTATTTTAATTTCCTTGTTGTAAATATAGCCCTGGATCCGTCAAGAAAGATGCTCACAGTAGGGTTCTTCCATGTTTTCAAAGTCTGCTGTCTCCCACTGTTTCCTAAACAGCTATTCTTTGAGGTCTTTCTTGAGCACCTGTGCAAAAAAAAGCAAAAGCTGCTTTGAGATTTAGTCTCCTGTTCAGTGGGGAATGGGAATGACAGGATGGGAGGGGGTAGGAGGGATTAGTCCTTCTCACTATGGCACTAATGAAAGTATGCTTCTGCATGAAAGAAATTTGTTCTGCTTTGAAGTCAGTGGAAGGACTAATGATATGGAGGAGTTGACTAGTGTTGTGTAACACCATGCAAATGTCTATATTTTAATCTTTATACTGAAAGCAATTAGTGCCTTCTGTCTTGTCTTCCAAGGACGCATTTTTCTGCCACCTGTTGTGGATATTGTTCTTCACATATCCCAAGTATGCATAGCACTTCAACCCAACATAAAGACCTTTGGTCTGAGCATGGTCCCTGCAGGCATATATTCCAGTATGTCCAACTTTTGTCTACAGAAGAGGGTGTGAACAGGACTAACAATGTTCTGAAGGAAGCAAATTTCCAAAGGAGTGGGTTTTCAGAGTCTTTCAGGTGTTTATTTTCTGTTTGTGAAGATAGCTTATGGCAGTCATATGGTTTAAAGTTTCCTGAGACCACTAGGCCCAGGAAAGAAACTCTTTCATACCAGTTTTGGGAAAACAATCTGAAGTAAAAGGCAAAAAGAGGCACTACAATGAGAAGTGTCCTAGTGGTGCTTCTGGCACACTGTGCTGCTTTAGCCAAACAGATGGATGCCTGCTGGTTGTCACTTGTTTAGTGACAATCCCTCTGTTCCCTATACCTCTTCCTACCCCGTTGGAATAACTGTGGAATTACTTATTCATTTTTATTTTGCTCTTTGATAAAGGTATCAGGAACAGTACACTCTGTACCTTTTTTAAAACAATTCTACTACATATCTGTGTCTAGGGGGTATAGAGAGTGATTTCACCCATGTATAGATATACTACTTTTGGTTTTCTTAAAAAGTGAACTTCTGCAGTGAAGAAGGCTTCCTCTGAAAGCCTTGCTTCTTTTTTTCTAGCACAAGTTCCAAATAATTCTATATTGAATTTAAACTCTTAGCTGGGCCTAAGTTCAAGCAGGTTTATGAGACTATCTTTGTCATACAAAAAGCTTTAGGCAAGATTTTACAGTGTTTAAACTTCCCCCACCATGTGGAAAGAAGAAGGAATTCAGAAAATCTAATTCCCTTAGCAAAAACTGAGCAGCCAAGGAGTACTTTGGAGTTAAAGCAATCAAAGAAAGATGATCCTTTTTCTTAAAGAACCATAGACCCTGTGCTGATGGGAACTATCGAAAAGTTTCATATAGTTTTTGCTGGGTTTTCTGCTTAGACTGGATTTCAGCTATCATCTACCTTTTCCTAACTTTTCTGTAGTGGACACATGATTCAACTGCCCTTGATGATTATTTGTTGAAATACTACTTTCTCATGCATTTCAATATATGTTTTAAATACATACTACAGGTGTAGTACTTCAGCTGGGAGTGTTAGTGCCAATTTGTGCATGGAAAATGTGCTCGTCCCAGGCTCTGAAAAATTCATTTTTCTTATAACATGTAAATATCTCCATTTGATATTTTAGTGGAGTAGTTTGCCAGTCTTTAGACATTATGTACATTTGTCTAGAACTCCTTCTAGCAAGCTCTGTATTGGAGAAATCACTCATTCCTGGAAGCTTCCAGCAGCCTCAGAGGAAGAGGGAGCAGATTTCACATGTTTAAGGTCAGGAAAGCAAGGTCAGGAAGGAGCCAAACAAACTTTAGCTTAGTTTCCAATTGCTACTGATGTGAGCATAGTGTGGTGCTGGGGAAAGCTAGTGCACTTACAGAAGAGGAGTCTTTCAGGTATCTGTCAGCTCACTGTTCTTGCTTGTGGTGCCCAGCCCAGTGGAATACAAAATGGAGCTATCCTTCCCAGCACAATGAAGAAACACACGAGTCGCTCTTAAAAAATATCAGCTGGGGTGTTGCACTTGAGATTGCATCCAGCAGTATCCATGTTTGAATGGTGGTGTGTTGTACCCATTTATTCTCCATCTGGCAAGGAAGACAAGCAACTACCCAAAGCCTTTCCTACAACCCAGACACTGGAAAGGCTCGCTGGGCAGCAGATGGGAGTCAGGTGTCTGCAGCCCCACTGTGCCATATGCTGTTATTGGGGTCTTCAGCTGCTGTGAGAATAATGACTTCGGCCTCTTGCTGCCGCCTGACAAGTCACTGCTGTAGGCTATTCTCCTCAAACTTGGCTTGCTGGCCACCATGGAAGCTACTTTCCTTTTGCAGGAAGGGCAGGGAGCACTGACACCACACACAGTCCTGGTTATGCTGCGTTTCCCTTCACGTTCTGTACCACTTGCCCACTGAGATTTTACTCCAGGCTCTTGATCATGGCTGAGAGAGTTACCAACTGTACCAGCACTCCTGTGTTATGTGCTCTAAGCTCTCTGTCTGGGCATCTTGTAGGAACTCCTCCAGGCCTGGAGCCAGGTGTGTGTGCTCAGCAGTGGGTGTATGGCCATCCCACTGTGCTCCAGGAGTGGAGCATTAGCTGGGACTAATGGTACACACACAGTCCAGAGAGNTGCTCCAGGAGTGGAGCATTAGCTCCACTAGCATTAGCATGTGGAGCATTAGCACCACATTAGCATGGTACACACACAGTCCAGAGAAGGAGACTATAACTTTTTTGCTTCTGGGGCTCTTCAATTAGTAGAAGTGATGCAGAGATGATGCAATCTGTTTTCCTGGTCAAAACTATTTTGAAGCCATTATAACAACTTCTGCAAAAAATTCCTGATTGCTCTTCAGGATGTAAAATGAATGTCCTGTTTCCCAGGAAGACCACTAACTTGAGACCATTAATCTAAGGTCTCTATCTCTCTGACCATTGATTTAATACCTCCTTTCCCCTCTGAGCATCATCTATGGATACAAGTTTCATACTGCTCCCTTGGAGATGACTGTTTGCTACCTGTTTTTCAAATCAGACAGCAGAGAGATTGTGGGTTTGCTTTACAGAACTAGAGCTAAAAGTTCAAGCTGCTGCCAGAGGCATAGGAAAACTTCTTGTCATGCCTGGGTATTCCCCTTTGTTGTGGCTGAAACCAGGACACCCTTCCACTGCACGCCCTATCTTCCCGCAACTCAGCTGCATTGTTGGCACCCCTAACAATGGCTTTTGAGAGAAGGTGTCATGTATGGGCCCCCCCACATGGTGTCTGCTCCCTCATCACCCCAGTTCTCTGGTGCTCTGCCTGTTTCCATGTATACCAGACTGAACTCATTTGCTTTGCCATGAATTCTTAGCACTGGGGACAGACACACATGATGATGCATGGTGCATACCTTAGGTGATATGCAGAAATGTAAACTTCTGCTGCTGTCATGATTCCTCAGATTAAATGTTCATCAATCCAATTAAAGCGTATGTCCACGCAGCTTGCAGTTTCAAGATTACAAACTCTCTTCACAGATAGAGAAACCTAATGCACGATATCATCCACTCCTGTAAATGTTAAACGTCTGAAAATGTTTGTGTAGCTGTCTAACAGAATCATAAATCTGCTGAACTTCCCAGATTTCACTCCAGCTGCCAGTAAGTAATATATTGTGAATATGAGACGGAATTCAGATCCTGCTTATGACTGGTGTGAAAGCAAGGGTGATAAAAGGGGAGATTCCACAGTCTTGAGAACAGTGGATGCCGCTAGGAGCAGTGATGAATGTGAACATTTCAGAAAGCAAACCTTGCTGTACAGTGCGTGCCTGCCGAGCATCGCTGAAGTAACAGAGCTGTCCATCCACAGGCTGGTTCTTTTGCACCCTCCTGGTTGCTGGGTGTGACAGTCTTGTATCTCTTCCACTCCCAAACTTTATGATAAAGGCACCGCAGTGGCTTTTGTGGGCTGTAAGGTGCTGAATGGGAGTTAGAATGCAAATTTTATCAAGGCTCACTATAAGTCATCACTATCAGATGCTGAAAAGTCTGAATATGTTATTTTCTGCTCTTATTAGAAACAGTATGGCAAAACCTATGCAAACAAAAAATTTCATTTGAGCTTGATGAGAGTCCCAATTTAGCAAATCCATAAATCCCAATTCTCCACCACCTTTATGCCTTTGCAGAGGCATCATCTATGTAGATACCTCGCTAGTTCCTTGTTGCTGTATTTACCCTGTGCTGCAGCCTCATGGAACTGCCACCACACTGTCTGTGGGTGCAGGATTTCTGACACACAGAATCTCAGACCTGCTGGCTGGAGTACTGACTTGATTGCCTGCCTTCCCTCTAAGGAGAAAGTTTATAGTCTGCTGCCTATTTGTAACATGGCAGTTTAGAAATGCCAGAGACTGGAAATTGGACCAAATGTGCCATTCATGGAGTTACAAATGGGAATCATTTAACGCTAAAAACATTGCCTGCTTTTCCTCCAGTCTCTCTTTTCTAAAGGTCAAGGTATTTGTATAGAAACATTAAGCCAGCTGTAGAGAGGTTGCAAGACCATTCCAACTACACTGTGATGTGATTTTTATCTCCCACCCTAACAAGGAATGTCAGTCATAACTACTGTTACACATAAATTTCTCACTGGGATTCAGGTTTCACATGATTAGGAACTAAATTATGTAGAGTGCTGCTCTTCTGACTCTGTAGTTTCAATTAACAGATTCAGCAATGAAAAACCACAGTGAGAGATAATGGCTGAGGTCAGAGAGGTTATCTTTTTTTATAGCAGTTGTCATCTTAAATGAGAAAACACAAACAAAAGAGGGTTTCATTAATGTGACTAAGAAAATGGCTGCCGCAGACAATGTGTCAGCAGGAAAAGTGTGATCAGGACAAAATCCTTCCCATGGCCTTGGTCACTGCTATAATCATCTTAACCCCCAACGCATATGGTGATGATGTGCAGTACAAGCCTGATGTAGCCTAGCTCTGTTTCATTGATGAACCATGTAAGCAGATTATTACTGGTTTGATCAGTGCCCTTGCCGGTCAAGAAACTCTCATTACTTTGGAACAAAGCATAAGAAAGCCAGAAGAGGGAATAAATGCTGCCCAGTGCTGGGCAGAGACAAAAATCCACCACTGTAGTTCAGGAAAGTGACCCTGGATTTCTTCCTTTTCTTTCAAGGGGCCTTAGAGCTCTGGAATCCCATCCTAAGAAATTGTCAAGGGATAGAGTATTTAAAGGAGTAAAAAAAAAAAGGAAATACAATTATAGGGGCTGGCATTAGCGTTGGAAAAGTAGGTCTGCCTGGCGTGGGAGGCTATCAGCACTGGCAAGGCAAATGGACATGCTCCATGCTTGGTCTGTGTGGATTTTGGGAAGCTGTGTGGGGTGACTGCCACAAAGAGATATTATTATGAAACTGACTCATTGTTGGAAATAGTGATTGCCAAGAAATAGAAAACTTTCAAAGAAAGATCACTTAACCTTCAATCTGGTCATGAAGCTGCTGACTTGACCCTAGCATCATAATCTATATCTAGAAAGGCCTTATCATATGGAGGAACAAATGTATTCTACTTCTCACGGCTGTTTTCACAGTGTGGAGTTCTTCTCGGGATCAGGAATATCTGCCTGCCATTTCTCCTTCTCTCTTTTCCTTCAAGAGACCAGGAGTGTGCTGGCTGGAGGGAAGGGATATTCATATCTTCCAGGAGTTGCTTGATCTAAGTACATGAGTTAAAAGGCTATGTAAGTATGTCATACAGATGCTGTCTGTGTGCTATTTGTAAGGTCTTAGCCTTACAAAGAGTTGGGCGTAGTTTCTTATTTAGTAGACTCCTCACTACACACACAAAAGAAGGTTTTGGATAGTTCTGCCTTGAAAAATCACTTGTAGGTTGAATGTTAGAATGAGGAGGGGCAGAAGAGTAATAAACAATCCCATTTCCCCTCAACTTTTTAGTCACTGATGCACAGTGATCTTCATCAATGTCGCCTAGTACTGGCACAGAGTGACATCTGTGTATGCAGATAGCTCAGAACTTTGGCTGTTCACATCTTTCAGTATTAGAGCTCATTTGCATCTATAACTGTTCACCTTGATCTGCTCTCTGTCACATGCTTGGAGTGATCTGCTGTTCCCAGTCTGTATCACCTCAATCCTCTGGCTGATATTCAGGCTATCTCCAAGCAGAATGCCTATGAAATGAGGTTATAAAATGAAAGATCTCTCTGCTTTCAGCATGGATATGCAACTGTTATGTCCAGAAGACAGATGAGTTTTGATTTCACTTTTGATTTTTAATAACAATGAATAATTGAATAAGAAAATTATTTTAAAAAACTGTAATTGCTCACACTTTAAGGAAAGGACTGAACTGCTCTCTTCCAGCTTCTCTCTGGTTGTACTGGTCCTTAGCGGATGGTTGAAATTGGTTACCAGCTGTTCTTGAAAGGCAGCTCTCTCTCCCTAGCACTTTCCCCCCTGCATTCAGTGGGAATCAACCAGATATCTCTGGGGATAGTGACAGCTGGATGGATTTTCTCCCTAAATCTGAACTTTTTGTGTGGTAATGCAGGGAGAGTGGAGAGTGTTAAAAAAAAAAAATACTTAATCACAGCCTTCCTGACTGTTATGAAGGGTCAACCATAATATGGGAGAGTCGATCTGAAGTTACAGGTAGAGAGCTGCTTTCATTTGAAAGTAGCATCATTAAAAGAAAAAAGAAGAAAAAAAAAGTAGAAAAAGCATTAAACATCTGAAATACATTTTAGAAAGACAGAAGTAAATGTGAGTTCTAGTACTTTTGCAAGGAGTTGTATCAAACAAATGCTTTCAAGCAGACAGCATAATGGCCTATTACAGAAACACAATGTCACTTGTAGGTGGCTAGAAGTACAAAGTAGGAAGATGATAGCGTCACTAAATGCTTTTTCCAAATTGCGAGGATGGGTGTTCACTGAAATGTTTTCTGGCTGAGTAAAGATACAAGTGCAGATAGATGGGGGCAGGAGGAGACAAACAGTCTGTTTTCCCCAAAAGGCTGTCTCCTGTCCCTTCAGCTTTATTCTGATTCAAGCATCCAAAATTTGTGGGTTCTTTACTGAGGCTTTAACATCATTCAGCTATAAATAGATACCCAGTGACCATAGAGAAGTCCATGTTTGTTTCTCTCTCCCCCTTTAAATCAGTGTCCACAATGCTATAATATTGCTGTTATTTTGAGGAAGGGAAAAAAAATCAGCAACAAATTCTGTTTTCTGGAGCGTGGGTGAATCTTTTAGCTGTTTTATTTTGGTGGCACTATAGAAAATTAAGCATATCTATAAGGTGTGCTGCAAAATGCAGTGTAGGTTGGGGATGTCTATGCTAATTTTAAGGGACTCAACCAGAAAAATCAGGAGTTAACTAGCTGTCACTGTACAGTGCTTTGCACTGACTCATGTTGTCACGTTATTCAGGCAAACTACTTGTCAAGAGTTAACTCAGTAAGTGCATTGCCTTAGCAACCAGAATATTAACATACTACAGCAGCAAAGTATAGCCAGTTTATACTTTGATTTCAGGCACAGGAGCTTGAGGTGGTGATATATGTGCTGTAGTGCTGTGCAGGATTGGGATAAAAAGTAATGGTAATGCTAAAGAAGCACCAAATGTAATATTTATTGTGTATCTAATGCTTAGGCAGTTCTGGTTACTGGAGTGATTTCAAAGCAAAAAAAAAGAAAAGAAAATAATGCATGAGCTGGAATATATGGGCAGATCACTCCATATTCTCTTTCTACTTCTCTGCCTTACCTTCGTTAATTTTACATTTTTTTCCCTTCATGAGCAGAACCCATCATGAGCTTTTTAGTGTTCCTTATTTTGTTCCTGTCATTCATGCATTTCATCCAATATGTAAAACATATTGCCTAAATGGAAAATACTTTTAAAGCAGCAAAGAGGTAGCAAGTGACACATACCTGGCAGAGATCATCTAAGAGAATAAAGTGAGCACTTAATATGACTGAAAGACAAAGTTTAATTTTTAGATGACTCAGTATTTTTCTACATACAGATCTGAAGAAGTGAGAAAACCACTATGAAATGCAACATTTATTTCCATCCGGGACAGCCCTGATTCACTTTGTTTTATTGCTTGCTGCAGCTGTAGATACACTTTACATTACTCCTGAATCCCAGTGTGCCCCAAATGTACTTTAAATAAGACACTGTCTGAATTAAGAACAAATGGCTATATTCCATCTCTATGCAGACTGTTACTTCCCATGCACATGACCCATCTCAGCTGTGGCCCAGGGATGTGAATGTGACTGGCTTCCACTCATGAAGAATGCAGAGAACCACTTTTACTTCAAACTGTTATCTCTAATTTTGAATTCAAATGCAAATCAAAATGGGCATGAGCAAACTCTAATGGCTGGTCTAAAGCCATATAGAATAGCTTCATAGAACTCCTCTGATCATCAGCTGTGGGACAGCTTTATGTTTCAATTCTGTTTTGCCCAGGTCTTCAGAGGTATGTTGTAAAAAACTTGCTCTGGCATTATATCATCAGAGAAAAAGTCTTCCTTTGCCTCTATGAAACAGCTCTTTGTTTATACAGAAATTCCTTCTGAAGGCTGGGATCATACCTGTAGTATCATCTAAAGAAACATTAAAATGTGATTTAATTTTTTTTCTTACATTATTTCTTGTGCACTCCAGTCTTAAACACAAATGGTAAGTCTTGAATTCTGTTGCTTGCAGTCTGACTTGTTTATGCAATAGGGACCTAAACAAAAGCCTGCTTAAAAATTATCTTGTATACTATGTCTATGTCATATATTTAATGCTCTTTTGTCAGCCTTTTTAATATTGTGTTCTAGTGGTACCCACAGAACTCCGGGCAGTTTGACAGACCTGTATAAGATTGTCAGTGAGATGCAGATTTGCACACATGGAACCAGATGGCAAACCAACTAGCAGTTCGGGGAGACAGGCATCAGGAAATTACAGCAGTGGCAGAAATTAAACACTTAGTGCCAGTGGCCCAGTTTCTTAAGTGACGTGAATTTCTGTATGGGATGAACACTGTATTATGAAAAAAAAGAAGAAATGGGACTAGATATTGCATATTATAGTTGGTCTTTTAAAATAATCTGGTCCCTAAGCACTACATTTCCTATAATAAAGCCTCTCACAATGGTTAAAATGAAAAAAAAAAACAAAACCAAAACCAACAACCCAACAACAAAAAAAAAGAGAAACCCAGACAAACCTAACCAAGCCTAATTTTGAATTTTTTTTCTTTGAAAAATTTTGTCTCCTGCTACATTCTTTAACTTCTCCCCCAAATATGACTTGCCACGTTGCTCTTGTGGGAAGCACTGAATGTGCAGTCCAGAGGGACTCACTTCTGGGAGGCTCAAGTTAGAATAAGGAAGTTCTCCTGGTGGGTTGGAGAAGCAGTTTGATGGATGAAGAAATTGCTGCCCCTACCAGTATAAAATGTCTGGAGATGCATGCAGTTGGATCATAAGCTAAGAGTAAAAAAATGTTTCATACAGGTTTTCCAGCTCACCTGATTTTATGTTTCAGATAAGGCATAGGTTACGACAAACACTGCATTCTAAAAGTAACATAAGCAGATCCTGAAAGAAACAGTTGATTTCTGTTTTACTTTCTGGGTACCTCTTTTCAGGAAGGAGGAGAGGGTAAGGAAACTCCTCTCATGCCTCCCTAAGTAGTCAGGACCCCATCTTCCATTATTTTGTCTCTGAAAAACATCTTTGCCTCCTTTCTGCATCTTCAGAAAGAAAAGGTCGCACTACTGTCTCAATTCCTGCAAGTGCACATGGTGTACATGTGCTTTTTCCATGCAGGGTGAAGTAGTATTTGGCACGTGTTCATGCCCAGCATCTGTGTTTGTGAAACAAACTGCTGCCTTGTATGACTCCTGTTAGGTACTCCAGAGGAAAACTCCTGTTCTCATTCAAGTGAAAATAGAGGCTGGGGAGAAAAAATTGGGGATGGGGAGAAATTAGTGGGAGGAGGGTGTAGAGGAGTAAATTACATTTACTTGATTGTCAGGGCAGGGGGAAGGAATAGAAATTTGAAGGAGTGGTGCTTCAGGTTTCAAGCTGTCTTTCTGACCTATAACTCTGGAAGCAGTATGAGCCTTCAACTAGCTTGGGTGTTTTGTCTAATGACATTCAGACCACAAATTCAATGGAAATTCTCTGCTTTATACTAATCCTGCAAAAATCTGGCTAAAACAAATTGAGCTTTTTTATTTTGGGCTCAACAGAAAGCAAATACCCAGCTATAGAGACATTTACAATATTAGATTAATATATATATATAAAATATAGAGAAACATTTATAATATTAAATTAATATATATATATAACATAGAGACATTTAAAATATACAGACATTTTGGACTTTGCATAAAGCTGAACAATGCTGCATTGTTGAATAAACAGGATAGTTCCTTCAAGCATTATGGTGTTAAATTTCTTTTGTTTGTTTGGAATTTTTTTTAGAAAATAATTTCATTGATGTGAACAGCTTATTTTTTTTCTATTTTCTCCCCCAGTGCTCATTGGGTGAAGAAGACCTGTTCCACCATTTATGGAAAAGACAGAAATCTTAATTCTGGGGTTCTTTCTAAATAGCAGTTCTGCCCGTGGTCTGGAAACAAGGGTCAGATTATGGACCAGCATAGCTGTGATTTTATTTGTTTCAGTTTTATAGAAGTATTAAAATTGAATGCTTTGTAGACCATCTACTTAACGTGAGTGCTAGATTTGCTGAAATTAGTGCCTGTTTCTGTTCTCTTTTATGACTTCCACAGCTTGATATATGTCCTACTGTGACATCTCTTCCTAATATGAATGTCTGGCTTGCAATGAACCCTGAAGATTTGGGTTCCATACATTAACCCACATTCTGAGAGCAATAGCTCTTCCTGAAAGATCTCAAAGCCAACCACATGGCTAATTAGTAATAAAGAACCACTTATGCTCCTGTAAGTGTCTCTTAGATCCTTTGACAAAGACATGTGATAGCTGTCAGAAACCCCTCAGAAAGTAGTATCAATTTAGTAAACACTGCTGTTATTTATTTCAGTTTCAGTATTAGAAAGCCTAGGCAACTCCCTCCCACTCACAGATCCAGTATATACTCTTCCATGTGGTTAGTTTGCTTTACAAAGAAATTGCATGAAGAGGCATTAAGTTCTAAGTCTGCTTGAAATTAGTGCAACTCGATAAATATTATCCTAGTGTCTCTTGATTGTGGAGTAAAAGAAATGATGTGTCTATGTCAAGTTAACTCTGCTGCTGCTAACTGTCTATAAGTACTGGAAGATTCTTGGGGGGAAATGTCATGGAAAGGTGCAAACCTTCCCCTTCATTTTAGGTATTTCATTCTTTTCCCTAGCAAAAAATGAGGAACATAGTTTCTCCAGAAATAAGTATTAAATAAGTACTTCTTAATCAAAACCTAGAGGTGCTTATATTTGAAGAAATAGTAGACCAGCTGAGTTGCATAGAAAAATTGATTATGGACTAATCAGAATTAACAGGACATTTTCACAGTACCTCCTAGGTTGTTGGGTTTTTTTCTTAGTTTTGTTTTTTTTTTTTTTTTCAGGAATAGACCTACTCTGGAACTGTGGGTGTATATGATAAAACTTTGTTCAAAAACCATACCCTACTAAATTCATAGCTGTAAGTTGAATCATGGATTTCTGATTACCAGTGGCATGGATTTATAAATTCATTGTCTTCATTTAATCATACAGAAAAAATCTCTTAATCTGTGTGGTTCACAACTTCAGTTTTTCATCACAAACTAAGACTGACACCAAGAGCACAAAGCTAAAATTCTTGAAATAATAATCTTTTGAGGGTTTGTCAATGACAATGGTTTCCACTAAGATTATCAGCTTTGCCAAACATGCTAATATGTTAGCTTGGTATTTAATAAGAAAAGAATGCTTCTGTGCATGTTCTTTTATTGGCAATTTAGTTGCTTTGAAACATGTTTTTGCTTGATACCTGTTCTTTTTGTAACATTTCCCCCAGTTTAATTAAAAAATGTTAAGATACTCCTTCTAATCAAGTGGCTGTATCTAGCTGTGCTTTTGGGAATAAATTCTGTTTTCACATCTATTTCTTCTTTTATCTCTGAAAGGATGCAGTTGCTGTCTAAAGTTCTCCTGCATGCTACGTGGAATGTGTGTATCTAAAAGCCATATTTATTAGTCCCAATAGGACACATTTGGAACTCAACAACCTTCAGAATTTCCCTAGCAAAAATTATTTGATTTACATAGACCTTTTATGCTTACCATTGCTCTGTTCTCTTTTCATTTCTATATCATTAGGGAGATGTCTGTAGTTCCTCACTGCATGGAAGAACAGAAACTCTTAATCTTTTCTACGGTCCATCTGTGTAGCACTAAGTGTCTGCCTAAGCTGTGGGGACCTCTGCACAGCACAGCAGAGAGCCAGCCTGAGCCAGCCCAAAGATTTGTTTGGTCCAGCATCCTGCCTCTGGCAGTGCTAAAATGCCAGAGGACAAGAGCAGAACAAACTCAGCCTTCAAGGGTTTACAAGCAGCAGTGCTGAATACTGCAGGGTGATCACACCTTCTGGCTGGCTGGTCGGTCATGCTGTGTTTGGTGTGGCCCAGGGTGGGGGTCTGAGCTGCCAGGGCACACACACGGCTCACTCCAGCTGAGCCTGCTGCTAGTCCCTTTCTGGGCCCCACGATTTAAGAAGAATGTGAAAGTCCATGAATGCATCCAGAGGACGGCAAAAAAAGATGGTGAAAGGTCTGGAAGGAATGTCCTATGGAGCACCTGTGACCTTTGGTCTTGTTTGGCTTGGAGAAAGGAGTCTGATGGGCGACCTCACTGCTCTCTGCAGCAATCTGAGGGGAAGTGGAGAGGGAGATGCTGAACTCCTCTCCCTGGATTCCAGTGAAGGATGCATGGGATCACTGTGTAATCACTTATCAATTTTGTAATCACTGATTCAAAGCTGTGCCAAGAAAGGCTTAGATTGGATGTTATGAAACATTACCAACCAGGAGATCTAACAGTGGAAAAGGCTTCCTAGAGAGGTGATTGATATCACAAGTCTGTCAGTGTTTAAGAGACATTCAGACAATGCCCTTTATAATACGCTTTGACTTCTGGTCAGCCCTCAACTGGTTAGGGAGTTGGATTAGATGATCACTGTAGGTCCCTTCCAAGTGGAACAGTCTATTCTAATCTAGTCTAGTCTAGCATTTTTAGCATAGGGGTTCTATGCATTTGTACAGTCTCAGTGGATTTACGTTTGGTGTAGCATTGCAATTTATCACCATAGTAGGTTCTGTATCTTCATTACCTGCTCTGTGAAGAAAATCAGGCCCTTCTGAGTAGTCAGAAATACCCAGCTAGTGACTTTACTGAAGGCCAGCAGCCCTCACATTGCCAGGAGAAGGGAGAAATCGATTCCTATCTATCTATTCCTATCATTATACACAGATTTTACAGACATCTGCCATATCCTAATTTGTTTTGATGTGTTCCCTTGTCTGTTTTTTCTTTTAGAAGCCATTGCATATTTTAAAACCTTCTCCAAACACCCTCGGGAGGGAAAAGGAAGGCCAGTGTTGCATATGGTGTTCATCCACAATCATGCACAATTTAACAATGATAGCATCCATTTTGTTATTTAGTCCTTTCTTAGTGATTCTTGTCATTGATTTGCTTTTCTGACCACTACTGAGCAGGGAGTTGATAGTAACCCCCAGAGCACATTCTGATGGCTGGAAACCCATTGTTCCATATGTGAATATAGGACTGTTTTCCCCATGTTGCTTTGACTGTCATAAAGATACTTTATTTCTCAGCAACTTCATGAGAAATCTCAGATGTGGTTCCTTTTGTTCTAAGGGCTGAAAGTCAACTGTAGGAGAAAATCAGAGAGGAATCCTTAAGGGCAGAAGAACTGAGTTTAAGCTGGTTTTATATTCTGTAACCTCCAAGGGGCATCATATTATAAAGTCTGTGCTTTGCATTTGGTTTTTTTCTCATTTCAAAACCATGACACTAAATGGTGCCTATGGGCAGCTGTCAATCTTTCACTGCATGTTTGTGCATTAAATTTTATGTACTGTTAGAGGTGAAATGCTGCCATTAAGAGTAAGCAGTCTTCCTTTCTAGTGTAATGGATACAAAACTCTGAAAAACAAGGAAGGAAAATGAATATTTGAAAGAGACACAGGATTTAGGCTGTGTTAGCAAAAGCTCTGCTGAACATTCAACTACGTCCACTTACATCTCTGCTCTTTTTTAATGTCTAGGCCTTCTGAAATTGGGTCTATTTTGCACTGACCCTTGCTCTGTAGTACAGCTCTTGTGTAAATGACAGATTTTGTACCTGTAATGTCAACAAATCTGGAAAATAAGCTACAGTTTTGAGGAAGACAGACACATCAAGTTGCCAGGTGTGTTACTAGAACTATTCCTACAATCATAAAAGTTTGGCTGCTTTGTCAAAGCCCCATCCATGTTACAGGTGTCCACTTTTAAAGTGAGGGGGAAGAAGTGAAAAAGATAAAAGGAGACAAAATGTTTTATTGGCTTCTGGAAGCAGACAGATTTTTGTAAAATCGCATAAATAGCTCTGTTCCCAGTGTATGGACTTACAGAAAGCTTTTTTTTTTTCTATTTCTGCTTACAGACATCTGTTCACATTTTCTGGTGGGAATTCTGGGATTTAAACAGCCATCTGCTTCGTACTGTAGCAGCTCAACAACAAAGGGCATTTTCTCAACTAACAAAGAAGAATCTTTGACTAATATAAAGGCACAGTTAGGAACATATGCTACTTTTTCCTTTTAACCTTAGTCAATATATTTTTCAGTCTATTTAGATTACCCCAATTTACCAAAACAAACTGAATAAAGCAGTCAACATTTCACGCAGGGAGTCAAAATTTTATTTAAAGCTGCAGGTGTGCAGCTATTGTGTGCCTCTGCATGAGCATGTTGCTGAATTCTGCATCTTAGTAAAGATGGAGAAATTCAGTGGGGTTGTACTACAAGCTTATTTGTTTCAATAAGATGGGGAAAATGGCTACATGGCTTGTAGACTACAAAGCAAACAAGACCACACATGCCTAGGAAGCAGAAGGCACCTGGGAGCTGTATAGCTGCCTGTGTCCTGTGTCCCTGAAGTCTCACTGGTAGCATGCAGTAGGAGGCTTGTAGGGCTAGGCAGTTCCTACACATGTGAGCTTGTCTCTGCAATAATCAGACTAGACAACCTTTATTGTAGGTTTATGGGCAATATGTTGTGTATTAGCTTCCTGTAAGTGGTACATATTAAATATAATGTTCAAAAGGTCAGCCTTCCCTCCTTCCCCCTCCCCCTGTGAGGGCATTCCAAGTATTATTGACAGTTCTTTGTATTATGTGAAAAATCATATTACATTTCCAAGATATAATCTATCCCTGAGCCATAAAGAAGACCTTCAAGGATTAATTCTGGGACAGATCTCCATTCAAAGGAAGTACCATGTGCATTATATATACTTAATGAATGGAAATGAAGCTGTAGGTTACTGTCAATACAGAGGAGATTAAAACAAAAAAGTGCTAAAATGACCCAGAAGAACTTACAGTGATAAAAAGGGGATATAGTACAAGGTCACAAACAAGAATTTCTGCCATACAGCAGGCATTTATTAAATAGAAGCTATGTCTGTACTCATTAAATCATTCTGAATCTGGGATGCAATTTTAAGTTGTACCCAGACATGTTTTACCACTGGTCACATGCAGGACATCTGTGCCCTTGTGATGTAGTGTATGTTGATTTTGTTACTGCACTTGGAAAAGATATATTCCAAAGAAACTAGAGAAGATATGAAGGCTAGTCAGAAGAGTGGACTTAAAATTTTGTAATCGCGGGCTAACAGGAGGTTAAGAAGACATGAGCATACTCTCAATACATTGAGTGGGGAGCAAGGAGTAGGAAGAGTAAACTGTGAAGTAGTCAGGAATGTGATGTTGGCATAAGAGCAATAGGTTGGCATAATAGCAACAGCTACAAAAGCAATTTTTAAAGGATATTTCATTCTGGAATAGTTTTTTAGTGAGAGTGGTATAAACAAGGAACAGCAACCTTCCGAGAGACTTCAATCAGTTTATGAATGGGATTAAATAATATATTTTATTACAGTGACCCACAGTGGTTCCCCATCGGAATTTGGCAGAGGTGTCACTCCTGCTTTACTGTGATATGGAGAAAGACTGGGAAATTCTTTTTGATGGACTTGCCTTCAGAACATCAAGATACACATGTTGTCTGTTGTGAAGTTCTCTACCAGTTTTCAACCTTTCTCTCCGCATCTTTTCTTTTCTTTTTTTCTCTTTTTTTCTGGTTTTTTTTTTTTTTAACCTTCTTGTATGCTCCATTTGCTGTTACACTTCTTCTCTCCAACAAACATTGCAAGGTTTTTTTTGAATGTGTCTCTTCTCCCTGCATCTGATCTTCTTATCCAACATGGCAAAACTAGGTTCTTACAACATTAAATCTTATACTTGTGTTGCTGTGGGTAAGTTTCTGTGATACAGAACCATACTTCAACTATAATTAGTGTTTGCTCCAAAAAATGAAATTAAGCCCATCTTAGTATACCAAATTTTAAAATGTATAAATTTGTGATGTTACTGAGGACAAAACCTCCACAGTCCACCCATTTTCTGGACTTGACCTGGGCTAACAAAATCCAATACAGAAACTTGAAATGCAGTGAAAGCTCTCTAAATTGAAGGGTTTTTCATTATAAATATCAGTAAGTCTGCTTTTATGGTCTGCTAGTGGGACACAAAGATGAAAGAGCCATGGCCAGCCTTATATGAAAGGTCAATGGAAGAAAAAATATTTTCTTTGCTCTCAAACTACCCATATGCAGGTAATAGAATTGAGCTTTGTGTTGTCATTCCAAAGCATCCCATTGCTGGAAATTTTTACATTTTTCCAGGTTGACTTCAGTCATGAGTGACATCAGTTCTACCATAATTAGAGGACCACCTAAGAGAAGAGATATGCCTATTCTGCTTGGGAATGGGCATGTAGCCTGGAGTTCTGGGAGCAGCTATTGGCTTCTGAGGAGTTAGCTGGGATTTTATAAAAGCACTGAGACCTTCAAAGACTTGCTGTTTTCTTACCAACAAGACCCCCAGAAACAATAATGAAATTTTAGCTCTTAGCCTCTGATATTCAAAAATTCTCTTTCTCTCTGTCCACTAAAGACCTTACAAAGATACTGTATTATGGCAAGTGGAACAGCTTGTCAGTCAGAAGACTATTCACTCTGGAGTCACTTAAAATCAGTCGATGTTGGCCAGAGGGTTTTGAGACCCACCCCCTTCCACTGGTATTAGAGCTAGAAGATTAGGTACATCTCCTGTCTAGGTATATCTCTTTGGTGCTGGGCCTGGGGAGAGGAAATGGGAAAAGTGACCTTTTTACTGCACATACAATAAACAAAAATATTTAGGAGGGAAATGGTATGCATCTGTTTTAACAAGCAAAACAAGACAGTTAAAAATGGAAAACAAAAAAAAAGGCCTAAAAGAATTAAAGGTACTATCAGATGAGACAAATCCAAGATGCTGCTGGGATTCTTGTACATACACAGAGACCCTTACACTGAATTTTGAGAGGTTACTTGAGATTAACTGTCATTTCAAAACCAATAAAGTTGTCCATGCAAATCCACATTTAATATCCTACTGAGATGCATTTAAAACCTATTAGCAAGATAATATTCATATGCCTCATAGAAAGGACATGAAAAGAGTAGATTTTTAAAGAGATAATCTTCACTAGTTTTACTGGAAGCTTGCTTGAGGAAGGACAGAAAAATCATTTCACTGTCTCTGTCAGTGCTGGCAAATGGAGCCAAGGGGCCAATCTGTTTTGGCAACCAAGTCTTGGCAAAGAGGCAAACCTTTGATTCCTTCCTCTCAAGGAATTCCTCTCAAGCTGCTGCCTCTATCCAGTTACTCAGGTTCTTTCTAGTGGAAGCCCATTTACTCAGCTTTCCAGTGCTGGAACAGACTATTCAAGGTCTGTCTTAGGAACAGTTCAGAGTATGAGGTCACACTTCTTCATTTGGTTGTGCCTGAATGCTTCCTACTACATCCTGCTAAAATGTTTCAGGCCTGATCCCTTGCTGGTGGCCAAAGTCTTTTCATTAGTCCAAGCAAGAGGGGTTTGACTCTCTCTCATTGGTTTATCTTTGATGCATCAATCGATAGAAGAGGGAGTCTCTTACACTTTAACCAGTTTTTTGCTATCACAAGAAGGTTGACTTATCTCCCTAAACCCAAAGACTATAAGTTTTTCAGTATATCAGTTGTTATCCTCTGTTTCTAACTACAGCAGTCAAATTCTATGTGGAACAGGTTTTTGTAACTGATTCCCTATTATATTCTTGTGTTCCTTCAGTACTTTTAATTGTGGTGCTCTCTCGATGTTACGATCTCATTTGCTTTATATAAGCAGCATTCTTGCCTCACCACCGTTTTAACACTTCTCTGAGAGAGACTTATTTTATCTGTTTGGATGCCTCTCTTCCAATTGCTCTTGCTCTTGTGAGTTTTTGACATATGAAGTAAACCAAGCTTCCTTCAACTGTACTAAAACCAACTTCAGAAACAATCTGAATGAAAGTGCAAAGAGAAAATTTAGTGTTATAACTTTAGACTGAGAAATATAGCTGGGTTTCTACAGGAATGAAAAACATGCCCCCTACACCAGAGCTGCACGAAAAATGGTTTATATGGCTGTTTTTCTCTTTGATCATTCAATTCAAACCCAAAAATGGAATCCTACAAAACAAAACCTAAATTGTGTTTAGAAATGTACCATTCCAATATTGAGAGCTGAAAGGAAAACAAGAGAAACAGCTAACTGCCTGAAATCTGGAGTGGGGAGGAAGTTCTCTCTCTGTTTTTTCCTGTAGCCTAGAATTACAGGAATCGTGCAGAGGGATGAGCACCATTGCTGTGGGTGAGATAGTCTTTATTTCAGGAGTTCCACCTAATTTAATGCCAATTAACAAACTTCAATTTACTGATTTGAGTACTGAAAAAACCAAGAAGATAAACAATTAAACATTTATTGAAACGTCTTTCTTCTCACTTCCTCAGGCTCTGTTTTAGTCCAGTACCTCTCCTCCTCCCTTTCTAGTCTCAATTCCTCTTGTTTTTACTGTGAGTTATGTTCAGTTTCCTCTCAATTTCCTCTGTGAGGCAAGTGGTGCTGGAGGCTGGAATCAGTGCATAATGGTTTCTATCAGCTGCTTCTCGCTCCTTACTCTATTTCACCTCCACTACTCCATGCACCTTAAAAACCACAGAACCTGCAAGGTCACAACAGTTTGAATAAATATCCATTATAAACTCCACCTTTTATTTCTACACACTAGACTACATAATAATACAGATTTGCATTACAAACTTATGGCCTTCTCTGTGCAAGACTCTCAGCCTAGAACACTACAGCAGTTTCATTACACATGCATTACAAATTCCACACTTTATCACTGCAAGGGGATATTGCCTTTGCAGGAGCAAGAGGATTCAGCCATCACTGATGACAAGGTTATCTGGCTTCTGCAGGGCAGCTTTTATGAGGGGAACAGCCCCCAAGTTATACAGATCAATGCTTTCTTGAAAATCAGCAGCATCACTTTAGTTGTGTCCAGGGGGAATGTAAGTCCCTTATCTCAACTAAAATGCAATAGGACAAGGAGAAATGGCTTCAAGTTGTGCCAGGGAAAACTTTGATTGGATATTAGGGAAAGGGACTGCCCTAGGCCCATTGTGTGTGGGCTGTGGCCCCTCAGGGCTGCCCTGGCCCCAGCACATGGTCCTTCTCTCCTCATGCTCCCGTCCATGTGCCTTGGCTGGCCCCTCTGACTAGTGGAGATTCTGAAGTGGGTTTGATCAGCCAAAGAACCATCTCCGGTTGACTGAAAGAGGCACAAGGCAGCACACAGCCCCCTCCGCGCCCCAGTGTACCCCATTGGGACTGGGGAGAGTCAAACTCAGATGTCTGGAGAGTATTCTGTGGTCCCTGTTCTATAGCAGGGCTCTGGATACGGGCAGTGTTCTTCTGGCAGCAAACATTGGCCAACTCATCACTGGAGGGATGGTGAGCCCAATGGGGTGTCCTTGGTCACTGCAGCTGGAGAAGTCTCTTCCATGGTGCAGAGAACATTCCTATGATATGACAGAAACTGAGGGAATGGCAAGGGAAGCTTTGGGAGTCCTTGGTCAGCAGTGGTGCAGTCTGAGGCACAGAAGGTAAAGCACTATGGAGAGAACTGTGCATGCAGCCATTTAAGTTCAAAGGTCTGGTGGAATGAAAAGGAAACAGCCAGCAATAAAAGGACTGGGGGAACATGAATCTTTTCCTCAAATCTATACTTGTGCTTTCCTTCTGCAGTTTTGTAAGATTATTTTTGTTGTAGCTTTTAGATGGCAAGATACTTTTTCTCACTAGGCCTATTTGTTGTTGGTAACTCCTAAGTGATTCCCAAGCTGAGTGCTCCTTGCAGACCGCAACACAGGCTGCAGAGTAGTCCTGTGCAATTTCCTCCCCTGCCCTGACTCTTTGGGAGGCAGTGACAAACTGTTGTCTTGGCTTGGCTGTCAACAAAATTGGATCCTTACTTACCAAGAGTGATGTAGTCTTTTAGGCTGCACTCTTATTGATCCTATTAGCTTTCTTAGCAATTCATGAATATTTATGGCAATATTCCAGCTGCACAGTTTACTGCTTCCCTTGGAGAGAAAGTTGTATTAAATTGGACATAGTTCAGTGACTTAAAGGCATCAAATATTCTCCAAGTTCCTGAGCGATGCATTCCAACAAAGAGGAAGTCAAGCAAAATGCCAGGAGGAACAAGGAGCTCTCGAAGCAGCTCCATCTCATAAAGGAAGCCTACAAGGGCTGCCCACACAGAAATTGGCTGAGCAGCCAGGGATCAGGTCAGTTAAAGCACTGATAGAATTTTTATCTGGTCAGGGACATCAAGGGCAACAAGAAAAGCTTTTATAGTAATAGAATGAAAATTAGGGAAAATGTTGGCCATCTCTGGAAGGAAATGTGAGACCTGGTTGCCCAAGGCATGGAGAAGGCTGAAGTATTCCATGACATTTTTTGCCAGTCTTTACTGGCAAGTGCTCCAGCCACACTGTCCTGCTACTTTCCAAAGGCAAAGATGGGGACAGGGAGAATGAACTAGCTGACGTAGGAAAAGCCTTGGTTTGAGACCACCTAAGGAACCTGAAGGTGCACAAGGAACCTGATGAAATAAATTCATGGATCTTGAGAAAAAGCGGTGAAAAAAAAGTGGCTAAGCCACAATGCACCATATTTGAGAAGTCACAGCAGTTCAGTGAAGTTCCCACTGATGAGGAAAGGAGAAACAACCCTAAATTTTAAAAAGAGAGCTACAGGCCAGTCAGTTTCACCTTGGGGCCTGGCAAGATCATGGAGCAGATCCTCCTGGAAACTGTGCTGATGCACATGGAAAATCAGGAGCTGATTGGTGACAGCTAGCATGGCTTCACTAAGCAAATGCTGTCTGACAAATTTGGTGGCCTTCTATGATGGGGTTATGGAGAAGTTGTTGCTGCCCCATCCCTCAAAGTGTTCAAGGCCAAGGGTGCTGCACAACCTGGTCTAGTGCAAAAGGTGTTGCTCTAAGGTCCCTTCCAACCTAAACCATCCTATGATTATGATTCTGTGTTTTTAAACTCATGTATTTATGCTACATTAATCTCCAAGTAAATATATAAGTTGTATGCTTTAGTATCTCCTTCTTTTTTCAGTTGAGTAGGTTGTCTAGAATCAGGATTAGTCAAATCCTAATTTCCTTAGTGAAAGGAAATTATGCTGTTCTATAGGGACTCTCCAAGGATTGGAAATGCAATGGATTTTAGGCCTGTTGCAGATTTTTGCTACTGTTGGTATAGATCTTTAATCCTGTTATCTTTTTTCCTGAGAAGTTCAGTTGTTTCAAGTCTCATGGCAAGAACCAAAGTGGGGACTATATCCTTAAACAGATGAGGAAATGCCACATGTAGCTGACTGAGGACAAGGATGGTGAATGCAACTCAAAACCATTCCTGCACACTCCTCATCCTTGTGCCTTTTAGAGTTTGAATCATTAGCACTAAACTGAAGGGTTACCCATGTATGCAGCACTCAGATTAATATGCCCTTTTCCACAGCTCGCTTGATTTGCAATGCGGCTTTAGAAAATAATGTAACTTCTAATACATGTAAGCTGCAGACTGAAGTTTGAAAAGGATGTCAAACAGAAATCAAGCTGTATTCCAGATGTCCTTTCTGGTACTGAAGATAACACTCCACCTAGGTACTGCAGAGATAGCAACAGCAGTTCCCAGTATCTGACCTGTAGTGGCCTTCTGTGTTAGCCGCACCCTTGTGGCTACCTGAACACCCCCTCCCCTAATTTTTGTTGGGGTGTCTCTTGCAGACAAGTTTCTGCCACAGACTGGTGCTGAGGCACTGCTTTTTGAATCTTACTTTGGAGATTTCTGTTTGCTGTCGGAATCTTCTGGGTAACTACTGGGGCTGAGCTGAAATGATTAAAACAGAGCAATTAAAAAGAAGGGATAGCAGGGAATGCAGTCCACAGAAGCCAGCCTGCTACTGCAGTGGTTTCACAGCTGACTGCATAAGTGAGTATCTGACACAACAAATGTTGCTTTGAGCTCTGTTCTCTGCTGAGCCATGGCAGTGATTCCATGGGGGCTTTCTTGTGGGTTATTGTTATTAAAGACTTCTGATTAGAAAATTAAACCAGCGCTGTTCTGACTACTCAGAATGTGTCTCTGCAGAAAGGAAGGAAACAACAAGGTGAGGACCAACAGGGAAGGGTAAGATTCTTGAGACTGCTGTGATGGTAGCTTCTGAGCAAGCTCATGAAATCTGTCATTCTCCTGTCTCATAAGAGGGCTGAAATCCTAAAAGGCAGAGAATTTCGAGAGTGTTTGTCAAGTCAATATTTCACAGATTAAAAGTGGAAAAAAGAAAAGGAGGGAAAAAGAAAACAAAAATAAGAGGAAAAGGACACACATCTTTCTGGGAAACCAAACATGCAGCTTCTGGCTGGTAAATATGCCAAAGTCTGTCAATTAAAATAAAATTTTGCAAAATTCCTGTATAACTATACAAAATGTTTAGGCTAACAGAAGGGAATTCAGCACAGAGGCTGGAGGAAATATTAGTCAGGGAAGATGAGAAAGCTAAAGGTGGTAGTGTATGTTGGTGCTCTGAAAGAATATTTTAAAAGCAGGGAGTGCCAATCAGTTCAAAATGGAAGAGAAAAATGTGAAAAATCAATATATTTTGTTTATTTTATTTTACTTACTTTTACTTCAGGTTAATGAGAAATACATTTTAATTTCACCTTTCCAAGGTCATAGTGTGTTACTGGTCTTGATGAGAATATGGGCCCAGGCATGGAAATGTTTATGCTTATCCTATGTTAACAGATGTTATGGGATGACTTTTCTGTGGACTGTTGCAGACTGTAATGCTGCCAGTCACAATCTCCTGCTGTATCACCACAGATGGAAACCCCGGGATACTTTCTAACCCTAATAGGTAGCAGCTTACATGCACTATTGTATGAGATACTGCAGCACTGTTTTGATATTAAGATGAAGTAATGAGAAATAATGGAGGTATAAACCTGAGAAAAGACATTTTGTCAGTCTAGTGCAGCAAAGCACATTATAGACAGAACAAAGGCTGTCATTTTACAGGGGAAACAACCCAATGTTACTTTTATTTCTTCTGTAGTGAAGTAGATTATTGTAAACAGTTTGCCCTGTTTCAGGTCATGATTACCTTTGCACCTACTCTTAATTATGTATTTGGAACCTCTGAATCTATCTGAAGCTGTCACTTCCATTAGTGGTGGCTGGAACTTGTAGCTGTTTCACAGTAAGCCTACTTCAATATTAATTCCAAAGAGATTTTGCACTTTTAGCAGGGGAGATATGGATAAATTTGCCGAAGGCAGAATGTTAGTAGCTTAGAGTGTCTGTTTTGTCAAATAGTGGCTTGCTCCTAACCTGAGTAGAGCACAGTGAGTACCCGAAGGAGTAATGCAGTCATGTCTTCTGTCACACACGCATATAATTCACAAAAGGACATATGGGCAAAATGGTGTGAGGAGAAACTTTAGAAAGCTGTTTCAAAGTGACACCACAGACAATCCATCAGTTGCTAGAGTTATTTAAGGAAGTGATGACATAAATGCTGCATTTGGCCTCTGGTCTCTTAATGCAAGCTCCTTTAGACAGACTTTAACTTTCCTTTTCAGTGTGTATATTTATGTGTGTTTTTCTCTTCTTCTACAGGGACTTAAAGATTTTTTTTTTCCTCACAGGAATGGCAGTCACTGCTTCATTCCAAAAAGCCTAAAGGGAAGACCCATTGCCATAAGTTTTTGA
Source organism: Irena cyanogastra (assembly GCA_013397155.1). NCBI lineage: Eukaryota > Metazoa > Chordata > Aves > Passeriformes > Irenidae > Irena > Irena cyanogastra. The sequence continues at coordinate 299,825 of VWZV01016197.1, read as the reverse complement.
ACCAGATACATGACACCAGAAACATCAGATTGCAGGAGGGGAGAAAGGGCTCAGAACTTTCTTAAGAAAGTATCTTCCAGGGATTCTTAAACTAGATGTGTGCAATAATCCATTTGGTCTTGGTGCTTGCACGTGTGGGACTAGATTAGCTCAGAGTAAAAGTGTATGGATGGTGTTGGCTGCTGGAACTGCAAAAGGGCAGGTAATGTATTTATGCTGAATTTGTTGGAAATAGAAGTTCTTTTGGATGGGTAGCTCTGAGGTGAGTTTAGAATGAAGCCTGGCTGGAAGGGCTGTCTATGAGCTCACTTGGGAGAAGGCAGGAGGGTGATGTTTTTAATCTGCTTTCATGAGGAAGACATTAATAAATGAAGGTTAAAAGATGGTTTGATGTAGAAAGCAAATAACTTCTTGCTGTTACAAAGTCTCCAAACTACCGTATCTGGAAATGTATGTATAATCAAGGCATTGTTTGGGGTCTTTTATGTTTTCTAATAAAGGCATTTCATTTTAGAATGTCCTTTTTTTGCCCTCTCTTTTGGCAGTCCTATCAGCTGGCTTGATGTAGAATCCATTTTACTATAACTCTCTGTGTTGCCATTTCTTGAAAGCTATCTTTGTAGCAGGAAAGACTGTTCTGTGCTAGAGGTGATATAACATGTGAAGGCTGTAGAGGTGAGAGCATGTGGTCTGCTAACAGTGATTTCTACAGCATACTCAGTGGTATTTTGAGGGAAAAATAGAATATGGACAAAGGGGTCCTTGACTTTCTTTTTTAAAATAAGGTTGTTTCATAAATACTCTGTGAATATATTGTTCATTCAAAAACATTCTGGAACCATTATAACTGAAATATTGATTCTTTTTTCATTTCCTCAGTTAAATAATGAACCTTAGACTGAGAAACCCCTATGAGAGCAGGGTAATGGGGCTTATCAGATAGGTCTGACACCAGGAATAATAATCGCTTTGTGAATGCACCCAGTGGATGAAACAAGAAATGATAGAAGCTCTTTCCTATCAAAATCAAAGAATGTCTGGATAGGAAGGTATTCCTCGTGCTCTGTAGACTGGCCTGGCTTGTTGGAACTGGAAAAGAAGGCATAATGGTTTGGGATGCATACGTCTTCAAGATGCTGATGGTGAGGCTGATTCGGTAGCCTAATAGTTGGGGCATTCACTTGGAAGAACAAAAATGAGTGCTGGATGTTTAAAAGCTTGAGAGATCACCTTGTTCAAATGTCACAAGTCAGAGTCTGTAGAGCTTATTGACTCTTCCTGGTCTGATAATGAACTGTACTATTTCTTGTATTAGGGGAACATAGATCTGGCTAATTCTACAGAATGTGCTGAGGAAAATAGATTTGCTGTGGTTAAGCTTCAGATTTGCTGCTATTGAGTGATAGGTCTGTAAACTAGATCACATTTTTGTTAAATTACTGCTGATGATTTCTGAGTATTTTCAAAGAATTGGTCTGTAGCTGTCTGCTCTCAGTCTGTGCTGAAGATCACTTTCTTTCCTTTGCACTGGAACAGCAGAGTGCTGAGGTAAGCACAGAGCAATTCACTCAGTGTGTTGCCAAAGTACCTGTACAGTTTACAGCTTTTGCTGCACAAAGGAAAAGTTCTGTCTTCAATGCAAACCTGACACAACCTTTGGATTCCAGTCAAAGAAGGTTTTCAGGTATTGTAGGAAGAGAAGAGAAACTCTGTAAAGGCGAGGAGAAATGGTCTGAAAACTAAGGCTCACATTCTAACTTAAATAGTAATTTGTCTTGCAGAGTGGGTAGGCCTCATGTTAGTTAATTCAGAATCCTGCTTCATGTCTGGAATGAGGAGTTCAGTGTAGATGAATAATAAATGAAAGTAAGAATGTTAAATTCAGAAGTTAATTTTAACAGCATCGCATGCATTAGTGACAGCAGAAAAAAATGCGAGTTTGTATTCTGCGAAGCTGTGACAGTTACTTTTTATGAGTCCTCAGCACTTGTTAATGTTTAACTTAGACAATGCTCTTCCATACTATACTCCCTAATTCTGATATTCTGGGCTGTGTTAAAAGGAGTTTGACATGGGGTTTTTCTAACTCTAACGCTCTAAGAGATATGTGATGTACATGTGTGATAGCTTTAAATTAACTAGTCTGCTATGGCTAACAATTAAGCTATGATGTTGTAAAAATACTTTATATGTCTGAATAAATGGATTTGTGGATTACTTTTGTGAAATTTAGTAGGATTGTTTTTCTTTTGTTCTCTGCCTAACCTGAGTTACCAAATTGAACATTCAAGAATCTGATTAAATGTCTAAGACTTAAGGATAATGACATTACGTAGCTTAAATTTTGTAAGGAGAGATCTCTTCATGCCTGTAGCCTCTCCATTCCCCAGTCCCAATATCTGGTTGATAGTCGTAGAACTTTGCCTGTTGATTCTTAAAGCAAGGAAGACTAAAGTAGGGAAATTTTCTTTTGTGATTGCATCCTTGGTTAGTCCTTCATCATGAATCATTCTTGGCCATTTGTATAAAGGCCACTTTCTAAAAGTGATTATTTATAAGCTATATATATAGAGAGAGTATAAAAACACTATGGAAAAGCCTTTTTGAACAGACCTCTATGAGCAAAGAGCACTTTGTGGTTAGGTCTGTGGCAGCTGTGTGTGAGTACCTCTCCAAGGCACTGTTTGGCTCTGGAAAGTGGTTGGTTCAGTGATGTTTCATGGAATGTAGATTATAAAGACAAAGAGGAAATTAAGGGCAGAAGAAGGATTATCTTCCAGCTTGAGAGCTACTTTTTATCCTGTTCCTGTAACTCTGCAAGCAGTCCTAGAGCCTTTTGGCTGCAGTAGAAACATCACTGTTAACCTTCAAACCAGACTTGGTATGTGGATGGCATTTGCAAATTGATTGTTCACTGCTTTTTGAGAAGTTGCTTCTTTGCTGTAATTTAGACCTCCTGCTTTTAAGAAAAATGGAAAAAACCAGTTTTGATTCTGTCTGTGCTTCATATATCTTTATTTATGCTAACAGCTGCACTTGAGACAATCAAATGTATTTTATGACTTGCATTTTGTATGAATTACTGTTGAAAAAATGATGGTGTAAAAAATGTGTGGATTGCACCAAAGACAATAGATGTTTACTCTTTCCTGATATTCAGAATCTATAGCCCTATATATAATCATTTTATCAGTACTATAAATGGAATGCATTTGTACCTAGCATGGTCCTCTTGTAAGAGTGAATATTTGCACATTCAATAGATACATAGGACTTCTTTATGTAAATTCACAATCCCTCTGTGGAAGTTGGAAATAAAAAATTATAAGTGGTGACATATAAATCTCAGATCATCACTAATTTTATTCTACTGTTATGACAAGTCAGGATGGAGTGATCACATGATAATATAAAACATTAAAAGAAAATTGTCTCACTTGTCTGTATACTATAGCAGCATACTTTGCTTGGAGATTTTCTATGTAGAGCGAAGTGTGAGATCAGGAGTACAAGGGACAGGAAATCTGTGATGTTGCCAAACAAAACTTATAAAAAGGCCTCAAGAGATACTAATGAACAAAGCAGTGAATACCAGAGACTACTAAAAAGAGATCTTGGTGACAGCCTCTGTGGACCATGAATGATAATATGAAAAGCTTCTGTCTAGACTTTTTTCCTTTTTATCCTCTTCTGTAAATGTTTTTCAAGGGTATGACTGTCAAATTTTCAGTTATTGCTTGTAATGAGAGGGTTTTGGATCCCATTCAAACATAATTCTATTTATTAACTGAGCAAGCAAGTTTCTCATTTCTTGGGCCTGATGGCTATATGTTTCTGCTGTTAGTATATATCCTGTTTTATGATGTTTGGAAGACAGAGGCAGTTGTAACTCTGAGACCTTACTCTCGTTATTCTATGGAACAGGTGACCTGTGTGGTATAGAGACTTGAGGTACTGTGAAGACTTAAAGAGCACAATTGCCTGTTGCAAACACTTTTAAAGGCCACAGAAGAACTTTTCCATGAGTTAAGCACAGAAGGGAGCAATAGGATGGCATCAACTCCGGGCCTGGCAGAGGCGAGATCTAGTTAGCACATTGTGGGTAAGGCATCCAAACAAAAATTCCCACTGTGGCACACTGTAAAGAAGCAACTGCTGGTAGTCATGTCACGGGTCCAAAGAAAGATCACACCCAGTCATGAGACAGATGGCATCTGCAACCACAGGATGCTCTGTCTCTGCCCTGACCCTTTCCTGCAAATGTGTCTCTGTGGGTACCTGTAACTTGGACTGTAAGTTAAGTCACTGTGACGGAAACCTGACATAACACCATATAGTACAATATATATTGTGGTACTATATATGGACAATAGAGTACCACCCTTATCTTATCTCAGACCCAGGAGAGGCGAACAAACCAAGGGGACAAGAATGTATCACTTAGAATGGACAGAAAGAATGTGGAATTTACGGGCCACAAGGAAAGTCAGCTCAGCAACTGCACAGGAATCAGCTCCTGCTTGGCAAAAGGTAATTTCAGCAGGGGGAAGCCATGCTCAGGAACTCACAACCCCCGGACCCAAGAAACCCACTGACTCAAGAGAAACACTGAGCGTGTGGATTAATTAGCATGAGAAGCAGGGGAATCATTTAACCAATAGAATAAGAGAACTATGTAGCCAACAAGCAATAATTTCTTTGTAAAAATGTATAAACAGATAAGTTTGGAACAATCTTGGGACCTCACCACCACTGAGAAGCCCATGGTGAAGAAGTGTGAGTGGAATGTTGCTGGATCTACCGGTGGTGACCATCTTCTGCTTGATTTCTCTCTCTCTCTGCCCTTCCCCATCTAGCTATACTATGTAATCTATCTGTCTCACATTTAATGTTAAATAAATCTATATAACTGACTTTGATATATGGTCTTGTCTGCACCTTAATTTGGGCAGAGACCTCTCTCACTACCTAGATCATAGCAGGTACTGAAAGATGATATAATCATTTTGGACACTGAAAATATGCATTATTTAACTGTGATTGCAGTGTTGTCCTTTGGGCTCAAATTAAGCAAATATTTCTAAAGATGGATTGGTCAACCCTACCTATTTAATAACTTGGACTTCTTCTTTTCCCAAATAGTGATGGTGAGAAAAAAATAGTAATGGGAAAAAAGATAAATTTGCAGTTACAATCCTCATCAAGCATGAAGTAGGTATATTGGGTGGTATGTTATTATTCAACTATCAAAAAAATACAATATGGCATCTTGTTTTGAGAGAAACACATTGGTGGTCTGCAAAGTGAGGTGTGTGCAAGATGAGATGTTGGAGGAAATACTGGAGTCTCCATTTATGTATACTTTTTAGATTAAAAAAAAAACCCCAAAATAAGTTTATGAATACTTAATATACAGCTTGACACTGGTGCTCTCACTTGGTCCACGTGTCAGATGACCACATCAAAGTCACAAGGTCTACTCAGGGAAGAGTGGATGCTTTAAAATGTAGAGAGGTTGACAATGGCACCTTCACTTGTTGATTCCCTTGAAATATTTTGTGATGTATTACAGTTTACATGTGTCTGGTTAAGTGGATTAAACATTATATGATCTACTTTTGGCTAAATTAACCATCACAAAATAGACAAGCATCTTAAAAAGATCCCTGCAAAGAAACTTGTTGATCAAATGTAAGGCTAATAATGTAGAACAAGTGAACAAGAAGGAAATGGCAGAGCTGACACTTCTATTTATAGCAGAAGCTGTCAGCTGCATTATGAGGTGAAAGTAATGGTGTCCTTACCAGATCTGACAAGAATTTGGAAAAAAAAATCATTATAGAAACAAACTGAACTTTGAACCAGACTTTTGAATTGCTGCATCACAAAGTATTGAACCAAACTGGTGAAAATAATGGACCATATTTGATCACATACCTCTCCCTAAAAAAATTGAAAAAATTAGGGTTTTTTTTAGGGGAAAGCAAAAAGGGGGTTTTATGCTGTTAATAAGTAAAATTATAATTAAATTATTGGTTATTTAATCCTTATTTTAATTTACTTTTTTGTTTGTTTTAAAATGTACATAATGTGTTAAAAGAGTAGTACATGTACATAATTTTTAAAGAAAAAGCTATGCATATGTTGGGAGTGCATGCTCAAATTTATTTTATTTTATGCTCAATAGGTATATATGAAAAAAAGAATTGACAACTGCTGAACTAGAGAATAGGCACTTAAAGAGTAAATGTGGTAATGCATTGAGTAGGCTGATAATATCACAAGTAAATAGAGATTAGATTATCTACCTGTAGGTATCCGGATTGTGGGAATTGAGAGTGGGGCTGCAGCTGAGCCTCATCCCCAATGGGCTACAGCTGTGAGAAGCAGGTGAGGAGCATTGAATGCAATGAGACATGGAGTGCTGAAATGTACTGACCTATCACCAAAGGGCACACAGGTGCAATGTATGAACCATGAGAGGCATAAGAGGCTGGGCTAGAGAGCAGAGAGAGCAGATGCTTGCAGCCTTCTGAGGTGGACTGATGTTACTCTGTCTGGGTAGATACCTGAAGCCTTCTGATGTGGTATGGTATTATTCTGCTTGTGTGAATGCTTAGGGCCTTCTAAGATCATACGGTGATATTGTGTATCGTGGCTGTCTCAACTGTGACCTGTGCTGTGGCATATGCTGCGACATTTACCTGCACTCATTTAGTGTCCTGTAGCACTGTAGACTGTTGGCGTTGTGGGGGAATGGCAATGTTCCTGTGGTTTACCACAGTTTGCTTCACATGGGATGTCTCAGAGGTGAATCAGTTGTGTCATGTACAGAATGCAGTGTCCTGTGATGCTGCTGGTACTCTGAGACACGTGTTGTGCAGTGCCTGAGTAATGAATTCAGCTAAAGAGTATGTGTTAACTTTTGTTGAGTTCATTAGCATCCTTTTTTAAGTTTTAACTTTTTAAAGTGAGTAGCTTTGACTGGAGTGATTAGCACTAACCTTGGTGCTGGTGGGAAGGTTAAAATGACATAAAATGTTTTGGAACACAAACTTTGTCATGGTCCTCATTATGTGAAATACTGCTGTATAAGTTGGCCAAGGACACCTTGATTAGTCTGTAACATCTTTTGATTAACATTTTCTTTTTCCCCCAATGATAGATATTTATTAATACAAGCTATATAATGAAGATTTATTTCTTCTACAGAACTATATACATGTTCTTGTATTTCTGATTATATAGCAATTTTTGAATTAATGGTAAAAGACTAATGACCTGAGGAAAGATCTGTGGAGATGCAAAACTTTGCCAACTCTGACTGTATAACATGGTGCTTTTTATGTTGGTTCTACATAAATGAATGCATAATCATGTATTTAATGTGAATATCGGACATAACTCTGTGATAATGAATTAGCAGGTTATTTTGCACAGGAATTGCACAGGGAAATGCAATCAGTGACATTTCATATTCATTTCAGCTAATGTCATTATTTTTGTTGTCTCATTTCAGTATTTTCTTTCACTTCAAAACTCTAGTGCTGTTATTTTGTGTGTGTGTGAAGCAACTCTACATCCACACTTAAGGGCACAACTTTTCATACATGCATGCTAATTCTAGAATTTAAACTATAGATGTGCAGATTAGGGCCTGAGATAAGACTTTCTTTATGCAATTATATTTTTTGGACAATGAAATGCCTTTGCTATGAACGTGACAAGAGGAGAAGATACTGTATTAAGTGATTTTTCTTTTTTTTTTTTTTTTTTTTTTTAATTTTTTTTTTTTTTGCTTAAATGCTTTTTCTAGTAGTTTTCCGTCATACTCCATCTGATTCATTGTAAAGGCAATGAAGCCCACTGGGCTGTTTATACACCAGGGATATCTTTCCCTATATCCCCTTTATCTGCACCTGTGCACCGTTTTTCTGTGCTCAGGCAATTACATTGCCCTGCAAAGCAAACAGTAAGGGTCAAACAGACCAAGCCTCTCCTCTGCATCCACACCTGCTGCACTGATGAAAAATGTGCTGGTGGTGCTAAGCACCAAACAGGACTTTTAGAATGGGCTGTTTCTACTGTGCAGGCGAACTGTCTAGAGCTATTCTCCAATGATACAGGCTGGGTGGTGTGTGTGTCTGGAGAATGTTGCATTTCTGTACTTGCTCAGTTTGTCTTAAAAAGAATTCATGTATTCTTTTCATAAAGCAGGAGCAGAGCAGAGGACTAATTGTTACTGAAGTTTGCTCATGTATTGTGTTGGTAATTGGCAGGCCACCACTGACTCTGTTTCCTAGAAAATGTACTGCCAAAATATTCACAAAGGTCTACTGGGGAGTGGAAGGAGAGCAGGAATGAATCTTAGAAGATGTAGTTCAACAGAAACCTGGAAGTCTATTTATTTGCCACTCAATATTAGGAAGTTTTTCTACCTTCTTGTTTTAAAACCCACAGCTTCCAGGTTTTTTTAAATAGTTGTGTGCTTTTCAAAGCTCTAGTGTAGTTTAATTTTTTCCCCCTGTTGCTTATGTAAGACATTGGATCCATTCTTTATTTTGAGACTCATTTGGACTTAAAATAACTAGTTTTTTTTAAGAACGATTGGCTCTGCTTCCACGTGAGGTAATTTTCCAACAAGTTTTTTATGCTTCTATGTCTTCTATTTTGCTTCTGTTCCAGAACTCCTTCTACTTTAAATTTTATTTCAGTTCTGAGACAGGTTCTTCCTACTTGAGTTGTGTTAAATATTTATATCAAATAAAGAGAAATAGTGGAAGAAATAGAGAGTTGGGATGAAGCTACTGTTATCCAATAGTACCCTGGAGATACAATGAATAAGTCAGGTGTTTAATATGAAAGAGTGATCAGCTTAATTTCTGCATCCTTCACATTTCTGTGTAATCATGTAATTTATCAGTAGTTAGCATAAAATGTCACTGGTGACAATGTTATAAATAGATTTTAATTTAACATTTGCAGACAAATGTTACAATACTGAATAATGAGGAAAGAAACGGAACTATTTTCCATCTGCTTATGTGAATTCCCACACATATGTCAGGAGTGCAGCAGTATGTACATAACTTATGAGTAAAATGTGTTTATTATTTAAGTAACACATAGTGCTCAGCTTTTAAGAGAGAGCATCTGGTTCTGCCCTTCAGTTTAACAGTCAGTTTTTAAATCCCTGGAGGCTTAACTTTGGGGTTCCAAGTAAAACAAATCTAGGGTCTGTCCTGTATTTCTTCTTAACCTTGGGAGCCCTTATTTTTGTTGAGAATAAAGCACCAGTGAACTGTAATACCTAGTCCTTCGCTCTTACATTTCTCTCAGCCTTAATTTCTCCCATTCTGTCTCATGTTCTTAGTAACTCTGTGTGGGGCTTTTTAAAAAAAGCTTTTCAAGCTGAAGCAGTAGAATAAGTGCAAATTATAATTCTTTCCTTAGCCTCTACTTTGCTGTTTACCTTGTGAAAAGAATAAAATCTGGTTTTCTATAGATTTTGGCCTTATGAAGCATGGCTTTGACAGAAATGGCAAAATAGCGTAAAAATGGGCAGGAAACCATCTTGACACAGTTTTTGGGATTCTGGTTTTAAAGTCTCATCTTCCACTGCATTTGTCTTGCCTAGTCAAACGGGAGGAGGTTCTGTCTCAAGATTAATATTCCAAAGTTTGCTCTGATTTCTGCTCCCTGAAACTCTCATCAGCAGTCAAGATGCCACGGTGCTTCTCAATAAGGTTCTTGATTAACATTTTTCTGAAGAACTATTTAAATACTACATATAAATAAAAAATGCCTAAATCAGACAAAAATCTGATTTTGTGGGTAGCTGTGGACAGCTCCATGTATCAAGATTTTCAACTGACCTTGATTAGATACTACATGCCAAATTTATGCCTCTGTGACATTCCTCCTACTCTGATGACAGAGTTTGAGCATTGTTATAAGAGTGGCTGTAAGCAATGTCTTTGCCATAGCTCTTTACTTTTTCCTTGGCATACAGGGAAAATAAAAAGTCTCAGGTTTTGCATTTTTAGGTTGGATTTTTAAAATTTTTAAATTTTATCTAAGTGTAGACTGTGAGTAATCTAGACCAAGTCCTTTGAAAATGGCCTTGCAGAGTGGTGAGAGTGTATTTCTGGACTGTCAAGGTTCATAAATTTTATGTGGCTGATGAATTACACAGTAGATAACCACCTCATACTTTTTATTTCCTGCTGTGGATAGAGAAACTTCCTGAGCTCTCTGTGGTAGAGAGGGACAAATAATTTATTGGCTTTTCTCACATCAGAGTTTTGTAGGCAAAGGACCAAAAATACTTCTTGCTGTATGACAGGAAACCCTGACTTTTTCCTAAGTCTGTTATTCAACCATCTGGGAAATGATGTTTGTTCTACCACAGAAAAAAAGAAATGCTATTTAATTTCAATGCAGTTGAGCAAACTTGAAAGTCAGGTTTTCATGTATAAATGTCATTATAAGAAGCATGTCTCCTGTACCGCAAGCTAGCTCTTAAGCGCTGTCACTGGGAAGTATCCTTGTCCTTCATGCCTTCCAAAGGATCTTATCCTAATTTAAATTATGAGGTACTGTAAATTTACTAACCTTGGCCATAGCCACGAGTATCTGGCAGCAGGATGTTCTTGGGACAGCTGGGTGCCTGAGGCGCTGCCCTTGCATCCATTGCTCCCATGCTCCCAGTGTTGCTCTCTCAGAGGACACTGCTCAGGCTCAGGGGGTTGTCTCCAGGTCCTCTTGCCATATCCTATGGGACAGACAGCTCCTTGTGAAGCTGGGTTCCTCTCCTGCTGCTCCTGTGCTCTCTGCATCTTCCTGTTGAAACTACTCTTGCCCCTGTGGTCTTCTGACACACCTCGGAACACCTGGCTTTCACTTTAGTCTTCCCACTGCTCCAAGGATGAGAAACTTGCAGGTTATTGAAATTCTAAAAACCCAAGTGTTGGAATAGACTTGGTGGGAATGAGTTTTAAAGGATGTTTTGGAAGTAAACTGAATAATGATATCTTCAAAGAAGTTGAATTTATTTGTGGTGAATGCTCGCATTTGGTTACAGGTATCTGCATAAGTGCACAGAAATGAGCTTTGAACTGGGCTGTCTGATTTTGTCTGTATTTTGGAGGGGATATGCAAACAAACCAGTGCTCTTCAGCTGTTTGAGCTAACAGTGAAGATAGACTAGGGAAAAAAAAGTAGAACGTAAACCTAGTTGTCCACGTACATTTTAACTTCTGATATATGTGAAAAGCATAGTTTCCTAAACAGTAATTTTTTTTACAGTGGTATATTTTTGAAGTCTGAGTTAGATGGAGTATGTCTATATCTGTCTAGTTTATATATATTACCTCAAGACCAAGTAGTCCAAGGATAGTTTGGGGCCTCACAGCAATGACAGGAATGATAAACCACAGGACAGTGTTTTCAGGCTTAGCAGAATTCAGAGAGAGCTTGGAACAGTAGGTATTGCCAGCAGCCCTGCTTGACTGGGTAGCTAGGAATGATGGACAGATTTATCACAGGTGAGTTCATAAAGGTCTCTATGATTCCAACAGCAGTGCAAATATATTGGTTGTAGGTTGCTGTATTTCAGAGGCATAAAGTCAAAGAAAGACTATGTTCCCAGAAGGGATTAGGGAGTCGTAATGTCATATGTCCAGAGTGATTGTCATTTGCAAACAAGCTGGGATATATTTTACTAGTGGGCTTAGACTGAGCAAAACACTACTGCAGAAAACATGTGAATCACAGCTGATCATGTTATCAGTTTCAGTGATCATTAGACCTGAAGGAAAAACAGAAACTGCCAGGTGTATGTTTGGAGGAGTGATGTGCAAGTTTAATTCCACTGATTTGAGATGAAGTAAGCAGGAACTTTTGGGGTACTGTCTTAGGGAAAAACCTTTCTCAGGCACTTGTTTGTTGGATTACTTGAGAATATGAACTGTACTCTTAAAGCAATAGAAAACAGTGCTTTTTAAACTCTGAATTGCAGTGCTACTAATTTTAAAATATCAGATTTTACTGGCTATCTTTAGTCTATCTTTACTGGTATCTTCACTATCCGAGAGCTGATGCTGATGTGTAGAAGTCTAATTATTAGCCATTACAAAGATATGAGTTATTTGAACCAGCCAATCACAAGGAAATAAGATTTTTCTATGCCAAGACCCCTGGAAAAAAAGACACAAGAGTAGCACATGTACTGAGTCAAACCATGTCATTGTGCATTCCTAGCCCATCTCTGATAAATGGCTGGGAGGTGTAAACAAGCTAAGAATGAAAGAACAGGGCAAGTGTCATTACAAGGAATAAAAGAATGCTGCAAGTGTCTATGATATGTATTCCTGATTCTTGTCCAATTTTTACTGGTCATTTCCAAGGAATTTCAGAGCCACCTGTGATTTCTCCACAGATCACCCTTAATGGATTGGTTTTTTTGTGATTATGTCCATACTCTTCTTGAACTTGTGTAAATTTTTAATGTAATTATATCCTTGCCAAGGAATTCTATTATCTGTCTCCAATGTAGGAAGTAACTGACTGGGGCTGTGAAGATGGATGCTTACTAGAGGTGACCATTTTACTGAAAGCTTGAAAACGACACAAGTTCCATGGAAAAACATTTACTTTGTCTTCTGCATGATGTTGACATACGTTTTATGTCCAATATTTTGCCAACATAACACATTTAAGCATATTGATTTACAACTCTGACTTAGAGTGGAAAAGGAGTGAGAGAGTAGAAAAAAATAAGTACATGGGATATACTGATTAATCCTGCTGAAATTTGGAGTATGTCAGCCTGTTCAAATCTGTGTGATGGCTGTGAGTGTCAGAAATCACGCCTTTGAACTGGTGTATCTGTGACCTTGAACCAGGAGCTTTGAGGAGCTTGTTGTGAGAACTGTGATGGTAAATTGGTGTCATGGACAGGAGGCTGAAAGGGTCTGAACAGCCCCTTAGATGTTTTTATCTGGGATGGGCTCAGCTTTTTCCATCCCTGAATGGGAGATAGGATGGATCTGGAATGTGCAGGAATAGGACATGCTAAGCCTTGAACCCTCTCACTTTGTGGGTAATACTTGCCTCATCCTTGTCTTCCTAAGTGAAGTATATCATGCTGATGCAGCCTGAGAGAATAAAAAGTTCTGTGACTGTTTATGAAAATGTTTAGATAAAGTGCAAAATGAGAGATAAATTTCTACAAAATCTGTCTTCTGCTTTAAAAAACACTCATAAGTTTTGGTTAACTTTTTACAAAAACATTGACAAGATTTGGTTGTCTCCTTGCAGAAATGTTAAGATCTGGAGCAAAATGAAAAGGTGAAATTGGAAACTCTGCTGCACGTAGAAAGGGACCTTGTCTGACAGCTGCACTTTGTGTCCTGTATGGCTGCAGAGTGGGAGAAATTACTGAGGGAGGTGTTGGATGCTGGGATAGGAATGAGATATTGATTTTGGGAACGTTTATTTTGTTTTCGTACCATGATTGAATTATTTTAAGGATTGAAATGATGAGGACTCTGCTATGGGAAATCTGGGATTGAGCCAGTGAAGAAACCTGATCAGATTATGAGAGTGTGGGGTGTGTAACTGCAAAGGGGCCTTGGTCCCAGCTCAGGTGGTGTGGGTGTGGCTGCTGGATGGTTGGAAAGGTAAGTGTTCTTAACAACTGTACAATAAAACATATGAGTTCCTGATACCTGTTTGCTGTCTTCATACAACCTGAATGTCACTTGTCTCCTTGATGGGTTGTGACACTGCTCCCTGCTTTATAGAAATAGCCTATTTTGATTTTCACTGTTTTCCCTAATGAAGGTGATTCATGTCACCAACTTAAGTCAGATCTGGAATGATTTCTGAGAATGAAGAGTGGGTCTGAACATGTATCTTAAAAGTATCATCTTGTGGCATTAACAGCCTGCATTTCTTCTGGTGCTCAGAGATCTGCAGGAGTGTGAAGGACAAACAAGGATCTGTCTTTTGTATTTGTGTAGAAGTAAATTCAAGTGAGTCTTCTAAATTTTTATCACCCTCACCCCGTATTTTTAAATGAGGAAAAATATCTCTGCTGTCAGGTTGATAATGATGGGGATTCCTCTGCTTGTATTTCTTTGCTCTGTGTAGCAACAGCAGCACATCACACCACTGAAATTGGAGCAGAAACTATGATTATGGATAGTGCAGGCAGCTGTGTTTGACACAAGTCTAAACTAACTAGGAAAGCGCATCTCTTATCTTGTCCTGTTAGGGTGAGAGCATTCACGTTGATTTTTTTAGTAGTCTCTAGTTTGGTGAAACAGGTGGTATTTTATTGTGGTTATAAAATCGTAATTTAAAGCTGAAATGTCCTGGAATTTATTTTTTCCTTCTGTGTAATGAACCATGAGTATACCTGAAAATACACACAGATGTGAATTTCTGAAGATTCTCTATGACAAAAGCAGGCTGTTAATTCAAAATGGGGATGGACTGCTAAGTACTACATGTCTAATAACATTTAAAAAAGCCCCTTAAACAGTTCTGTGTCATTCAACAAGAGCACTTCTATGGGAGTGTTATTTTAGAAAAGATTACTTGAAAACATGATGAAATATGTATTGGAACTGAATACTTAGTATTGCTTTCTGCAGACTTGAAGTAACTTTATGGTGGTCTTTTCTTCCCAGTGAATCTGTTGTGAATGCATGTGTGTGTCTTGTTTAATATTTTAGAAATACTGATTTTTATGGGGTTTCTTCATAAAGGGGAAGTGCTGTCATATTAATGTGAATGCCTTCGTTGAGCCTAAGAGTGTAGTGCAGGATAATATGAACTCTCAGAAGTTTCCAAGTTGTTTTTGTACCCATACTAAGGCAGAAAATAATAAAAAAATTAATATGATCTCTATTGGTATTTCAGCATGTTTCTTTTTAGGTATCTCAAAGCACAGTAAAAGGCCTGTGCTACACTGGTCTAGATAATGTTTAAGGTCCCTCCCAGCCCAAACTGCTTTATGCCTCTATGAGATACTTTTATCTGGGAACAAACAATCAAAGCATATTCCTTTATGGACACAAGCAAATTTTGTTCTTTTTTTTTCTTGATGTGTGCGAAATGAGGAAAAATCCTAGTCCCACTATATTCCTTTACACACACACTCTTCTCTCTTGCTAATAGTTTTTAGTTGTTGTCTCAAAATGTGTTTTACTGAGAAATCACTTGGAATGCAATTTGAACCATATATTTTAAATTGCATAATCGGCATGTCTATCCTAGTTCATGCTTTTATAGCCACTATTTAGATGTTTAAATTGAGATATGTCTTCACATATCTGCACAGCTGATAGAAAACCTTTCATTGTGGAGAATCTTTCATATGTGAGACTGTTTCAGAGCAGAATAATAATGTGCTTCAGCTATGTGTGTTTTCTGCATGGTTACATAGTTTCTTTTTTGTTGCTGCTTTTGTTTTGTTTTTCTAAACTTTCCTTTGTCTCACGCTAAAACTGTTTGTGGAAAGATTTTTTTTGCCCTTTCTCCAGGACAAGAAATGGTGTTTTTCCAGTGTTCCCAGGTCAATGCTTAGTATTTATGGTACAGTAAGAAGTGGAACAAAGTGTTTCCTTCAAATCACTTTTCTTTAATTGGAATTGGTTATATGGGGCTTTTAGAATTCTCTTCACTTACAAAGATTTGTTCTTACTGCTATAAAGGGTCGTGAAGAACCCGATGATCAGATAACTGATGGATTTGTGATCTGCAGTTACTTGAAGAGCTGCATTTCCTAGCCCTGTGTAATGATTCTAGAGAGAGGGATCCCCTTCCTCAATGCAGCTGTCACACTGTGCAGATTCCAGATAATATTCCAGAAAATATTAACTCTTCTAATTTTAGCTCAGGCCATCCTAAATGCATAATCCAAATTTCCAGGGCAGAAAATGGCCATTAATGTAAAATCACAGTCATCTGACACTGTTCAGTGAAATTGTTAGCTACATGGCTCTGGATTATAAAAAGTGGACAACATTGCTTCATGTTGGGATAATAAGTACAGGCTGCACTATGGGTCTTGGAGTTTGTTGTTCCTGGCAGAACGGGCAGTTGAAGTTCCTCCTGTGAGTGCTCAGAGTTTGTTGTATTCTTAAACTGTCAAAAGCATTTATTGTGTTGGGAGCGTTGACCTAGAAAATTTGTTGTTTTCTGTCAAGTCTGTTGCTACTATTTCTCTAATATGAGAGCCTCTCACTTTATTTTCAAGATAATTCAGAGACCTGCACAAGCAAAAGTCCCTAGGGTTCCAGGAGGCACTAAAATCCTCTAACTGATATTCCTGGCTTTGCTCTGAGGCAGTAGCCGGTTAAATAAATGACTTAGAATCATTAGACTCTCATGCTTAGTTATAGCCCTTCAAAATGCTGTAGTTGTGAAGAATTAACATGCAAGGTAAGGGAAAATTTATTACAAGTATTTCAGAATTCAGTGGATCTGGAGAACAAGGGCTCTGAATGAAAAACTACTCTAAATGTTCAGTGGAGTTCCTCTGGTGATCAAAGGCATTACTAACCTAATTAAGGCACGTGCTGGAAACTCTGGTTTCAAGGAGCTCTGCATTCCCATGGGTTTTTCTGGGGTGGAAGATTGCTGTTTCCTTGGACTTTTCTGGATATTGGAGAAAATTCTTATGAAAGACTAATTTTATGAGAAAGGAGACTAGGAAGTAAACTGGTGTTCAGGGTATGAAGCTGATATGTCTGCATGTGGTAGTATAACAGTGATAAGGGCAAGATGTTCACCAGCACCTCTTTGCCAGAAGAACATTCCTAACCAAATCGCCTTTCCCAACTCAAGAACTTCTCTTAATTCCAAAGCAGATGTAGTGGTCTTATCTAGAACACTTAGACTTATTTTAGGAACACTGAAGTATTAGCATAGATGGAAGGTGTGTGTATGACATTTTTAATATGTGTTGAACTGCATCTTGAGTAATACAGGATGTTTGTGAAGCTCTACAGAGGAGTAATAAAGATGGTAGAGGGATCTCTGAGGGGGACAGGAGGGACAACAAGAAGATAAATAAAGATACTTAAGATGGAGAAGACTCAAAATTCAAATCAGGTAAAAACACAGTGAGATAACTTTGTTATATAGCACTGCATAGGAAATGGAAGATGATGATCCTGCTAATCTGCAGACAAAATTTGTTTGAAACAGGTAAAAATTAAAATGTTCTATCAGTTGTCCTTGTGAAAACATTGATTTATCTGAATGACATTACATTCTTTAATACTTTAAAGTAAACTAAATTCCCACAACAGCAGTATGTTGAGATTCCATAGGTTAGGGTTTTAGAAGTTCTGTCAAACTTTATTTTTATCCAAAACTGATAAGAAATATTTCATAACCTTAGGATTTTGATAGCTAAA
This sequence comes from Irena cyanogastra, assembly GCA_013397155.1. Classification (NCBI taxonomy): domain Eukaryota; kingdom Metazoa; phylum Chordata; class Aves; order Passeriformes; family Irenidae; genus Irena; species Irena cyanogastra. Next base: position 282,393 of record VWZV01016197.1, on the reverse strand, counting down.
CACTCTTGAGATCTGCTTACATTGAAAATACTTAATGTTTTGAGTTTGTGTGTGTGTAGCTATGTTGCCTGCAGCACTTTACTATCATCATCTGCTACTGTCGCTGTGGAAAGGTTAAGATCATTCTAAAAGTATTTTCACAGGGAAGAAAAACTCACTAACAGAAGAGTCTTTCAATAAGCTCTGGGAAGTATAACAAGTGTCAGTGTCTCAAAACTGAAGCTGGGAAAAAATCAGGCAAAACCCAAATAAACAACACTTCATGTAATGTTTTGGTGTCTTTCACACACTCATTGAAATGGATTTCATATTTGGTGTACTTACTGACTTTTTGCACTTCTTTTTGTTGTACTGTATTCTGCTTCCTCTCCACTAAGATGTACAATCCACTTTCTGTACAATCCTGGACCATTCCGTATACATTAAATTTGAAACTAAACATAATGTTTTTATTTGCTACTTCTGGTTTTAGAGAGTCTCACTGCTACTAGTTGTTCCTTTTTTTCTAAGCAAATTAACAGCAGCCCTGTGCTTTGAATTTACTTTTCTTTAACAAGAATGTCTGAATTTAATGAACTTGGGAAGAATGCAAGTGGCACTAAAACAACTGAATGGATTAGTGAGCTTTACTACAAGTGAGGAGACTGACATGATAGGATAGGTTCAGGTGTTTATCAGTTAACTAAACTTTTTGAAGACCAAGGTTTTAGGGTCATTTCTTTTCTCCTTTTCTTTTGGTTCTCTCTGACCTGTTGCTTCATATTTTTCCCCAATTGTTACCAAGTAACATCCAGCAAACTGGCCTTGTCTTTAAGAGGAGAATGCTTGGATACTGTTTGGCTGAAGCTGTTTCTTGCTACTTGACTCCCTTGAAGACAGCAGTAATGTCTACTTATTTCTGCAAGGAATTTCATGTATGTTGGAAGGACTTTTTGCTTCACTGTGCAGGTGGTTTCTCTAACTAACCATTAACCGGGGTTGCAATGAGCCTTTTCTTCTCATCTCATCATGCAGTAGGGCATTCAGTTTCTGGAGACTGCTTTGAAAATTTCTTTTCTGCTTATGGGTTTTTTTTATTTATTAAATTAAATTAGCAGCTCTTCCTCATTAATTCTTCACACTGACACAAACTCTGGGCTCTACTTCATCTGCAACCTTCAGTGTGGTTGTGTTGGGAAGTGGTATAATGCTCTTTTTATTTCTTCTATTTTTCCTGTGAGGGGCACGATCCCAGTGTTCCATATCCTTAAACATTAAACTCTCAAACCAATCCTTCCACTGTGTTGTACACAGTTTTCTCTTTTCCTGAAGAAGTTTCAGTACAGAGGTTTCTGCTGTCACCCAAGGGGTATTTAAGAACCTTCCTTAATGCAGCAATTACCGTATTGTTAGAATTCCTAGTCTTCCACCTGCCCATCAACCCTTCTTACCAGCAAAGCCTTTAAAGTTCAGGTATCTTAGTTTGATGTCCCAGGAAACTATGCCAACTTTTAAAATTAATTTTAAAAGCTCTTTCTAGAACAACCTTTTCAATTGTAGTATTGCAATGCTAGTATATCCTACTTTGCATCATCTCTGTGGTGATGTTGTAAAGAGATTGACATGGCAACACAGGCCTGTAGGCTAGAGGGACCAAGACCATGCCTGGAAATCCATCAGTTCAATAGCCACAAATGGTGTTATGTCTCAGTGAATGCTGTGGAAGTGATACAACCATCTTAGGAAAATTTTTCCATTTCCGTCAAAATATTTTTATCTTTGAAGGAGACTTAGTCTGCTTCAATAAACTGCACTAAATTTGTGCAGTTCATGTATACTCAGATGTATCATAAATGTATACTGTCTGAGGAATATTTAGTGGGTTGTACCAGGTAAAATTCAGAGCAATAAAAAATTAGTGACTAGAGAGATACTCTCGTGGGCAGGTCTGTTTCACACATCTTTTTCTTAAGAGCATTAAGCTATGTGTGTTGCCTTTACCTCTGAAAAAATGAGTGAACTCTGCTGAACTGAGTGGTATCTTTGCCACTGCTCTGAATGTTTTGACAGGAAGATATACGTTTTGACTAAGCTTGACTGATCTTTCACTCTTGTATAAAAAAATTCTTTCCTTATCTCTTTTGGTGCTTAGCTGTTTCAGACTATTTAAGCAATGTGGCTCCATTGGATGTGGCTGGGATAAAGGTAATTTTCTTCATGGCAGTTTCTATGTTGCTATGTTTTGGATGTACTTAAGCAGTCTTTTCTGTTTCTCAAACTGTCCCGCCAGCAGCGGAGGAGGCTTGGAGAGAAGAAGTAGTTGAGAGAGGACACAACCAGGACAGCAGACCCCAAATGACCCATATTGTATAATGTTGTTACCAGGTGGCACAAGGGGAAGAAGGAAGAGGTGGAAATTAGGAGGAGGGGGTGATTTTGGGAGTGATGGTGTTTGTATTCCCAAGTTGCCATTAAATGTGATGGAGCCCTGCTCTTTGGGGAATGGCTGAACAGCTGCCTGACCTCGGGAAGTGGTGAACAAATGACTTGTTTTGCTTGTCTTGCGTACATGGTTCTTTTGTACCTTTTAAACACTCTTTATCTCAGCCCATGTGTTCTTGCATTTTTATCTTTCTGATTCTCTCTGTCATCACGCAGTGTGAGGGAGTTAGCAAGGGATTTGGTGGTGTTTTGCTGCCCGCTGGGGTTAAACTGTGACAGAGGCAAATTCTTTTAAAGAGTGTGACTGATTTGCACTGCCAGTGCTTTAAGTGCTCCTTCCCATGGACTTCTGTCCAGCAAAGCAGACCAGGACCCCAACATGAGCCAATGCATTCTTGAGGGTTTCACCTTCTCACACTAAAATTCCTTTCAAGAGAGCAGCTGATAAGGTCTAGCACAAGTATTTTTTTTTTAATTCAGCCTTTATTCTAATACAGTGGATGTAGTATATCCCAGCAATGCATGAAAATGGAGCAGAATTTTTGGGTGTGGACTTAAGAGTGTCTATGCCAGAACATAAATGCGATTATGTGCCTGTTTTCTTACTCTCCTTCATTTGTTTCATAGGCAGAACAGCTGTATATTGTCTGCTGATATTTTTATGGGATGTTATATTGGATGACTGTGGGAACTATGTTGTGATGTTGTATTATCTTCTGAAAGTGATATTACTTATGTCAAGGTAACTTACTTTGTAGTCTCTACACATTCCCTAGTGGCTAGAAAGCGAATGATTTAAATATCATTTTACACTTTAAAAGAGACTTCTGTCGATGCCATCAGGATTATAGTGGTAGCCTTTTTGTCATCTGATCTTGTCTTGGGTCTTCACTGAAAGGCCTTAGACACTAAATTGTGTTTATGTTAAAGGAACTGAGTACCTAACCTTACTTGTTCGAGGTCTTGTTTGAAAATGGTTCATCAATGATTTCAAGAATGAATGTGGCATGTGAATCTGTAGTTAAAACATAGTACAGAGTTGCCCACTCTGAATGTTGTGGGATGCAGTTAGTTGTAGAATGTAGTTTGTAACTACCCATTTACAAATAGCAAGCTAAATATAAAGTGTTCCAGATACTGCTGCTACTAGTTCTGGAAGACGCTCAGTAGGCAGCCTGCAATTATTTTTATCAGAAATCCCTTAATCTTTATCTGCTAATCTTTGTGTCTTCAGAATAACCACACTAAGAACATAAAAACAGGCATTGTATTAAGACCAGACGATGGTTTGTTTTTCTTGCTTTTTGTCCCCATCTGTACTAACCCCTGCTTTCAACTTTTGGGAGCCTGAGAGTATTTCACCTGTGTGGGGAAAAAAAAATCTCACAAAATCCCCATGCTATGCAAGTGTGTGAGCACCTTCTGGTTGGGTTCATTCCAAGCTGCAGAAGTAGCTTTTGATGTGTTAAATAGTACCTGAGAAGGGAAAGAAGGTGACAAATCTCATCCCCTGTGATTATGAAAAATAAGATGTAAGAATATGGCATACACATATGTGCATGTTCTTTAGATTCAAGGCTGGAAAATTGTAAACCCGGTCATTACATTTGCTTGAGAGATGGATCTGGGGTCTGTAGGAAGAGTGTGATGACATGTCTTTCCTTTTCTTTGGCACAAGAGACAGAACTGAGTTTTGGCTCAGAACAATGTGAGCACTGTGCTCTGTCTCCCAAAGCACATTGGTATGGCTGAAGAGAGGCGGTAATGTTGCTACTCCCCATTCTGTTCAAGTTGTTTGGCAGCACCTTGAGAGTCCAGCTGGCTGTAGAGATGGGCAGAGCTAATAGGCATTACTTGGCTACTAGCTTAGCCCATCCTTTCCTATTCTGTCTTCTTCCCCTGATGCAATAAGTTTTCCTCTAGGCACTCCAAAGGTTGAAATTCTACTTCCATAACTTTCGAACTTGTGTAGTAAAAGTTTTGAAGGTTTAGCCTGGAAATGTCACTTTTCTGCTTGAGAAACCTTGTTTTTGGAATATCCAATTCTGGTATGTAGTAGGAGGATTTATGCTTGCTGACAGAGATAACTGCTGAGCCATGGCAAAATACATTTACTTAAAATTTCAGCATTTTTTTTCCAGGTAAAGAAAAGAAATAGCATGAGTAAATGAAGTGAGGAATGTTTATGAATTAGATGTGATATAAAGAAATGAATTTCTTACTCAGCAGCCTGAGTTACTGCAAATGCTGCTATATTAGAACTGAATGTCATGGATGCCCTTGTCAATATTAAATATTTGGCATAAATACTATTTCTTGCATATATGCTAGGAACATGGTGGACTCTACAAAGGAATCAAACTAATCTGTAAGCGAGCATGGTCTTTAAAGATTGCATGTGGTAGTGTAGGCTATTCTTCTTAAAGGGAATTAAGCAAATAGCCATTATCTTCTTCTAGAATTTTAAGTGTGAAATAGTCTTTTCTTATTCATTTGTTTTCTGTTTCAGGAATACTTATGCTGTCTTTGCCATGTGTTTGTGACATATTGATCCCATTAGTCTTCCTTGCTAACTCAAAAGGCATCAACATTTGCAGTCTTAGCCAGCCTTCTTACAGGGGAAAGCCCTGGGAAGGTTATGGACCATGTTGCCCAGTTCTAGCAGGTTATTTTTTGGACAGAGCATTATCACTTCTTTAGTGGTTATATAAACTCTGGGTTTACCACCATTGCAAGAGCAATATAGTTTGGTACTTTTCAGAAGTCCTTAATACTGCAAGTGAATCAATAATAGCTGTTCTTGCTGTCCTTGGAAGGGATTTGGACAAAGGGGTTCAGAATAAATGGACTAATGGTGAAGTTTAGCTGGTCACTTAAAACTGCAAGTGAAAGAAGTAAATTTTCAGTGGGAGACTTAAAATAGACACATGTTTTCCATCAGAAGGAAAAAATCCTTTACTGTTTCATTCTATTGTGTCTAAATGTAAGAAAACGGATACTTGATTGGTACTGCTGGGTTTTTTTGTTCATTTGTTTTTTTTTAAAATAAAATGATAAGCAATAAAAATATAATACCACTTAGCTCAACATTATTCTTTTCTTCAAACTTGTTTCTGTGCATTCTTAGTTTCTGAGTTCTTATTCCCCAAATTCAATGTTAGTGCTCAAATGGTTGGTCCTGTTTCATGGGATCAATAACTCATTATTCTTCTCTTTTTAGTGTACCTCTGTCTTGCTGAGAGATCAATTTTTCAAATATGAAACCGAGTAGTAGTGATCATTGATGTGTTAAATGTGTCAGGTTGGTGGGAAAGATTTTGAGAAGAAAAAGATAATTTTCAGTGTGTGAATATGCTTGGACAGAGCCATTCCTGAATGATTAAAGTAGAATGTGTTTATTGGTGTGCTTATGATCAAGGATAAGAAATCCTCTCATGTCCTATTGTTTTACTTTTGATGTGGATCATATTGTAACTTGATTGTGGGGAAAAAAAAAGGAGCTAAGCTTATTCTTCAGGAGTTAAAAGGACTATCTCAAGTTTCCTTACTTATTGCTACAATATATTGGTGCTGTCTTCCATTTGTGCTAATTTGTTGGCAAGATGTGTGAACACTTAACAAACCCAACTTGAAAAATCTTCATTGAAATAATAGCTTGATTCTGGAAGGAGAGGTGGAATAATAAGCCAATCTAAGAAAATTTGTAACTGCCACCTCTGTAGCTAAGTTTTGTGTAACATGTGGAACTGTGATTTTTCAGCTTCTCCTCATTTGTGACCCCTTATGTACATTTTTTTTACGAGGATGATCAAGTTGTTGAGCCTGAAAGCAGTTTTTTGGTGTCCAACTCTCTCTAAATTCACCCTGAACGGCTGTATGCTGGGAAGTGGTTAAGGGGAAGGAGTGTTGTGAAAGCACATCCTTGCAGTTGTGGTTTACAGTCCTCTGTACTCTGTAAGTACATGCCCAGTGGTTTTAGGAAAATAAAGTCATGTATGGTTGATCAGTCTTTAAGGCAGAACAAATGAACATGGAAAATGAAAATCAGAATATTATTAAGTGAGCCTTTAGAAATAATTGTGTGTTCCAAATTTGACATTTGAGGCAGCAATAGTGGTTTACCTGTTATTCCAGTGGTGATCTTACTACCCTTTTGGGAAGGATCAACACTTATGAATAAGGTTATGTGGGTAAACCGCAGAGAGAATGTAAATAACTCGGTGTTTGAATTTTACCTTTTTTCAGACTCAGTTGTATTCATAGGTATAACTGTTGCAGATGTTTCAGTCAATTGGCAAAATTACTTAAACAAAAATCTCTTTTTCTTCCTGTTTTCTGCATTGTTATTATGTGCCATTATTTCTTTGACTTTCGTAGGAGGAAAATGGAGTATTTAAGCAAGGTGGCTCTATGAAAAGCTTGAATATGTTTCTTGCCTTCTGAATGCAGAATGAAATAGTTGACTGGCACTTCAGTGTCTTATTACTTTGCTCTACTGCTTGCAAAGACAAATCTTGTCTTGTTTTCTTTCTAGACAGAACAGTTTGTGTTTTAGGACTTTAACCTAAAAGATTTACCTTAAGGCTGTACAAACTTGAGGGTTAATTAGAAGCATTGTCTTCAGTCACTGGTCCTTTGAGATGTGCTTGTCATTAAATATGCACCATTTGAATTTAAAGTTGGGGGGGTTTGTTTGTTTGTTCTGGACTGCCTAGGCTGTACCCCCTTAAGCCAGTTAAATTATTTATTTTGTGTGTATTTTCAAGTTGTTTGTAGGGTGTGCTCTTTATCTTCTGTATAGTTTAGCTGAGAAAGTGCTTTAACGGGCTGGATTGTATTACATTTTATAACTAATCTCTGTTTCTGTGTTTTGTGAAGACAGATTGGGATGAATTCAGTCATTTCACTCAGTGCATAATCCTATGCCACATTACAGACAGTCTTTCTAACAGCTATGCCTGGATTTCAGTGTGTATATTTACTGGTAGATGTCTCCAACGTAATCTGCAGGAGTCACTATTGAACTCTGGTTTAGTTAGTGTTGGGTTTTTTTTGTGATTCTCTGTTACTTTTGTTCTTATGTTGTCATTTTGCCTCTTGCAGAAAGGAGTGCTACACTGTCTTACTAATGAGAATGACCAAACATTAATTCTAAAAATTCATAAGACTTTTGGGATTTCCAAGTGTTGTTTTTACACAACTTGCTACTACAGTGCTCCTAAATAACAACAAACAAACAGCTCTGTGAATCACACAATAAAAATGCCAGGTAATATTTTGTTGCTTAGAACTCTGTTCCAAGGTCCATAGCTTTGTAGGATGGCTTGCATTGACTCTTCCAAACAGCTGTAACTTAGTTTTTGTCTGCAAGGACAGGTATTGAAAGATCTTAAGAGAAAGTGGTTGTTTACTTATAAAATATATTTCTGGCAATGCATTCAGGCAATGTTGTTTTCCACTCACCAGTGCTTCTCTATTCCTTTGTATCCATGGTTTTTTTTTTTTTAGAACAGCAGCTGCTTGTGTTGTACCAGAGCTGCCAAAAGTCTCAGTTAAACCCTCCAGTGTAACACGGACATTTCAATAAAACTTATTCAGAAGTGCTGTAACATATTTCAACCTACAATCTCAACATCTTTGTATCTTTGCACTAGTCCATCATTGAATATGTTTAAAGTATGTAGTTTGTGAGTGTGTTGGACCTTGTAGGTTTCAGACAGCTTATTCTTTACCTGTTTTCAATGATCTCACCTTAAATATTTCAACCCATAGACATGATTCTGAATCCTGTTTGAACATCATACAGTTTGCCATCTTGAACAGTCTTCCCAAACATCAAAAATCACTCAGATTGGTAACTCTGCTCCTAGAAAAGGGAGAGTAGAGCAGTTCTCCCTTATTAATTTTGTTCGTGTCTCAAAGCTGGGGGACATACAGAATAAGTGAGCTCATGCTAAGGAAAGCAAGCACCATTTTGGTGGAGAGGAAGAAGAAATTTCTGCCTTTCTTAGGGGAAAGCTTGTTGCAGAGTTGTCTGTGGGAAGCACTGTTCTCTGTCATCTTGGAAAAAATGTGTGTTAGAAAAAATCTCTCCTCAAGGTAATAATTGGCTGCAAGTATGGCACTGCTCCAACTACCACTGTGACAGACAAAGCAAATAAATTGTATCCCCTTGTCAGTGGCAGTAAGTGAACTCTTATGATCATGAGAGAATTTGACAAAAGAAAGACTTCTCCTTTTTCTCTGCAGGATGTAATTGTTCCAAACAGATGTAAGCATTACCCCCTGCTCCAAAGCAGGCCACAGTCCAGATTAGGGTGAAGCTGGGAACCGAGGACATAAAATTCATGTCAGAGCATTTACAGAGGGTGTAATTTGCTGTCCCAGCTCAAATGAGTCCCAGTGGCTGCCTCAGTGCCCTGCCCCGATATGCAATAGGGCTGCAGAGCATTGCTGGTACCACAGCAGGTGTAGTTGTAAGCTCAGTTCAGAAAGAAACTCTCACACAGTATGATTCATGATTGTCCAGGAGAAGTGAACAGAAATTCTGGTAGAATTTTTCTTTCTGCGTAGCCTGAGAACAGGACTTGTTCTCTTTGGTATGTCTTGTATTGAGCATTTTAAATGTAGCTGTAAAGTAGAATGCTTTTTAAGGTGCATTTTAAGTAACAAATTTTAAAGTTCAATGAGTGCCTGGCAAACACAGAAACTGCAGCCTTCTCTGAAGGTTTTCCTTGAAATTTTATGATGTTTGCAGTAATGTATACTTGTTTCCTAAAATTTAGAGACAACAATGCATCCACCTTGCTTTTCTTTGAGTGTGGCATTTTGTTTTGCTTCTTGTTTTTCTTCCTATGTTTTTTATTTGTTGGTTTTTACCTTCCTCAATAAATAAAATTCTTTTGATGGTGAAAAATCATAGACCCATAGAATAGTTTGGGTTCAAGGGGATGTTAATAATCACTTAGTTCCAACACCCCTGCCATGGGCAGAGATGCCACCCAGTAAAGCAAGTTACTCAAGGCCTTTTCCAACTTAGCCTTGAACACTTCCAGGGATGGGGCATCCACAGCTTCTCTGGGCATCCTGTTCCACTACCATCACTGCCATCTGAGTGATGATTCTGAACTAAACTGGACTGCTCCTTAGGTAATACTTAGGTAATAATTTTTATATTTTTAATTTATTAGCCCTGTGTTTGTAAGTTCAACTTGTGTTCTCTAACTACTTGTATGATTTTTTTTTTAAAGTATTCTTCCCAGTGCCACAGCTGCATCTATAAACCCTTTAAAGAGCATTCAAGCCATCCTTGTAAATAACTGTAACTGACTGTATTTGATCACTTTTTTCTCCTGAGACATTATTCTGAGGAGTGTGGAAGTACTTCTTCCAGGTAGCTCTCCTGAGGGCCAGTCCTGAGTTGTGCTGATTTAGGCTGTTTGAACAATGGATTTTCTGTATTCCAGGTATTCCTTGCGTAGGCAAACAGAAAATACATGTGTATTCACTCTTCAAATTCACTAATTTACCTTTTAAGTGTTTAAACACATCTAACGGAATTTTGCCATCTCAAAAAGAATGGAGTAAGTTTTCCCTACTTGGTAATGGAAAAACTCACTTGTTTTGAGGACTTTTTCCCCCTTTTGTAGTACACCAGAATTATTTGTTTAAATGTGGTGTTTGTTTTAACCAATTTGTTTTGGAAGCTGGGTAAAGGCATGGTGAGAGGGGGAAAATAGAACATAGGGGTGGATACCTAATATGCAAATATACTGAAGCCCACTTTTTCTTAAGGACCAGAACAGCGCTGTGGTTATATGACCAAAATGTCTCTGAACATTTATAACTGTTCCACTAATAGTTGAGGAAAAATCTTTTTAGATAATTTAGTTCACTGAACACTTGAAAGCATAAGGACTCAGTTTACACTTTGTAACTTAATGATGTCTGGAGCTAAGAAAGCCAAATGTGTTGATGTTTCCCTTCCTCCTAATTCTGTAATTTTCTAATCCCTGCAAAAGATTGACTGTCCAATTCAGGCTCTTTGAGATACTTCTGAAGAGAAGTGTGTCAGTTTTCAAAAGATGTGGCTGCCCAGACCTTAACTATTTAAAAACCCAATGTCTCTGGAAATGAAAGTCTTTTTAGACAAAAGAAATGGATTATCAAGGAGTATTATCAACATGCTGCATTCATTTTTAGAAAACATGATGTTTGCTTCCAGCAATGTGCAGTTATGGGCTCAGTACTAATAAATCTTTCCTACTGTATATAAGGAAAGTTATTTGGTTTGGTGACAAATAGATTTCATCAGATTCTTGACTTTTGCTTATGTCAGATCTGTGCTGTCCGAGGGAAAGGCATTGGGGATGCACTTGCCAAAACATGATTGCAGATGCTTTTGCAAATTAGGTTTTCCCAAAGTAATGTAACAGCATGAATCTGCTCATAAAAGTATTGCAGAAAAAAAGTAGAACTTTATTCAAGTATGTGTACCAATAACATGTGCCATAAAAGATGATAATTTTGACTTTATATTGACATAAATCACTTACTGGTGAGAAGTACCTTTTTGTGTAAGTGGCATCATAAGAGCAGGCAATAACCGATTAGAAAGGTCATTTGATAAACCAAGAACTTCAGGCATCTGTTTATTATTGCCATTCTTCTTTTCTCTCTCAAACAGAAAACAATTTTCTTTCTGTCACTCTCAAATCTCCATATAAATTGCTAAGACTAGCCAAATACCTTGGCTTCAGGACTTGATGGTATTCCTCCCCTTTCTGTCTGCAGTTTCCAGATCCTGTAAGGCAGATCATGTGCTTACAGTTGGTGCACCCACAAGACACAAACACGTTTTTGTGCAGACATTAAAACAGGGAAAAAAACACATTGGGGGACACCCCCAGAAAACATGAACAAATCTACTGGCCTCCCATATATATTCTCTTTAGCTAATTTGTTTTAATGTATGCTCATGGAACACACACATGCACACATGTATTCTCACTCAGCTCATAAGACTGGCATTATTAATGGTGTTATTTGAGCACTGCTGATCTTAGAAAAGATGCTGATCTGTCTCCCAAAATATGCTCTACTTTCCCCTCAATTAGCAGCTAAATTTTGAACATTCCTTGAACAGCTTCCCCTTCAACCATCTGTGAAAGCCATCTATCTGTTAATGTGATTTCAGGAACATGTAAGCAAATTGATGATATCCATTTATGTCCACCAGTTTCTTAGGTCACCTCAACTAGTCTCCTTTATTAGGTAACTAAGTTACCTAACTTAGTTGGCTCAGTTAGGTAATAGTTGAGAGAAGGACTAGTATTCTGCCTTCAACCTGAACAAGTTTTTTCCCTTTCCTTTTGTGCCCACTTCTACATATGATACTACAGGTTTTGGCTTAATTCCAGGCAGTTGAAGAACATCTCCCATGTGAGGCTATCTTGTCTGCACTTTTAATGTACCAAGTAAATACCATCTTCATGTTGTGGTTTAGGAATGGTACCCCTAAATCTAGTGTTCCCACTGAGAGTGTCCCAAACCACACACTGCTCTCTCACACCACCTCATCCCTGTCTTCCCCTTCTCCTTCTCACTGCAGGGAGATTGACTTGAGAATTGGAGGCACAAAAGGTGAAGATTACAGGTTGAGAGAACACTTTACTGGAAACAGCGATGAGATAAGGAAAGGAACAGTAACAGCCACAATATTAATAACAGAAGTGTACAAAAGAGAGGGTAATTCACATGCAAAAATGCTCACCATGGACCTTGAGATAATGAACAATGGTAGACAGCTTTGCCACTACCCTGCACTTCCAGGTATGAGGTGTCCACAACTTCTCTGGGCAACCTGTTCACTGAGACACTGGTCTCACCACTCTGAGTAAAGAATTTTTTCCCGATAACTAAACCTACCCTTCAGCTTCCTGTCATGTGCAGATTTTCTGGAGGTGCACTTAATCCCTTTCTCCACATCATTACTGAAGATATTAAATAATATTGATCTCAATACAGACCCCTGAGGAACATCATTTGTCACTCTTATCCATTGGAACTCGGAGCTATTGACCACTACCCTCTAGACATGATTGTCTAGCCACTTCTCGCTCCATCACATCCATCCATCCATCAAACCCATTTATCTTTAGTTTAGGGAGCGGGATGTTGTGAGGCACCATGTCAAATGTTTTACAGAAGTTTAGATAAATGACACCTGTCCCTCTTCGCTAGACCACGGATGTAGTTACTGTCATAGAAAGCCACTGGACTGGTCAGGCAGGACTTGCCCTTGGTGAAGCTGTGATGCCTTTGGAATAACAGCATTGGAACAGATTCTCTGGATCACATTTCTTGGTATAGTGTTCAATATTGTTACTTCATGTTTAATTTATGGAGACTAGATTTCAGGGGGAGGATTATTTATTATGGTGAGAAATGCAGGTGATTCCAAACCAAGTGCAGTTTAGGCCCTAATATTGTTCTGTTTCGTATATCGCAAAGTTTGACTTAGCAGAACACAAACTAAGAAAATTAGTAACAGAGGAAATCATAGAATTTTTGACACTTCTCTTTTGGTTGTGAAGGGAAGGCTGAGGAAGGAGGATTGAGAGAGAACAATTGGAGCAAATAGTCAAAAAATCAGTATTTTGTTTAAAAATAGTACATAATTATGTATTTATTCTAAAAATATGAAAAATTTACATGACATTTAGTAAGTAAGCAAATTTCTTTCAACAGATGTGAGGATGCTCTTCATCTTAATTGTGTAGCATTGTGTGATATTGCTTGGCATTCAATATCTTCCTGTAATTATTATTGAGATTTGTACTTCCTTGCTTGTTTAGAGAAATTCTGTAGTTTATTTGCAAAACTTACATTCTTGAGATCTTTTTAATGGTCATACATATTTTCATGTAAGCTTTCTGTACCCTGTGAAAGAAACTGTTTCTGAAGATTCAGTTTTCCTTTTTTTTTTTTTCGTTATTTTTATATTCTGGACTTTGAAAATCCCCACTGATGTATACCTGGGCATATGAATATTGCACAAAAAAAACTGTGATAAAGAAATGTTAGCCTGATGGAGAGTACACCACTTTCTCAGATTTTAGAGCATTTATTTTTCAGTACGGCTGAAAAATATGCATTTCCACAGATATCTATTTAGGAGCAGGTGCTTTCTGTCTCTCTCTGTCATCTACTTCCCTCAACTCAAGTGTGTGAAACTACTGGAGAGATAAAGATAATGCTGTTTCAAATATCTTTTCAGCAGCAAAGAGTCAAAACCTTCTCTAGGTTAGTTTTAATCTATAGTTACTTAACTACCTTTAGCTAGTTTTTGCTGAGGTTGGAGGTAGAATAATTCTGCATCTATTGCCAATGAACTTAAGTTAGACTTGACTCAGTTTCTAGCACAAATAGTTCCTTCATGGGCCATTTCCTTTCAAATTATTCATTTACAGAAAACCAACAATCAGTATGGTTTTTTCACTCTTAATGAGGTAAAAAAAATATGTGCACACATTTTGTCACTAATTATATGTTTCTAGCATTTCAGTTTTCAACATTTTAGTTGCTTCAATTCAAATTTAACAGTCCTCTTTAGGCTTTACTTCTGCTTTGTGATCTTTTTTGAGATATTGTCGACTTGGGAAAGTTGGGTACATGATATAATAATGAAAACTTTTTCAATATTAAATAAGTATATGTAGTAAAACTTAGCACTCACTTCATGTGGCTGTGACCATCTACTTTAAGCAGTAAAATAGAACATGAAACTGTAGGTTCACAGAAGAATGTTTTTTGGTTGTTTTTACTAATATCTAAGTACAGGTTATTTTTGGCATAGATTAAATGGATTACCTAGAAATTCTAAACTATTTTTTTAAGATGCTTCGTATCTAAGTGCTTATGTTACAGGAGGTTATGGAAGATCCAGAAATAAGGAACATATGTTTAGAGCAATATGTCCCTTTTTATAACATGAACAAGGCTTTATTTTTATAGGCTGGAGAAAATTTCTGCCATGAGAGGGATAAATTATTAATTTGAATGCTTCTAAGAGTATTTAGATGCAAGGATCCAGTACATAACCTCTAATCTACATCAAGTCAATGCAAACTGCCCACTAAAAAATGCCAAGTTCCTATGAGACAGAGATGAAATGCTGCAATATGAACAAGTTATTTCATTCAGTGGGAAAATTTCAATCTTCCTCATTCCAGAGGGACCACTCTACTTCTCAGTGGTCATGAATGTATGAAACATGGGAATATTCATATTCATTATTTAGGAAAAGAATATTCATTGCATTATGAGGAAATGTGAGTTATATCAGTTTGTGGCTCAAGACAGGCATGTTCTTGGTGATTTTTTTTCAGGACATATATTTTTGAGAGAGCAACCCATTAAAGTAACCTTTCAGTAGTACTGCAGTACATAACTGTATATTTTTGGAAATATAGCCATTAATAAGTTAAGATTTCCATTTACACTTTTAAGTAGGTGTGGTGAGTTGTCCCTGGCTGGATGCCAGGTGCCTACCAAAGCTGTTTTCTCTCTTTTTCTTGGCTGGACAGGAGAGAGGAAATATAATCAAAGACCCATGGGCTGAGACAAGGACCAGGGGAGCTCAATCACCTGCTACTATCATGAGCAAAACAGACTGGACTTGGGCAGATTAGTTAGTTTATGGCCAATCAAATTAGAGTAGAGTAATGAGAAATAAAACACCTTCACCTTACCCCTCCCTTCATGCGGGCTAAGCTTCACTCTTGATTTTCTCTTCCTCCTCCCTCTCAGTAATGCAGAGGGACCGGGAATGGGGCCTGTGGTCAGCTCATGATGTGCTGTTTCTTGATCCTAATGGAGAAGAAGCTGACCCCATAATGCTCCCTTGCAGCAGAGAAGGCTAGAAGCAGGTCACTGGAGATCATCTTTCCCATCTCTTCAGCCTGAGAAGGCTCAGGGAGAATTTAGCATGTATGAATACCTGATAGGAAGGAATGAAGATGGAGGCAGTCTCTTTTCAGCAATGCCAGTGATGGGACAAGAGGCAATGGGCAAAAATACATATATACAAAGTTTCATCTAAAAGAGATGAAATTTCTCACAAGAGAACACTATTCTGCTGTTAGGGGAGCCAAGCAGAGTAACAGCTTGTGCAGAGGGGTTGTGCTGTCTCCATCTTGGACACATTCAGGAGTCAGTTGGACAAAGCTCCGGACAATGCACCCCAGCTGACTCCCATTGAGCAGGAGGCTAGGACTACATAATTTTGAAAGGTAACTTTCTAACTGCAATGATTCAGTGATTTTGGTATCCCCGATCGTATTCATCACAATTATTCTTATTTAATTTTTACCTAGTGCATCTTAAATTGTTCAATTAACATGTGCATTTAGAAACTTTTTTTTTACTTGATGAGAAAGATTTTATTATTAAGCAACAGAAGTCATCTGGAATTTACAGACCAATTCACAGGAGAAATGCTTATTCTTTTTTTCTGTTACATAAAGAGGTCTGAAAATGTAAATGATTTCTACAGTCTCTTCATCACAGGACTTCAGTAGAGATGTTTCATCTGCTAGAGTAAGGTATCTAGAAAAATTAAGGTGCATTCGTTCTCGGAATGTGTTACGTTATTTACATGTCAAAATGTAGTTTGGGTACCAACATGCAAAATACATGCAGCATCTTGAACATTTTTCTGGTTTTCATGCTTTCTTGCATGAAAAAGAAAAAGAAGTTAAATGATACCTCATATTCCTTCTCAAGAAGAAAAAGCATTAAGTAAAAAACTTGCAAAGTGCAAAACACTTCTACAAAAATGGGGAGTTAATCTTATTTCTTGTCCATTCTGAAGTCATAGGCTTAATTTATTGGGACAGATAGGATGAGCTAGACAAGTGAATTTAAGCCAAAATTTAGAAATTTTGGTTAATCCTATCTTTGCTATTTATGTATTTAGCATTTCAAAAGATCCTGGAGACTTCACACATATTCATTGTGTAGATTTGTGTCTAAGAGGTGATTCCAAGTTACAAGCACCAGCCACCTTGAAGGCAGATGTCATCAGTAGCACCTTTGGTTCTTTAAGATGTCTCATTCTCTTGCTATGTGTGGCATTCAAAGTCAACAGATATGGCCAGTTTGGAATATGTACAAGAGGAGCTGATGAAATAGTGAAACTGTATGTGTAAGCTTTAAGAAGAACATCAGTCATTTACAGCCTCTAGATCTGCCACTGAGGAAGATATACAAGTTTTGCTTTTCCTTTTTGAGTACAGAGACTCTAACATTTTCATATCCTTATTTCTGGCAGCCCACAACTCTGTGCAGGTGACTTCTTGTGGGGCAGCAAAAACATATCTTTCACTGGAGGTTACTGAAAAAGCTGGATGCTAGTTTTCAAGGTGACAGATATTTTTAATGCTAAATAGAGAGTACATGTTCTTAGAGGAGAAACATAAATCAGGAATACTATTGTTTTAAAAGGACTAAAAGAAACTAGAATATTTCCTGAGAAATCTATTGCTCAGGAAGGACCTATTGGTCAAGCACCCACTTTATTTTCTAAGATTTAGCCTAATTAAAATGGACATAGAGCAATTAAAACTTTTCCAGTTGTTTTAGTTTTAGATCACTGTATTCTTGGTATGTGAGTCATAAGTAGCATTTCTTGGACCCAATTACCAATTAATTGGCAATAAAAGTAGCTACAAGGTGACGGAGGATTTCTGAGAGGACAGGAAGCTTTTCTGAAAAAATAAGCACCTAGTGAGAAGCACATGAAGAATGTGGTACCTCATTACTGTTAGTGCAGTTAATATTGATGTTTTAATTGGTTGTATTAATAGCTAAACTGTATGGCACTTAGTCCAGGGTCTAATTTTACCTGCAGTTATAATGAATAAGAGAGTTCTTGAAAGCAGTTTTTAGCTGAAGGCTTCAAATAGGCACCTTTATGCCATGTAAGTGGATCAACACGACAATCACTGCCCAGAGTTTAGCATCAAGTCCCTTCTCTCCAGCTATGTGAAATGAATTATTATACAATAATGTTTGGCTCCTCTCTAAATGGAAATAGGTTTCTCAGTATTTGCATGGTTTAAGCAAAATGATGAAAATAAGTTTTGCCTAGAGCTCATGCCTTTTCAGAGGTAAAATAAAAACTGAAGAAAACAAAAGAAAAACAGAAGTGGATAGAAAAGCAAAGCCTCAGGGAAATAATATTTCACTAGTAGATAATATGCCTAAAATTGTCACAAGAGTTTTCAATGTAAAATGCATTTTCCATTAACAAGGTATTTTTTTTAATTGTATTTTCTTACTGTATAGATACAATTGGCCAAAATCCATTAGCAGCAATTGTTATGTACTTTGTTTTTTGGTTGAAGTATGTAATGACTGTCTTATTGTTGATTTGTGAATATATGACTGTATAGGTCTTGTCTAGCAAATGAATTTAAGATTGCCTTAGTTGGTTGAGGCATGGTGCTAATAACACCAAGGTTGTGAGTTTGATCCCTGTGTGGGCCATTCACTTGAGCTGGACTCAATGATCCTTGTGGTGAGCTCCTTCCAGCTCAGAAGAGTCTGTGAAAATTGTTTTGGCATGATTATTCTCTATATGTTTTATCTTTCAGGATAGCTTTTACGTAATTACAAAAAGCTTTTTTTTATGGTTGTATTTTGGTTGTTTTTTTTTTCCAAAATGTACTGCCCATCCAGATGCATGTGGATGTGTGCATATTGTGTGTATGCAAAAATAATATTTTGTATGGTAAATATAGTACCTGTTGTTAGACTCTCAGATTTTCAGGCTTCCATATTTGAGCAGCCTGTTTTCATAACAAGTCTTTGATTTTCTGAAAGAAAACATACTTTGTTTGGACTGGCACTAGCTCCAAATCTGTTTTCAGAAAAAGCTTTAGAATTTGGGAAGCCATGGCATTGGCTCAAATGACTTAAATGCTCCTTCTTTCTACTCTGACATGATGTTGACTTGTGATTTGCTCTCTTAAAGAAAACCATATCTTGTCCTTTAAAATTACTATGATGGTGCAGGTACAGAATTTCTAGAAGTATGTTGTGATGGTTGCAATTTAACATCTTTAACCTGATTCACCTTAACTTTTGTAGTCCTGCCTAAAAAGGTGATATTAGTACTTGGCTGCATTTATTCTGATTTTGAAACATTAAAGGAAATGGAAATGAAAGGAATGGAAATTTTAATACACAGCCCTTGAATTGGAGACATTGCAATCATTACAGACAAACCTCAGTATTCTCTATTTAATGTAGGCAGGAAGAGATAACAGTGAGAATACATTTCTCCACAAAGCCATACTGGGTGCTCACATTGCCTGTGAATCTTAATATTTCAAGAAAATGTTTCTTTTAAAAATCAAAAAAATTGGCTTTTTAATCAGAAGTATTGAATGAATTCTTGGCATATTACTTACATTATTATGTGCCCAATGCTCTCTATGTTTGATCTTTCTGCGTGATTGTGGTAAAACTGATATTGTGGAGGTAAGAAAACCCCTCATTCTCTAAACAAACATTTTTAACTGAAAAATTTTAAAAGGAAGAAACTTTTGACATAGTGGAGTGTAGGCACACAGTTTGTGGTAATTGGCTACGATGGAGCCTCATCTCCAACGGGCTACAGCTGTGCAGGACAGGTGAGCAGTACTGAAGGTAATTAGGCACAGCATGCTGAGGTGTACTGACCTATCACCAAAGGGAACAGAGGGCACACAGGTGTAAGGCATGTATAATGAAGGGTAAAAAATGTTGGACTGAAGAGCAGTAAAGACCAGATGCTTGAAGCTTTCTGGAGTGGTATGGTGTTACTCTGTGTGGGCTGATGCTTTCTGAAATTGTATGGTGCTACTCTGTGTGTTGTGACCATCTCAACTGTGACATATGTTGCAACAGCAGAGAAATTTAAAGTCACTGCACCAGTATGGTTTTAAACTAACAGTGTAAAACTTGCAAATTGGAACCTGAAATGCAGAATTTTTTTGCTCTCTGTTCCTCCATAAGCTTTTGTACAAATTGAATTACTGAATTTACTTGGTAGTTCTTACTCCATGTAGTAGTGGGAAGTGTTATGTGCAATCTGGGCAGCATGTATGCTTTAGTGTCTTAGTTTAAGCCATAAAAGAGTAGAATATCTTTAATCCCTACCAAGGCGGTCAGCAACATGCAAATGGACATAAGGACGTTACATTCATTTATTCACAGAAGTAGGTTTTATGAATTTTGAGGCTGTGTAGAGTAGCTTCAGAAACTTGTCAATTAGCCATTAGAAATTGGTATTAGTTGTTGAGATAATTTCTTGACTGAGTGTTCTGGTTTTGCACCAGAGCCACTCACAGAAGTGATTTTTTCTGAGAGGAGCTGCTGAGAGCTCCTTCTGTGCTTAGAAAAACTAATTGCTGGTTAGCCTTGAGAATAAGCATGTTAATTAACCAGCTAAAACTAGATCCACCTCTGTAAGATTCATGTTTTAAGATGCGCAAACCCCAGGAACGCTCTCTTTTCTTTCCAGCGTGGGAACAGGTAACAAGGCCGGCCTGGCCCCCTTTTCTTGTCTGGGCCAGGTGGGCTCTGCTACAGGGCCGGGCCCCTTTCCGGGGTGCCTGCCGGGCCCCAAGGGCTGCTGGGCAGGGACAGGGGAGGCCCTAGGCCGCTGAGATCCTGGCCCTCCCCCCAGCATGGCCACCAAAAAAAAAAAAACCAGAGGCAGCCCACGCAGAAAACAGCCCCACGGCTGGAATCGAACACAGCAGGGGCCGGAGACCAGCCATGTGGTCAGAGCGGCCACCGCTGTTCTGGCACGAGCTCCCTGAGATCCTGACTCAGCCCCTCCAGTGCAGCCTGAAAAATCCAGCACCGCAAGTGCTTCGGCCACTGCCCGGTGGGGATTACGTGACCATCTGCGGGCCCCGGCAGAGATACTAACACTTTCAGTGCAGAGATGAAACTTTTAGGCATCAATCCTCTCTCAAGTGAGAGAAAAGAACAGAGTCAAGACACGTGGAGGGACAGCATAAAGACACCAAGGTCAGTAAAGAAAGAGTCAAGTCCCAGATGGAAGGAGAATGAGGAGATGTCTTAATCTTGGGCTGAGATCCTCTTGCAAGGCTATGGAGAAGATATAATTGATACATCAGACTCTTTATCCCTGTAGCTCATTGAAAGTATGGAGAGATGAAGTGTTCAAATTGTAGATATGAGCAAAAGCATCTATGCTAGAGCAAGCAGATGTTAAATTAGCTGTGATCCCATGAGAAGCTTGAACAGAGATAAGAGTGATGAAGACCCTTTGCCCCCAGGGAAAGAAGAAGAAAACCTCTGTTCCCAGAGATGAAGATGATTTGAGAGATAAAGAGAACTTTTGCTCTTGAACAGCTCATCCTTGATGTAGTACTCCATAAGCTGACATGGCCCATAAAAACAGCTGTGGGAAGGCTGCGAAAAGATAAGATGGACTTCACAATTGCAGATTCCCAGGCAGCTGCTATTTGTGGGAATTAAAAGCCATGAGAGAACTGTTTTCTTGTGGGAAAGTCTCCATAAAACGACAAGAGAGACTCCTTTCCCTTAGTGAACTAAAGAAAGACTGTTCTAGAGGTGACAAATAGACTGAATTGTTTCTGTACATTGGTAGTGGGAGAAATGTTCTAAAAGTTTTATTGTGATTCTTATTATTCTTTATTTTAGTTACTGTTAATAACCTTTTCTTTATACCATTTTAAATTTTTGAGCCTACTTTACCTTCCTCCTAATCCTATTTTACAGCAAGAAATGAGTGAGTATATTTTAGTGAGTGCACCGGCATTTAACCAGCACTAGATCCACCACACTGAGAATGTAGTGAAGCATTAAGCTCATTGGATTCAAACACCTTTGATTTTGTCTTGCAATCTCCAAGCGTCCAGACATTCCTAACTCTGTTAACCCTGCTTCAGCAATGCAGAATTTATTCTAATAACTAAGACACCCAGAAGTCAGATTTGGTATTACTGCTTTTGAAACAAGGTGTTTGTTCTTGTGTTTTGTCTTGCAAACAGACTGTTTGTCAGAAGGAGAGGTGGTGTGGTATGTAATAGTAAAGAGGTGAGGTTCATGACTTGATTTCCATGAAGAGAGAGTGCTAGACTAAAGATACTGAATCTCAAAGTACAATCTACAAGCAGACCTCAGTGTAAAATCTGGATATGCCATCTAGGGGATTTCTCTAGTTGCTTTCAGCAAACCTGTGAAGAGATAGGATGGAGTGTCATGGTTTGGTGTGAAAAGGCCTCTCAGGTTTAATGTAGCTTTGTTGAAGTGTCCCAAAATACAGGTGCAGGCAGCAGTGGTTTCCATACCCGTCTGTAGGATGTAGAATGCTGAAAGAATGTAGGGCAGTCAATAGTTAGCATCCAGTTATGCAAGAATGAAGGACAAATGTATTTTGTGATCACAGAGTATTTTAGCAGTGACTGAAAAGGCACATGACCCTGAGTCAATGCTACAGAAGCGAGCCAGCCATTTCTATATTCCATAGGCATGTTGCTGTCTTCCATACCACTCTCCCTTGATAGCAACATAAGTAAGGCTAACACCTTAAAAAGTCTGATATGGAAACAATATAATTACTAAAAGAAAAAATAAAGTATTTATTTTTATTATGTTGTTCAGTTTATTTTAATTTGCTGTAGTTTGAAAACAAAATTTCTCAAAACTGAAGGAAATAATGGCATTTAAATACCTGTGTCCTGGATTTAAACCACTTCCCAAGGAACAGGGAAGATTTAGGATTTACAATATACAGTTAGTAAAAGGGGATGTACAGAGAAGTTTTCAAGTCAGACAGAAGAACTGCTTCAGAAGGGAACTTGGTACAGTGAAGTTGCCAATTTACAGCCCCAAACTGATTTTTATAAGTCACACCTTTGGGGATAGGCAGCTAATTTTTCACTGTCTTGTGAAGCTTATTGGAAGGAGGAAGAGGCATGTAGCTGGCTCTGGCTCTCCTCTCTTTAGTCTGTGGAGCACTAGTTCAAGATGCAGGAGTCTAAGCTTTGATTAGTTTTTTCCCCATGCCCACATACAAAATTACTTGTTAGACTGTGCTCTCTAGTGCTTGGGCTCTAGTCTAAATGAAATGCTGGAAAACATAAATTAGTTTGGGGAAGAATCTGTGTCCTGCTAAAACTCCTGTTTTTCAGCCATGACTTAAAGGTTTATGAACCAGAGTCAATATGAGCTAGGAACCTTTACTTTTAGCCTGCTCATGAGGACATCCAAGTGCTAGAACATAACTAAGGGCACCAACATGACTTCTGTGGTAGGCTTTTTTTGTGGCAAATATAAGGACTTCCTGAAATATGACACCCATTTTTGCCATCTTCCTCCTTTTGTCACCCTCCTGCCCTGGGCCTCAATATCATAAAACAACTACCTTCTGCCAGCTATTGGAAGGAGAAAAACCCCTGTATAATTCTGTGAAGCTGCTAGTAAGTACCAGTATATTTTTCAATGCATTCCACACAGCTTGCATGGTATCAGTAAGTCAAGCTATCCACATTCCTGCGGAAGGTATAAGGAAGGTATATTGTAGCCTTAGACATGGATGTGGGAAACTGCTGAAACAGAAGATTATAGCTGCCTTTTCTGTTGAGGCACTACCACACTCATGCCTAACTAAGAGTTTAAACATAAAATTAAGAATGTGCTGTCCTTGTGAACAGGATGCCTTCCTGAACAGAGAGTGTTTTTATTTATGACAAGTTGCGTTGCTCAACTTTCTACTAATTCAGAATTTATTGTTGTTTTTTTTTTTTAACTTCACTATCTCCTTGCAAACTGTCTTTCTAAATAACGGTTCTAAAAAAACTGAGGATTCAAGTATTTAGAAAAGTAGGGAAGGCTTATATCTGTGTGGTGCTGTAGTACATAATTTAGGCTTTGCATAAAGCACCAAGCTGAATTTCAGTTTAAAACAAGTTCTACTGATGAATAACACTATCAAGGCTCATTTTATCTCTGCATATGGGAACGGCTCTTCAGAGCTATTTCTTTTCTTGAATTTTCAGTAGTAATTTTTAAATGAACCTCCGACTACTCTGTTTGAACTGAATGCTTCTGAGAAACTCTGTGATGTATAGTATTACTTCATCTACATTTTCCTTTCTCTTTTCTTCCATACTTCTTTTCCTTCCTTCACTGCTTCCTCACTTTTCAATCCCTATCAACCTCTGAGTTGAAGACTAGTCACAAAATTAAAATTGAATTTTGTGGTTAGGGTGTCTCTTCTTATTAGCACAGTGGGGGTTAGTACTTGCCTGTTTCTTCAGGAGTACACATCACATACACAATTGGGAGGCATAGTTCAGAATTTATTGTTGTAGGGTTTGTCCAGCTGTTGAGGGTAGTAGTAATATCTTGCTTGTGTCTTACTGTGGCTGCTACAGGGGGCTATATTCAGCATTTCCTATTGCAATATTGTTGAATGCTTGCCCTTTTATTCTTTCAAAGTCTAGGATGTGTGTGGGGTTTTTTCCCCAAGTAATTCTGATTTGTTTGGTTTTGAATTGCAAGTATTTCTATGGGGGACATTGGACGGTTTGTCCGTATAACTTTTTTCTTTACACATGTTGCACATTTCCTCTGTGCATTGCCCATACCTAACACTAATCAACTGATTTTTAGAATGGTGTAAGAGTGAAACAAAAAAGTATGTGCAATAAATGTTTAAAGGTTAATATTGATTGGAGCAAACAATTTTAAGAGCCGAATCACAACAATTAATTAATTTGAAACAATGAGCTTTCTTAAAGACAGGTTCTAAAAACAAAGCAGTAGATCGGTAGGGATCCTAAAATTCAGTAGTGCACTGAAACATCTTATTCACTATTATTTCTGCTGTGTGTGCTGAACAGATTGGCAGTGATTGCTGTTGATGAGAAAAAGCCTGCCTTCGAAACCTGATAAGCATTTTGCCTCTGCCATCAAAAATGGTTGGGATTTTACTGTTTTGTGGGTTTAGCACCAAGAAGTTCATGACTTGTCTGTCCAGGGAATAGAGAATAACACACAACTATTCTCCATCCTGATGTCTGTCATAAAAATACTCTTCCTTAATGTTTGAAAATTTTATCCTTCTCCTGTTGCATCTTATAAAAAAAAAAGATATTGCAGTCTGAGAGCACTGCATCAAGGACTATTTTGTAGTTTCCTCCTCTAAGACTACTGTGAAGAGATGTGTTGCATGAAGAGAAAAGGAGGACTATTTCTGGGCAGTTTTGCTGGGATGCAAGGGGATGTAGAGAAATTTAAAAAATAACCATTATACCAGCTTTTTTTTTTTTTGGCTGTTCTGCACAGATGTTGCAGCAGTTGTTTCCCAGAAACCTCTTTGGACAGTTTTTTCAGAGACATGAGGTAGCGGTAGGTGGTCCTACTTACTGACACTGAAATTCACAAATGGAATCAAGTCATTAATGCTTTTTGTTTCTTTAAAAAAAGGTGGAAAAAAGAAATGGGGATGGGCAGCAGAAAATAGAAGGAAACCATTGTGCATGTCTTGCTGTTTTTTAGGCTGTTATATGATGCTAATCAATATCCTCGGATAGAGTTTGAACAGAGGTTGAGATTGTCATGAATGATCAGTACAGTATATTTGAATGTTTAGCAATCAATGCTCAATATCAATTTTGTTCAAATTATGCCTAGAATGTCTCTTCTTTTCAGTCCCAAGATAAGTTGTACATCTTTTGTTTTCCTGGCAGTAAATAATTTTGCTACACATTGTGTTGTAATTTAACAGTTGCTCTGATGTAATTTATTTACTTTTTAGGATAGCACCTTTCCTGGGCACATAATTGAGTCATTTGTTTTGAATAAGTGAAATTTATTTTCAGCTATGTCTCAGTAGAATATATGTATTCAGGGAGATAAAGGCCTCTAATATAAAGCTTGCCATGTAAAAAAGATCCTATTCAGTCTCTATGCTCTTGTAGAATTCTGCTATCATGGTTCTGCAGTACAGTGTAAGCTGTAAGACGTTATCTAGGTCTCTGTATACACCTGTATAGGCAAATGACATTAAATGAGCTCCATTTACCAAAGGGGAGAAAAACCATGATAATCCTCTCTAAGAAGTAAAAATTCAGACTTAACTCCCAGTCAAATAAATTCACAGCAATA
>VWZV01016197.1:244563-256701 GCA_013397155.1 Irena cyanogastra | reverse complement strand
TTTTTTAGAACTAAGTCCCAGACTGGTCTGTGAAAATAATATGTACTATACTAAAACAGTAAATTCCAAATGTTCATTAAGGTAATTAAGTATTCACATGTCTCAGTACTCCCAAAGGTTAAGGAAAAGGAAATGAATGTAGAAGCATATAAAGAATGAGACAAAGAGACAAAGTGTGCTGCTTTAGATATTGCGAACATTGGCCAACAGAGAGATACAGAAAACCTCACAGAGTTATCTATGAGATCTTTTAAACTTTTGTGGAACTACTTTAACAAATGCCTGTTCAACATTTGGCAATGGAAACATTTGTCAGGTATGAGCAGAGGTGATTCTGTTAAGATTATTGCTATAAAATAAATACATTTTTCTTCCCTCCTTAACTACTTTTGTTTGTAGCCTCTGTTTACAGAAAAGAATCTACAGATGGAGAACTTCATGATTTAGGCCAGTCAGGGGCTATTTAGGGATAGTTGCTTACACAGCCTGGAAATACAAACTCGTTGGTGTTCTAGATGTCCTAGTAGTGGGCTGCTTCATGATGGATACCTAACCTGAAAATGTCCTTAATAATGCTTATTTATGAGGAGTTAACATCTGGGATATATTCCTAGCTTCCCAACAGTCTTGAGCATAGAATCTGTCAGTACATAACGTCTATTTTTTTTGTTGTTTACTTGAATCGATATAGTCAGGAACTACAGAGGAGCTACAACTAACTAAAACCAGTTATTTTCAGATATCGTAATTTTCTAGTCGCCTGCTTCAGACCTGGTTGATTAATGCCTGCAGCTATTATATAACTTTACTCTTTCACCTGAAACTAAGTCATAGCTACGCATTCAGCTTTTGTAAACTATGTTAAGAACAGTCACGGTTTTGAAGTGAAGAAGAATGTGCTGAGTAACGTATCTTCGGTGATTAAACTGTGGTGGAAGTTAATTATCCTCTCTCTGTTCATGTTGTCAGCATGATACTCTTTTTGCCACAGGAGACTTTCAAAGACCACCACCCCCCACACCCTATGAGTGTGATTTGGCTTATTAGCAGGATATATCAGTGACTGGAGTGGTATGAATTTTCCTACTTTTCTTATTGGTAGGCAGGTGGGGAGGTACCTTCCTACAACGTAGTCACTGCAAAATGATGGCAGCAGCTATACCTGGCTTTGAAAAACAAACTATCCATTCTGAGGTAACAATGATGTTTGGTCCCATTTAAAATTGTTTTCCCCTTTGGGGGAAAAAGGGAAAATAGCTCATATTTTCACTTAAAAGATTGCACTTCCTTGTTGTATGTTTGTATATGTGTTTTATTAGAAGTATAGGGAAATTGAAACTTCTGGTTTCAGAAGGAAGTATACCTTACTGTACTGGCTCTAGATAGTAATGTTTTGGTAGTGGGGAGGTGGGAGCTGCAGAGATGGCCTCTGAAGGAAGATGTCACAGTCTGCTTTATGCTGGACACAGCTGGTTCCAGCCCTCTCTGTAATGGACTTACTGGAGAACATAGTGAGCCCATCAGCCACTGTGGGCACCTCTGTGAAAATTTATGTAAGACAGGTCAAGAGGAAACAAGATCTGAGGGTGGAGCTGAGGTAAAACTTGTGTGCTGAGAACTATCTTAGTGTGGCAGTTTGGGAGGGTAGAGGACTGTGAATGTCTGTTTGCCAAAAGATTTTTAATTAAATCTATTTATCAATTATCAAGACTATATCAGCTCTGCTTCTCTTAGATGTTGTTGTATTTCTCTGGTGAGGACTTAACCTTGTGCAGATTATAAATAAAGCTAATTAGAGTGATAGTTTATTTTTTTTTAAATGCTTACCTTTCTATCAAAGAGAATAAACTCATTTACTGCAGTGCAGGGAGGCATATGGATGCTTCACACTTTGTTTTCTCCTTCCACAATGTATTATCTTGCCTTCATCAGTATTTCGAGTAACATCTCTGTGACACTTCAGCTTCAACACCTTCCACATACACGTAATAAACCAGTAAACAAAGTCACTATGAGACCACAGGGCAAGAAAACACCTTGGTAAGTACATATTTACTTTACAATTATGAGCAAACTATGTGGAGATACTGAAGTATTTCATGTTAATTTTACTAAATTATCATATGATTATGCAGGTAAATAGACATCTGCAAAGTTGTCTGAATGCCAGGCAAGCCCAGCAGCAACGTATTGTATAAATTCACATTTTAACAGCATGAAGCTCAGTCCCACAGGTCTGCTATTCAGTTATTGTTCCCAATCAAGCTGTCAGTATTATTTGGTGTGATTCAGGTTCTTATATGTACTAACATTGCTGTATTGTCTCACTCTGAAAGCAAAAACATTAGTATACACCTAAATATGTAAAATAGGATTATCAATTCAAGTAATTATATGATAGTATACATCACCAATAAAACATTTAACTAAAATTCCTGTCTTCATTTTTATCTCCTTACTGAATTTTATTTGTCCCTTCTAGGTCCCACTACTTATCACTTTCCCTTTGTGAATTAAAGCAATATCATTTTATATACAATATCTTACATGTTATGAAAATTATGCATAACAGCTTTTATCTGTGAGGTATTTAATCACAATATTTTGTAAGCAGCATAAGAACATTTGTGCCTGAGTCTCAGAGAACTTGAGATATCAATAGTGATTTCTAGCCTTTTTCCCCTCACCAAACCAGGAAAATGGTTGAAAATTAAAAATTATACTCTTAGACATTGGTCCTGCCTGAGAGTCCATGAGCTGTCACTCTGTTCAGAGGCACATGGAATACAAAGGTGCCTTCTGTGAAAGCAAGACATAACACCATAAGATGAAGTAAACAACCTTCCATCAGGGATAAGGAAGACAATGATGTTCATTATTCAATCATTGTCCCAGAAGGCCATAAATTCTTCATGCTTAGTCCTTATTCCTTTCAGTGAAGACTCTGCTTGCCAGATAAAGGCTGTTGGGCTCAGTTCTTCAGTTTACTACTAAGGGGAGGCAGCCTATGTACCTGAAGAAGGCCTGTCATATGTCTAGTGTTAAGAGCTCAATTTAAATAAAATATAGGCCTGCCCCAAGAGTGGCCCTTTTTTGTGTGGGGGGGTGTTGATCTGCTAGGGGGTAGGAAGGCTCTGCAGAGGGATCTGGACTGGCTGGAACAATGGGCAGAAGCTAACTGTATGAGGTTCATACAGGCTTTGTAAGGCCGAGTGTTGGGTCCTGCACTTGGATCAGAACCAAGCCCTTGCAGTGCTCTAGACTTGGATCAGAGTGGCTGGAGAGCAGACCAGCAGAAAAGGACTCCAGTGGTAAGGATCGACAGCAGGTGGAACATGACCCAGCCATCACGTGTGTCCAGGTGACCAAGAAGGCCAATGACATGCAGGTTTCTATCAAAAATGGTGCAGCCAACAGAACCAGGGGAGTGATCTTCCTCCTGTATAAGGTACTGCTGAGGCTGCGTTACTAATCTTTTGTTTACCTTTGGGTCCCTCACTACACAAAAAACACTGAGGTGTTGGAATGTGTCCAGAGAATTGCAGTGAAGTTGGTGAAAAGCACAAGTCTTATGAGAAGCGGCTGAGGCAGCTGGGGTTGTTTAGGCTGGAGGAAAGGGAAACCTTATTGCTCTCTAAAACTACTTGACAGGAAGCTGTAGTGAGGTGGATTTCAGCCTTTTCTCCCAGCTAATAAGTGATAACTTGAGAGCACTTCCTCTCAACCTATGTCAGGGTGTTAGTTAGGTATTAAGAAAAATATTCTTCATAGAAACAGTCACCTAGCATTAGAACAGGCTTCCCAGGGAAGTGGTGGCATCACCATCCTGAAAGTGTTCAGCAAATGTGTGGATATAGCATCTGAAGATGTGGTTTAGAGGTGAATGTGGTAGTGGTAGTAGCTGATGGCTGATCTTGATCTTAAAGATCTTTTCCAACCTTAATGACTTTGTGACCCTATTGAAATACAGATGAGTGACAA
This sequence comes from Irena cyanogastra, assembly GCA_013397155.1. Lineage (NCBI taxonomy): Eukaryota > Metazoa > Chordata > Aves > Passeriformes > Irenidae > Irena > Irena cyanogastra. Next base: position 252,720 of record VWZV01016197.1, on the reverse strand, counting down.
CTGCAAAGTAGTTTCCTTCTCATGTGCATTCCCACTGGACATGTAGGCTGTTTCTTCTAACATCTAAATAAATCCTCTTTCATTGTTGCACTGGGCAGACTGGGAATCAGTTCCAGCGCCAGCTCTCAGACAGGACTGATGGGCAGATGTTTTGTCTTTCTTGGGAAAAATGGCTGTGTTGGTGTTTCAGTGTAACATATCCAGTAACAGCATGTGCAGAAGCGGAGTGAAGTATAAAGCTGTGTTGGGATGAGTGATGTCCGAAATCATTGACAAGTCTGTGAACAAAGGGCCTGCCAAGTGGCATTCTGGCATCAAGTCTGATACCCGCTACTCTTTGTTGTTCCTTGTTTATGGTTCTTCTCTGTATAATATACTAACTTTGTGATTGCCAATCTGATGCATCTGGTGCTCACTCAGGATAAAACTGTTTTTCCCAGACCTGCTAGTCTGGAGAGCATTTTAACTGTACAGATGTTTTGTCTCAAATTGGATATATTTATTAAATATTTATAAAATTTAATGTATTTAATCTACAGTGTGGAAATTAAAGATAACTACAGCTCTAAGACCTCCTTACATAGTTATCTATTTCCACTGCTGCCTTGTTCTGCATTGCAATATGGCCACCCTATCCTGGCTGTCTGATCTTCCTGCTCCCATACTGAATGCCTACTCTGCTCCCAGTGAGCTCTTGATTGTCTGTCCTTCTATTTGTTTTGTCCTTACTGTAATCTCATTAAAGCTGGGTTCTAGGTGCAGCTCCTGGAACCTTTCATTCCACCTGGTTAGCTCTTGCCCTAGTCCAGCTTTAAGGGCACTTCCCTGTACCTCTCCTGGCCCCGTGGGTTTCAGCCCTGGCTGAAGCGTGGCAATGACGAAGAACAAAGGGAGGACTTTTGCAGGGAGAACTTTGGTTTATTGTTTCTGGAGCCGGAGCCCCCACAAAAGTGAGGTCCCGGGTGCAGAGCAGCACCTTTTAAACGGGGGTGGGGAAAGGGGAGGGGTACAAACAGAGGTCATCAAGATAGGGTGGGAGAAACTGAGAACCTGGACATTCACCTAACAGATCTCCTGGAATGTACCAGATACCAAGCCAGGGCTGCAGAGAGACTCTGAGCCAACGAGGGACACAGCTCTAACCTAGGGAAAACCCGATAAAATCCAAAACCACACCACAACATCTCATGACTGACTTTTAAATTTTTGGGTGCAATTTTCCTCAATAACCACTGAGTTGTGTCAGTATAACTATTTTCACTGCTCCTCTTGCCACTCTTCTTCTTGGCTAGTGCTCTAATTTACAGTTGAGCTTTTCTGCCTCCTCTTGTCCCAAGTACTGTGGTCTTTCTGTGATGGTTGCTTTTCTAGCTTAATATTTGGAATATTCCTCTGACTCTAATTTTACTTTTCCTGCACAGATTTCATCAGCTTTCATTGTTTCTCATGGTTCTTGTCTTCCATCTCCATTTTTCGTTCCTTTTGTGATGTTTAGTAAGTAACAACACTCAAGTGTCAATGTTGTTTGACATTGAAGGTGCAGGGGTGTATCCCTAGGATACTGCAGCTCTGTGACATATCTTTGAATGCCTCATTAATTAAGTAAATTAAATCAGCCCTGTAGAAATGCGATGAGTTGTCTGAGAAGTCACTCCCTATTTCCCATTTTTCACTCAAAAGTGTTTCCTTTGGGAAAGATGTGGAGTGCCTAACTTTTTTTTGTCCTTTGCCAGTTGAGCAGCAGCGTATAGAATTGAATAAGTCAGTGTTGATTCTGGCATCATTGTTTACAGCACAGTGAACAAAAGTCATTGCTCTCATCACCTGCCACTGCAATGTAAAAATCACACTTTTAAAAAATTCATCTGTCAGCCAGAGTAGCCAGTCTGTGGTTACTTGGAACCTCTTTCTATCAGTTTGTGATTGCAATGAGTGTTTAACTGCAGATTTTGGTGTTTGGCCAAAGGCTACTTTTTGTCTTCTCTCCATTTTTTCACTGTTTTCTCCCTTTTCAAGTCAGTGAGTTTAGAAACTTCCTACTATAAAGCATAAAATCTTAACAGAAGAGTGAGCATAGCATTAAGAACTAGATGACCCCTTTGAATTAATCATCTGTGAATTGTACACTAAATGTGTTCAGTGAGAGACAAACTAGCAAGATGCTTTGCTTTTCACCTGGGTATTTTTCATGTACGTGTGAACCTCCTTTTTGAAAGAGTGCCGGAGAGTAGAGCAAATGTTAGGAGGGTGGAGAAGTTCTGCATGCAGATGTTAGCACCTTACAAATGGTGCTAGGGATTAGTCAGTCTCGGTCAAAGTTCCAACTGTTTTTGGTAATATAATACATGTGTAAAAGTAAAAAAAAGTTACGCCATTTTTGCTAAATGCCATAAACCGAGGAGCATCTAGCTGCCACTTCCTTTCTCACCAATTGAGTTTCATTAGTGAATGCATGAGCAAGGTTAATACCTTTGCTAATAGTGATCTCACTCATGATGCATGGTGAGTTTCAGAACTCTGAAAATGCAGCAACTGGTCAAGAGTAAACAGTGTCTTGCACCTGGAATATTACCGTGCCATGAGTACAACCTCAGGCAGTTCAAAGAATGGATAACAGGAGATGTTAGCTCTGTTTTTAGGCAGCACAACTGTAAAACATTGCAACAGTTCCGTACAATAGTGTAAAAACTCAGCTTGCTTTTGTTTCTTTTCAACAGAGTAAGTGCTATGTATCTAATTATTTCTTAATTCTTTGTTTAATTGTCTCTATTAACAAAATGAGCAGGTTTTCTGTATAGACAATAAGAATATAAATTAAACTAATACAAATAGATTTAATTTGAGGAATTACAAAGCCAGTAATTCATCAAATGAGAGAACTGTAATATTGAGGTTTGCAACATTATAGCTGAGCACATAGATTAACATGTTCTACTCTTGACTGAAAAGATGTAGGCTCAAAGTCTAGGGTAAAATGACACCGTTGAAATGTGACTCTTTGGGCTTTCTGAATTCTAGAAGCTCAAAAGACAGCTGAACTGCAAAGTTAAAGATAAGTCTCATTCGTGCACCTGCTTTGTGGAAACATCTGAGGCTGATGCTGGGCTGCAGTGGCAATTTACAGAGAGACACCCAAGGAATGTCCACCCCATTAAGTGTTGTGGTGCACAAAGCCACATCACCTGGGTACAGCTTTGTAGTTGTGTTCATCTAGCATCAAAGCCAAGATCATCGCTCTGAGGATATAATTAGCTGAAGTGCAGTGTGGTAGAGGTAGAGCTATACTGCTTCTGGTTCCGCAGGTACTGTGATTTTTCTCTCCCTTTGCTCTGTCTTCACTGCAATCAATAAANTAAAGCTTTGGTGAGTTGGCTGGTCACATTTCTCAAGGAGAGCTTTAGATTTGTGCCTTTAGGTGGAGCTCCATACTCATCTTCTGCTGAGGCAGACTCACTGGTGTGAAACAAGCAAGCCAAAAAGGCAAACCTTAAAAGACTACTTCTAAGCACAATATCCAATTTGTAAAATTTTACAGAAGAACATGCTTAAATTTTTTTAACAGAATGTTTTCAGTTTTCAAAATAATGAGAACTGATAGAAATTTTATGGTTGAAAAAACCCCATGTTGTTTGTTTCCTTTACTTGCTCAATCATATCAGTGGAAGCAATTTCTTCCTGTTTAGGCGCCTTATAAAATTTTAAATCTTGGCCAGGAAAAGGCAGTAAAAGCCCCTCTATTTTTCCTTCTTTTTAATGGCTTCTCTAATATGAACATTTAAACATGAGGCTATGTCTTGCTTCCTGATAAAGGGGTGTGTCAACAGTCTGGTTTTGTCCATGTTTTTCTTCTGTGAAGTATGTAGATGTAGCAGATATCCAACCCTGGATCCTTTGCATTATAATCCCCTATTTAGCAGAAAGTAATTTGAGAATCACCTTTGTCCCAGTGAGCACTGTGTGTGAACTCCCTCAGGTTTAATAGGGGGATTTGAATTCTGTCATGAGAAGAACCAGTGCAACCATGCTATAGAATGACTAGTCTTAGTAATACTTGTAATTATCTTCTTTCTTTCTGTAGGGACTAGGAGAGATAACTGAATTTGGATCATGATGTGGGAGTTTTCAGGTGATTTTTTTACCTATGTGCGTTTCAGACCTTCATTGAACAACTTTTTTTTGGTTTTTTTGTTTTCTTACTGTTTAATCAGAGGAAATAAAAAAGAAATCTCTGCTCCAAATGGGTGTTATTCTAAGAACTGTGGTTTTGCCTTGTTGGCTTTTCAGTGGCATAATTTTTTCCATTCAAATAGCAAGATACAAATGCCGCAGTTAAGAGAAATCTCTTCTCCATAGTGACTTTATCCATTCTTCTCCAGAAGAGTAATGCTGATTAGCTTCTGATGTACTTAGAAGAATGGAGGTCAGTAAATCAGTGGTATTTGAAAGACAAACTAACAGAACCTCCCCAGGTATAGACTCAGCAGTGTATGCTGAATTCTCCTACTGTGCAGGGAGATGCATATTGGCTCCTTTAATGTACCATTAGTCCACTTGCAAGCTATACTATAAAACAAAACAATTTCTTCTGGGACAAATTATTTTTTAAGGAGAGGCAGCAGATGTGTTTTTAAGGCGCTCAGTTTTCATTTTGCAGTATCTTTTATATAGTATGTCACTATTGTCTGTTGACTGCATTATGCTGTCAAAAAAGTATATTCTTATCACAATCTGTTTTAATTCCTTACAGAAATACCCTTACAGTATATGGACTACATTTATGTGGGTTGAGGGATTACTTGTGTGCCTGTAATAAAGATTTGTTGGCAGAAATGAAAAGATGTGTGAGATTTCAGATGATACACAAATATCCCTCTACTCTCTCTAGCACTACAGTTTTACTGCTAGTGGTTACTCCAGTTTTTGAACACCTGAAATAGAACCTATAACCTTGTTTACAAATAGCTCTTGCTGTTTAAATAATTAAGAGCACTGAGATAAGATTTCCTGAATTTTAATGACATAAGTGACAGTATAGTGAACAAATATTAGATCCTTAGAATCAAGAATAAAAAACCATAATAGTGGCTAGCCTAATTTTGAGAAAAGGAGAGAAAATATGAGATAGTAAGAGTGGGTGGGAATAACCTTTGCTGACTACAAAGTGACAGCTTGATAACATATCTGAAATGCAGCGTGATATTTGTTTTCACAGGTAAGCAGACTTGTTACTGACATGGTTTTGACATGAAAGATTTTTTTTGAACTTTATTTATATATTAAATGAATAGAATATTTCATGTTGAATTGACAAGGTAAAAATCTTTCTGTGATGTTTCTCTGACCAGGGCTGTAATGGTAGGGAAGGTTTTGGTTTAAACCATTCTAGTATTGGTTTATGGACTAAGAGTAAGGCTTGACATCTCAGCTCTGTTTTATTTTCTTTACTTTTACTTTCTTATCTTGTTTTTGTCTTTACAGAGTTCTCTTTACCAAACTTCACTTCAGAAGTGAATGAAAAAAAGGCTGCATGTGTTTCTAGAAGATAAAATATATTCCTTTTTGCCATCTCTGCACCATGAGTTAGCTGATTCTACCTTCACTTTCCTCTAGTCAAAAGTTCAGGCTGCAAAGGCTTGTGGTTGATGTCATAAACGTTCTGCCCTGTAGATATAGATTCACCTGGTCTGTCTACCCCACCAAATTCTTAATTTTGGCCTGTATCTTGCATTAAAGATATGGATATAAGGAATTTGTGGCTTGTTTTAAAACCTTAGAGACTGATTAGGTCTGTTCACGTTCAGTTGTAGCTTTTCAAAAGGGCTGGGACAGCCCAATAGATCATGCCAGTGTGTTTCATGCTGATAGTGCCTGGAAGCAAGTGAAGGCTCTGGGTGCAAAGCTATGTCAAATCTGTTTTATGGGACTGATGCTTGACTGTTAAAATGCCAATTTTACTCTTCCTCTGCAGAATGGCTGTTTCTGAGGCACCTTGGGGAGTGGGTATGTTGATATATGGATGACTTGTGGGAAAAGAACAGGAGCTCTAGAATTGACATAAAATCAAAAAGAAAAAAAAAAGAGTGGCGAGAGAGCCTGGAAATTGATACAAGTTGATACAAATCAGGGGGGAAAAAGTGAATGGAGATGTATTAAGAGCAGATTGGACATTTTTTTTGCTCACAAATACATGTTCCTTTAGTTTTAGAGTATGTGCTGGATTAGTTATAGGAATTTTCATTTTGAATAGTTATCTCTAAAAATAGTTATATATCCCAAGGTTTTACAGTATAACCATTTTTTCTTTTTCAATCACCTTTTTGAAAAAATTCAACTGCTCGTGGCAGTAGACTGACTGTAAGAGTAAGCCTAAAGTGTGTGATTTTGGTGATACAGTACTGATCACACTGTAGAAACAGAAATTGAAGGGTTTTTTCCTTTCTGCCTCTAAATATGGAGTGTAGTATTTCATCAGTACTGTTTCTTGAGAAGGTGGGATTCTGTTATTGACTTGACAAACTTTGAATGAAACCCTTAACTGGGACTATTTGTGTCCATTTGCATTGTGGTGTAATTCCATTTATACATTCTTAATGTGTTTGACCCATAACAGTGTTATATGGAATAAAAATAAAAATTATAACAGCAAAAACAGTGAAGGATCTATTCCAAAGTCCATAGAAGTCATCCAAAAGAGTCCAATTCAGCACAGGTGTCCCACTGCATTATGCACCACCAAAACAAAAAAAAATTGCTAAGATAATTTCCCTTCATAAGTCCTTATTCTATGATACAGAGTTTTAGCTATGACAATGTTATTTCTTTTAAGAAATTTTATGAACTAGTCTTTAAAATTCTATTGGTTATTTGCTCTACATCTCTAAAGTTTATAAAATCATTACTAGTATCCTGTTGTGGGGTTTAAAGCCTGTGAAATTCTGTGAAATGTTTCCATTTGTTGTGTGCTTAATACAAGATCAGAGTCATTTTTGCTGATATCTTCCTGTTAAAATTTGTAGCCACAGATCATTGTTTTCTAATGACAAAAGTAATTAGCAGTAAGACGTATTAATGACTGCGTTATCAGGTAATGATGTCTTAATTAATGCATGGCTCTAATCTTTGAAATAACTTTGTCGGTAGCTGCCTGTGGAAGGGATCCTTAGAGAGGAGGGAATGCTTTGATGTACCCACTGTCCAAATTCATTAACTGCATAAAACTCAATCCTGTCTTCTGGATGGTGAGGCTATACCTCAGGTCTCTAAAGGCCAGACTTGAATGCCCTTGAATTTATACTGGAAACTCTCTGTGATACCTGTTTTGGTTTTGTCTGTGCATGCATTTATTGAATTCAAATGCCATATAGCTGAGCAGTGAGAGTTCATTCTCGTATCTAAGGATTATGAAGACTAATGTCTAAAAGAAATCTTTGTTTGGATTTTGAATTGAATTTTGTATCACTGCCTTTTTTCTACTCTGGACTGAATCAAACTGTTATATCCTGGACCCTAGAAACAAGGAGAAAGAATGAAATTTGTTTATGGATTCCAATTGGTTTGGAACGGTTTCTTCTTTTTTTTTAATAAAATATTATTTTCCAGGATTATCATGGAGACTGGTATGAGAATTTGGAGGGATTCAGTAAAATGAGTAATGCTGTCATTATAGCTTTGAGCAATATGATATTGTTTACAACCTTTGGAAATACCTTATATGTTAATTTTGTAGTTGATAGAGGGAAACAAAACAGGGAAATCCTTCTGTTATTAATTTTTCTGTTCTTTATTTAATAACTTTTATTTAGGACATTTATTCTTTTTATGTTCCTTTTCATATTTAACTTCCAGCTCTTTAACATTTTCCTGCAAACTCTAATTGTGTTTCAATTATTAAACTAAGAGTGAGAATTTTGTTCTGCCTTTATAGGAGATATTTACAAATATCTGGAGTTATATTACAGAATTTCTATAACTTTTCTCTAGCTGTGAGTTCATAAACTGAATAGGCTTCCATTCCATTCTAAATATATTTTTGATAGTAGTGTGCAAAACCTGTATTGGTTCCTAATAAGTTTATACGTCTTCAGAATTTCATTGGAAGTGTAAAATCCTAAAGAAATTATTTCATGTGAAAAAACCATTTTTTCTTTTTGGTTTTGT
>VWZV01016197.1:201405-244508 GCA_013397155.1 Irena cyanogastra | reverse complement strand
TTTTTTTTTGTTTTGTTTTGTTAACCTACAGACTCCCTGCTTCTCATAAGAAAATGGTTAGATATTGAACTATTCTCTTCTTTCACCCTCTGTGCCTAAATGCATTTCCTTCAGTCTCTGAAGAAAACCCAACCTGAAAGCCTAACATCCAAGGCCAAAAAGTAGAAGCAGCATGACAGGTAACAGATGTAGGTGTGAAGATTTGTTGTATATTTTTTTTCCTAGCAGTAACATCTGTCTTGGCTAGTTTCCCCATAGTTATGTGGAAGACCGGTGATCTGTCATTGTTTTTGTTCATGAAAGTGAATACTACCACTTACTCCTGTGAATTCTAGACTGTTGTTTTTCTTTTATATTGTCAAGTGGAGCGTAACTCGCTTTAGGAACTCCTCTGTTATATTTGTTGTAAATCTGTTGTTGCTATTACAAGATTGGAGAGTTCTAAGACTATTCACTCATGATACCTATAAAAATGTTTATAGGTTTGCAAAAAATTAGCACTAACGCTTGAAAATGTACTAGTCTGCTGTTCAGAAATGTTGATTTATGGGTGGTTCTGAAAATGTAAATCAGTGTTTTACCAGAGACAATTATTGATTTTACCATCTGACTGTAGTAGAACACATTTTTCTGAAAAGTGAGACAAGAGTCTATTGTTTTTCTTTTGCAGCAATATCATCATTTCAATACATCTCTGAAGAAAAAGAAAAAAGAGGACTCTTATATCTCAGCAATCCCATGTCTAATGATGACAAAGAAATGGCATCCTATGTTTTCTTTCCTGTACCTCGTATAGGTGGTATTTCCAGAGGTAGTCTTGGGGCCGTTTTTGTTCTTTATACTTTGGAGTTTCACTTGTAGTTGACCAAGTAAACACAGGAATTGGATGTTTTTTTGATAGTTGAAATAACTCCCTGGAAACATAATGAAGGCTGACAGCTGCACCAACGTTATACTGGATTGGGAGATTTTTTTTCCCAATTTGTTAGCTTCTTTTGCTTTAAAAATGAATGCTACCTAAGCCACTGTGAGGATAGTGTGACCCACTGAGGCATTCCATTTTAAGACAAATATTGAGTCACACTGGTGTGAGAGACTGGAAAGACTGATGTGTCGAGACACTTTGGGGTGCATGTGTGTGGGGCAAGAGGCAGGTCCTGTGATGAGGTGATGCACTGCCTTGTACACCACACCCCCCTATATCACTGCCAATCCCTGGCACACCAAGGCAATGCTCCAAACCCACCTCTGGAGCCCCTAACCCAGCTCCTGAGTGGCCAAATGACCAGGATTCCCAACTGCGGGAAGAGTCCAGGAAGGCCAAGGGGGATTTGAGGCCAAACATGCGGCAAGCACATCTTGACTCTACCTCGTCTTGGAATTTCTATCTGAGTGCTGCTGGAGTCCAGGAATTGGTAACTGTAAGTGGGCTTTACTGCATGTTTTCCATCTTTCTCTCTTTCTCTTTCTTCTTTTAATGCCCTTTTCTAGGGATTTTTGAGTAACTTAAAATTGAATGGTCTTAGAGTCCACTAAGTTGGATAGGCCAAGTTAATGCTTTGAGAAGTGTTTTATGTTGATTAAATGTTGCACTAAACCTTTTACAAAAGTTCTTTGGTTTTCCAAAGTCGCCAGTAAAATGTGGGTTTTTTTGTTGTTTTAACCTCTGCAGAATATCTTGTCGGCATTTCTCCTGTGTGTCTAACCCAGAATAAATGAACAGCAGTAAGCCCTTTTATAAACCTCTGGGTTTTTTCGGGAGTCCTTACAACTGGAATTTAAAGTCCAGTTTTACAGTTGTCTTCATGGCTGGCAAATAGTGTGAGGAGAAGAACAATTAAAAGTGGATTGTAGTGAAAGTGATTAAGATGGGTTATGGCTATTCATGTGCTGTGGAGGGGGTGAGAATAGGCACAGAGATGAGAGAAGGCAGAGAAGATGCCCAGTCTGAAAAAATAATTATACCTGGTCTGTGTCTCAGTGAAGCACCTCTCATGCTTTCTGGGTTTCCTTAAAATATATAATTTTAAGGAGTGAAAGTAGCTTGTTTCTGGTTTGTTCATTCTCATAAAGTCGAAATTGTCTAGTCCCTTGAAATAACTGAAGCTGGAAGTTGGGGTTTACTATCATGCAAAACTCACTAAAGAAGATGTTTATTTGCATATAGCCTTCTGAGAATCCTTTATAAAAGAGATTTCTTTATGGCATGTTGACTAATTCACAGTAGACGGACTCCTTAAAATACAGTTTCCAGGATCATTAGATCATTTATGGACTGTAATTTCATTCATTGGAATCAGTGGGAAAAATCATGCTATTCTACACATTATTAATCCATTGGAACAGGCTTTTGTAACTTAAAATAACTATGGTGTAAAACAACAAAGAAAATCTGCATTACATACTCAGCACATAAATTATGCTCCTTTTCCTGGAAACTGATAATTATTAATAAACAAAGACTGAAGGAGGAAAAAAGATTTTTTTTTTTAAAAATGAGGAGAGTAACTTGGTGACTTAATAGTGTAATGACATTTAATTATCTGCCATCAATTCCTGATCTAAACATAGATTTTTTTTTTTTTTGTTACACCTCTATTTTGTATGTATTAGGTTTGACTGGCAAACAAGGAACATGTTATTTTAAAAGAACTTTTACTTTTGTCCTTTGAAAACTTTTTGCCTTTAGGGAGAAACAAAACACTCCATAAAACTCTGCTTGTTTTTTGTGTTGTGCTATATTTTTTTTTTAAAAAAGTTCTTCCATATGATAAAGATTAACAAAATGTTCCATGAAAAGATATTTTTCTTTTAGGAAGTTTGTCATTTGTTATTTTATTAATAATTTGCCAGGTCTTGGGCAACACCTTGTACTGTTGCACATGAACTTTGCAGTTCTCTGAAGACAACCAAATCTATTTTGACAAGGTATTATTCACCAAAAGTAGGCAAATGCTTAGTGATAAAACATGTAAAAGATGTACATATCATCTTAAATTTATGTTGTTTTAGACCTTAGGTGAAGCCTTGTATATAATTACCCTCATAAGCACCTTGCTGAATAATGTTGACTTTTGCAAGAGCTAAATCTGCAGGTTTTCACTGAGTTACTCTTGCTTCTTTCTAAAAGTATAAATCCTGCCGAGTAACGACTGAATGCTACATTTTTTGTATACACAGTGTATGGGGGAGGTATTATTCCTTATAAAAGCCTGTCAACAAATTTTGTAGAAATAAAAATGTTTGCACAGATGTTTTGGACAGGGAAGCAGAAAGGGATAGGAGTGTACAGAACCTAAATTGCTACATGCAAAATGCTAAATTATTATGGGAGACTAATCCATCATCCTGATAGAGATGAGGCAGCTCTGTATCCTCAGGGCCAAGCAAAAGCAAGGCTGAGAATGGGTTGCAGACACACAAACATAAGTAGACACTACGTATGTGCGTGCAATGCTCTTCACCTATATTTTAATATGTATCCTCTGTCCTTAGACAGTGACCCCCTCAGACCAAAAGGTTCTCCAGAGAGCTATCTCCTCTTAGTTTATCTTGGGTTTCACACCTGGGTAATGGGGCTGATGGCTCTCCTGGGACAGCCCTGGGGCAGGATAAACACCCTGGTGTGAATACCCTGACTGTGCTTGTTCTGTGCGTATCTGGACTTTTGGAGATGGACAGCTGATGGACCTGGGAGGAGCTTGGACAGGTATTTATTGTTCAGGTTGCTGAATCTGCTGTTGTCTCTCTGTGCTTCTGGGTGCAGATGAGCTTTTTATCACGTGACATAACACTAAGAGGCTCAGAAAACATATTTTTGCCACAGATCACTAATACTTGTCTAGAACATGCTTGACATAAGACTGTTGATGACACTTAAGTTATGCAGTCCTCTGGCAAATTATTTTCTGCTCTTACTATCATGCTGATATGAACCTGTCTATTGTTAGGCTAAAAGTTGGGGATTGGTGTTGGCAGTTTGTTAACTAACAGCATAAAGAGAGCTGACCTTCATCTCATCTACTGAAAAGCCTGTTTTTCCATCAGGGTATAATCCACAGGCTCTTGGACATCAGTGGAAATAATCCTATGGACCTACTGCACAATTATGTGTATAAGCACCTTTGAAACTTGATTTTTCAAACTGACCCCTTGCTGGGGCTTAACTGATTGTTTTAAATATGTATTATTAACAATTTTTTTAACCTTAGATAAGGTGCTAACTTTTAGCTCTTAATTCTATAGAAAATCTGGTGGCATTCTCAGTTAAGGATGTGTAGTAAGTGGACCTGTGGGTCAGGGTTGCCTAGTTTCTTTGGTCAGCTTGCATTTTTTATCTCATATCAAACTACTCAATTCACCCCAGGATGCTCATGTTTTTTTTCTTGGCCTACTTGCTATCTTTAGCTTAGCAAAGATTCTTAGGAATTTAGGCTGTTATAAGTTTGTGTAGCAAGACAAAAGATTACTGATATCAATTGCAAAGGACTAGTTTTAATATAAACAATAAAAATAATAACTAGAAAATTACCTTGCTACAAATGCCTTTATCTCTGAATATGGTTTATGTACACTATTACTGTATTTTAGTAGCCTTAGCATGTTTGTTGCCTGAATTGTTATATGTGCCTTTTTAGTCTTTTTTTTATGCAAGGAAAGTGAGACAGAAAAGAGGGGTTCTGGAAATACATCTGTCTCCCTGTAATTTGATCACCATGCTATCCCTTTTAAACAAGCTCACAATAGATGTATAATTTCAGTTTCTCTCCCCTTTAAGCCAGAGAGTGCTAGCAACAATTGTCCTGCTATAAATGTTAGGTGTGCTTAGTGATTTAAACATGAACCAAAACTCTGTATATAAACATTTCTGGTTGATATAAAAAACAAGAGAGATGATGGATTTAAGAGGTTGTGTAGCTTCAATGCATGCATAGCATGTAATTTTCCCATTGGTCAGTTAAATACAGGCTCCTCTACTTCTAATTTAAGGTGCACGAATGAAAACAACGTGACAAAAATTTTCCTTAAAAAGCTGTTTGGAGGCACCGTGGCACTGCATAGATGATATGCTTCTCCCTGAGTGCCCAACATAATTGCTACACTGCTGCTAAAGTGGCCATAGGTGTCCCTGGACCAGGCTAAATATTATTGTTTAGTTCCTATGGATAGTCAGTGTCTCTGCTAGGTTCATCCATTCCTGTGAATAAAATGACAAACGTCTGAGTGAGCCTCCAGGATAAGTTGGTAATGTACAGAGAAAGGAAGTTTGTACTATTAACCTGACTTAACTGTCATAAAATCAACAGTAGAAACATGATCATTTTGAGACGAGAAACTGTTGTAGCAGCAAATAAATACTTACAGTTAATCCTTTAATGGACAACATGACAGGAAAACTACATAAAGGCTTTGTCTGTGTAGTCTCTGTGCTAACCAAATTCCACATGCTATGCTTTATAGCTATGCCACATGTAACACTCCAGTGCTGTTCATCTAAAATGTAGGGAGTCACTGGAGATTTACCTTTATTTCCAGCCTGACATTTAAATGTTGTTAGGTATCTTTTCAAGCCTTTTCTGGTTTCTCAAAAAACCCCAGTTTCTCAAAACTGTTTATTTCAGTATCTATGTGCAACTATATGATTGTATTTTTTGGTTATGCTGACATTTTAGAAAATAGTATCTACTTTTCTTGGGTTTTTCTGGTTTTAATTGTGTTTTTTTTCCTTACTGCTTTATACTAAAAGAGATTATTGATGCTTCATTAATCAACTGTTCAAAGTGTGATTGCTCCTGAATAGCTCTCAAAAGCTGGCTTTTTACCACTTACTTTCATTAGTGCTTAATTAACAGAGGAGATGAAATCTAAAATCTTCAGCCCACTCAAGAATGAAATATTGCTTTTTAGAAGGGAGATTCAGAAAAGGTCTGTGTTTTGCAAATGTGTTGCAAAAATGCTGTAAATTTAGACCAACATTTTCTGTGCAGACTAGAAATGTCCCTGCTTCATGCCATGAGGAAAAGTGGTAATATTGGGCCATCACCTTAAACTGTAATGTAGAAGTTGCTGAATGTGTAAGAAACAGTAAATGCCTTAGAAAACATTTCTAGATTTGGAAGCAAGAATTACCCCATTAAAATATTCCCTCTGTTCCCAGTCTTCTCAGCTAATGTAGTACTGGTCTACTTGTTGTGCCCTGGTCTTCTTAATACAGTCATAGAAAAGGATGAAAATACTTAGGGTGCAAAAGAAGCTTGGGAGTGAAACAGTTTCCTGAGCAGCTTGCTTTGTTGGAGCTGTTTGTTGTCAGGTAGCCCAAGAGAGCCAGGTTTTTCTGACAAATAACAAACATTATATTATCATTCCCCTTATTTGTCTTCTTTTTCGTTACGACTCAGTGTTTGACACCTCACCTGATTTCCTATAATAGACTTAAAGGAATTTAAGTCAAAAAACAAGTACATAAGATGAATGTCCTGTGAAGGAATTGGCTGTCACACTCTTAATGACTTGAAAGGATTAGGATTTTATTTCCTGCTTCAATATTATTGATTATTTTAGAGCCTGATCCAAATTCTGTCTGTACCACTGACATCTGCTTATCCAAGTAAGTGGCTGGACATCTTGGCCTTAGTTGCATATAAAAGAGAGATGGTCTCAATGTTCTGTGGCAGCAAAAAATGTTATGGATTGAAGTGGCATTATGCAACAGCCTAAGATAATAAAGAAAATTATAAGTACTGTATTTTAAAATGTTATCAGACGTTAGAATATGCATGTGTTTAGGACTGACTTTTATGTTCTCGTTTCAGACATTCAGGTTAAAATATTTGCTCGGTTTTCAAATACTTCAACCTTTGCTTGTGGGTGCAAATTAAGGAGCATTCTTAAATGTGACTCTTTACCGTATTTTATGAGAATGCATTTTGAATTTTTCTACTCCTCTGTAGGTGCATATGCAGATATGTTACTTTCCCTTTTCTATACTGTTCTAAAGTTTAGTTTAGTAGCAAGTTCTGTACCAGGATGCTGGTAGTCAAAGATTTCTTTTTTTGTCTTGTTCTAATTGCCGTTATTTGATATGCATTTAGATATGCATTTAAATAAGAATGTATGTAAGAAACTCTATGGTATCAGACCAGAGTAAAATTTATAATAAGCATACAATAGCCTGACTGCAAATAACTCCATCACCTTTTAGAAGGAAGTTGAATATAATGCTTTAACTTATCTAAAAACTTCAGAACTGGTTAAGGCCTCAGATCACTGAATCTGTACATGTTAATCTTCCTTGAAACCTGTGATGCTTAGCTGTGAAAATGGGTTTAAAGATTTAGCCTGAAATTTGGAAGAACTGATTCTTCAAAGGTAGCCTGGCACATGCATTAGCTGCATTCGTGAGTATGTGTGGCCTGCCCAGGTGTTCTGTTCTGTGGTCATTTTTGATCTAAGAAACAAGAATTCCCCAGGCCAGGGTAACTCTTGAGGGGTGATGAGAGATTAGGGACATGGGCTAACAGGAACTCCATGAGGTTCATCAGGGAGAAGTGTCAAGTCCCGCACTCGTGGAGGAGCAGCCCTGGGCACCCAGTTTTGCAGAGAAGGCCCTGGAGGCCTTAGTAGACACTGAGTCTAGACACATAAGCCAGCAATGTCCTGCAAAGGAGGCTGGTGATATTCTGGGCTGCCACTGGCAAAGCACTGGCAGCGGGTCAAGGAAGCTGATCCCTTCACTTTGTTCAGCGCTGGTGAGTCCATACCTGGAGTGCTGGATTCACTTTTGGATGCTTCAGTACAAGAGAGACATGTGCATATTAGAGGTACAGGGAAGGTCCACAAAGATGCTTGAGGAGATAGAGCATCTCACATATGAGGAAAGGTTGAGAGAGTTGGGGCTGTTCAGCTTGGAGAAGAAAAGGCTCAGGGGAATCTTGTCAGCAGACAGAAATACCTGAAAGGAGAATGCGAGGAAGACAGTGCCAGGCTCTTTTCAGTGGTACTGAGTGACAGGACCAGAGGCAGTGGACACAAACTGAAACATGGAACGTTCCATCCAAACCTCAATAAATACTTTTTCACTGTGAGGATGATTGAGCACTGGCACAGGTTGCTCAGGGCTGTTATGAAGCGTCTGTCCTTGGAGATACATTCCAAAGCCATTTGGATGTGGTCTCGAGAAACTGGCTCTAGGTGACTGTGCTTGAGCAGGAGTTTGGAGCACATGACCCAGCTTCAACCCATTTGTGATTTCATAAAAGCTCTTGTAGAATCAATTCACTGTTTCTTCTTGAGAGACTAGTTGCCTCTTTATAAATTCTTCAATCTGACTTATGGTGCTATGGGTCAGATGCTCTTTGTGGCCTTCTGGTGTGATTTTTCTTTCCTGAAATTTTTATGATTTAAAGCTGCATATTTGTTGGAAATGATTGGCATGCATAAGGCAACCATGTGTCATGGTTGCAGAAGAAACAAGTGTTTTTAAAATCACTGGAGGTCAGGTGACACAGCAGACAGACTAGTCCTTTCTCATTCTAAATTACTTGAGCATATTTTTCTCTACTTAATTGATACTGGGAGGTTTTATGGGAAATTTAATCAGCCAGGCTTTGCCAGTTCTCAAAAACAACCCTATGGAACAATATTTATGTGATATTAAACCACTAGGAGTTACTGGAAAGGCTAATTAAAGCAGATTTATTTGCTAGTTTAAAGCTATATTGCATTTTTGTATTTCATCCATGCTTGAGTTTTTAAATATATATATGTACGAAGGAACATCAAAACAACAACTTGTGTGCATATATTCTGTATATTTAACTTGTATCATGACAGTGTATCATGGACCAGAATTAATTTGATATGTGGGGTTTTTTTTTTTGGTTTTTTTTACATAAAGGATGAAGTATGTGTACGCTACAGGATCACAGGTAATTAAGCAGGTGCTATTTGGTTGTTTATCCTCAGTGCCAGAAATTGTTCCTTATCAGCTAATCAAGGCTGGAGTATGGTTCATTATGTATTTTCATTTCAAACCAACACTTTAAAATGCAAAATAATTTTTACATAGTTCAGCAGTATTAATGCTCTTATTACAGATGGGGAATATTTACGAATATTTACTTTGCAAAAGATGACAAGGAGCTAATATAATTTACTGCTTTAAAAAATTACTTCAATCCTCAAGAATTTTTTTTGCTATTTTAAGGGAGGGGAAGTTTTTAGTGAGCTAGAGAGGGAGAATAGAAGACCAATCTCTACAGAGTGGACAGGAGTAGAAATGATGATGGATGATCTGGCAAGATGCATTTGGCTTTTTAGGGTAAATATGCCTATAACTGCCAAATAATTCCTTTCTTCATGCTATTGATATGTCATTCAGTAAATCATGTATTTCCATCAAACCTTCTCATTTTGCCTCAGACTAAAGCTTATTGTTTGATGAAGAAAAGTGAACTTAAATATCTTGACAGAGCTATAAACATAGTATAAATAAATAGATGTCTGAAATATGTTTTTATTTATGAGTAGATTTAAAAAAAAAAACAAAACCAAAAATCTGTGTTGCTATAAGGGATTGCTCAGGTGAGTAGTGGTGTATGTATATGCCTACAAATCTGGAAAGCTGGTGAATTCTTCACTGATCAGAAAAATGAAGTTTCTGATGTAAAATCTTATATGTTTTTGTATTAAGAATACAAAGATGAACTAAGAAAGAAGTCACAACTCACCTGATAATTATGGGATTTGTCTTTTTCTATCAGAATGCATGCTGATAACATTTTCTTGGAAGCATCATAAGTAAGGCAAACACTGCATATAGTAGTCATCCTCTTATTGAAGTAAAGCCTGTATGACTAATGTAGGCTTACTTGAAAATGGAATTGTTATTGATATAATCATGCTATTTTTTTGACATTTTAAAAATGGCACAAGTGTTTCTCAAATACTCACATTTGAAGTGAAGACATATACTGCAGAAAATACAGAAAAATACTCCAGACTATTAATCACAAAGCCTTATGTAGTAGCCTTGAACTGGTTTCTTTATCTAGCTTGAGTCTTTTCAGTCTCAGTATTACATGTCATGACTTTAGGTGCAAATTCATTAAATTGTTTAACTTAATGGAGAAGAAACTCCAAAGATTATAGGTGGTTTTATGCCCCACTTATTCCAAAGCTTGACGTCTTTCTGCTGACTTTGTCACAGCAGTAGTTTGTGACATTTACTGTAGACAGCTGTGCAGATCAGATGTCTGCTAAAAGAAACACTTGCATTTTAATCCTAAATCTGTGCCAGAGTGTTAAAGGAAAATGTACACCAAAAATACTGATGTATGGTTTTTCACTGTTTTTTAGACTGGTATTTACATTAAGTCCTACAGCTTTGATCTCTGGAAGAACCCCAACATTCTCTCTGTCTGAAAATGTGGACTGAACATGGCTGGCAGCTGAGCTCCTATCCAGTAAAGTGCTCATTCCTCCACAGCAGGATGGGCAAGCAGAAAAAAACTTGTGGGCTGAGATAAAGGCAGTTTAATCAATGAAGGGGAAAACCACATAAACCAAATTATGTGGTAGCTGTCACTCATTACCTCCCACTGGTAGACCAATGCCCAGCCTGTCTCTGAGCTATGGCTACATTGGGAAAACTGCCACCTGACAGTTTTATAGCTGAGCACGATGTTATGTGGTTGAGAATGAGTCTTCGGTGAATTTGAGTTGGGTCTCCTGGCTGGCTGTGTCCCCTCACAACCTATTGACAGTGTTACTCCTCCCATATCACTTCCACTTCAGCTGTGGTTTTGGGAGCCATCAGTCTGGTGTGCCATGCAAAGGTGGGCAGTCCCTCTGTTCCAGGTCCTCTCTTCTCCAATGATGGTTGGCATCAGAGGGCCTCAAAGCTCAGCAAATTGCAAACCAGCTGCTGTGACCCTTGTATTTATAAGGCCTGGAACAGAAGGCAGTGAGGTGGATTATGGCATCAGGAGGCTGCTGTGATGACCCCTTCCAGACACTGGAAGGACTGGTTCCCTTGTTTTTGTGCAGCGCTGTGACGGTGTGTACAGCCTGCATGCCACAGAGCCCAAGCCTCAGGGACTGCTGCACCATCAGATTGCTGCAGGTGTCAGGGGGAGATGGTTACCTAAAAGGGTTCTAGTCCCTCTTGGATGAAACCATTCTGCGGTGGCAACTTGTGGGGCATAAGGAGAGAGCCATCCTGAGAGAGCCACAATAGCCATCCTGGCTGCCAGGTCACTTGCAGTCTGACTTTGCTAGGCCTGTGCAATCACATGGATTTCCTTCCCATCTTCCATGCCAGCCCCTGCCTCTATTCTCTCCTGCCACCTGTCTCTATTGCCCTTGATTTGCTCTTTTTCCACTCTAGTTTTAAGGACGAACCTTCTCACCACTCTTTTGGGTTTCTTGCCTAACCAGTTCAGAGAAAAAACTTTCTTGGTGTGTTTGCAAACAGCTTCTGAATTGGAACCTGCAAGCAGGTTTACAGGGTTAAGCTTCTGCTCTTCCATGACTTTGGGTACACAGGAGTTGGGGAAAGATGAGAGAAACAGCATTTTTTTTCTGACAGTAGCTTCTTAAGGGAGAGTAAGAGCAAGGAATTAGAAAAGTGAGTGATGAGATCAGTTGAGAAATGTGTACAGACACTAATTATTTAAGGTTTATCTTTGCTTAATTAGGAGGACTTTTCAGAATGTAGTCAAGACTTTCTTCCCTGTTTGACACTGGGTGTTTGGCAGCACACTTTTTCAGGACTGTAGTAGTATTTTTTTTTCTAGTTTAGTAGATAACCTGTACCATTTCCTTTCCTTTCTTCATTCCTCGATGTTCAGGCTGCTGATACATATAGATGAAAAAAGATTGTAATAAAGCAAAAAATAAACCAACCCTTAAAACTTAATGGTGTGTTATTATTTTGGTACGTATCCTGAGAGGTCTGGAAGACTTAGTCAACAAAAGGAGGTTGAATACAATGTCATAATGAATACCAAGGAAAACAAAAAGAAATAGATACTACCTCAAATGCTTTTTCAATGTATAGTATACCTTATGCATATGCATGTGTTATTCATATTCTTGGCTTGCCTTTACTGTACATGTACTAATTTTAAATTTTAAGCAGCTGAAATGAGTTCTCGGTGGTTTAGTTGTACAATTTTCTGTGCTGACAAGAAATATTTCGTGTTCTCTTACTTAATATTTTGTGTTCTCTTACTTATCTAAAGACATACGTACATCCTGGAATCTTTTGTTGGAACTTGTGGTGCAGTGGATTTGGCCTCAGAAGGGAAGTATTCAAGTCTTTTCATCAAATTATTTCTGTGAGTTCTTACTCCTGTTTCTGGTTAACTTTTCCATGTTTAAGGAAAACAAGCAAGAACCCTCACATGAAAAGAAACCATCTTAATTTAAAGATATTCAATAAATAGGAAAGAGGCATAGTTTTGCAGAAATGTAAATATTCATATTACTGAACTTCTTTAACTTTTTACAGATTCAACTTCAACATGAAGTTACAGTCATGGATTAACATACATTTCTGAAAAATGCTTTCTTTATGTTAGCCTTGATCTTTCAGTGGCTTTTTAATGTCATAACCTTGTTCCAAATTTATTGTATGATGCTCAAGTGGTCTATCACAAAATAAAGTACAGAACAGATGGAATGGCAAACCCATTTCATCCTGATTTATCGTATTGGTCTTCTTATATTGCAAATGCATGAAGAAGTGAAGTTGAAGGAAAATGCTCAGTTCTTCTGTGTAGCTTGCAAAATCTTTTCTAATGTAAAGAGGCAAAATCTGTGTACTTTCATTTAAACGTGTCTCTTTTTGTCCAGTGAATTTAAGGAGGTTTGCATAATTTAGATACTCCTTGTACTTTCCAGTATCTGCAGTTTGGTGTGATGCTTCTTCTATTGGATGCTTTAAAGTCTCCTATCTAGGAGTTATAAAACTATATTAAAACCCCAAAACTATATAAAATATTTATTCAATGCAGTAATATCCATTTTTCTGAAGTTCTTTTATGATTCTTTTTCTTTCATCCTTTTTAAAAAGTAGTAACTGAAATATCTGTCTTCTCCTCCTGGAAGAACAAGCTCTTTTTGGTATATTGTAGTAAGAGAGAACAGAAGTTTTGGCAAAATTTTTGACAGAAAACTGCTGGATAGTCTAGTAGGTCTGCTCTTCACTGGCTTTTTAAAGTGAGATATGTAGACAGCTCTTCGATAAAGAACTGATTTCCATTGTTGCTGAGAATTTGTTTTCCAAAATGCCCTTGTGTATTTTGTTTCTAAGTTTCTGTATGACTTACTGTTTTGAAATCTTTGGGTTTGAAGACTTCAAATTCAAATACTTTCAATCACAGCATGTGAACTAGAGAAGACTTTTTATAGTCACGATGGCATTGTGAAGAGAAATTGTTGCATTGAGTGTAAACAGCAAATCCTTGGTGGGGAATAACCAGACCAAAAAAATAGAATTGACAGAATCTCAGAGCAAGGAGCAAAAAGCAGTTCCCTTAATGCAACAGTCATCACATATGTAGCAGTAAAAGCTCTGGCAACAACAAAAAACATTATTTGATTTGTGATTAATTCTAGCATGATTTTTTGCCTATGTGTCTTGTTTCAGAAGAAGAATTTTGTTCCCACAAATAGTAGTTTTGATTTTTTTAAGGTTTTTTTTTTTTTTTTTGAGGAAGGGCTGCAGTATTTGCTTTATTTGGCTTGATAACCTCATGTTATTTTTCCATGCTTGCTGTTGCCTGGCAGTAACATCGTCTTTGGTGTTCTTAATAAAGATGGCAATGCAAAATCAGTGTGCAGCATTGCTGTCTGTAAGAACTGTTTATTAAGTTGTGGAGACTTTTTTTGCCTTTCTTTGCTAGTCATGTATCTCTGCTCTTGGGTTTGATTTTTGTTTTGGCATCAAAAAGGGTAAGCAACTGGTTGTTTCTTTGATTGAAACTGCCAAAAAACCCCTGAAGGCTGCACACTGAAGCACCTGTATTACTGCCACCTGTTTCACTATTCCAGCAATGCCAGAACATATGGTTTTATTCAACTTCAGAGTTGCAGTTTTTTCATATTTTTCAAGGCTATGCCTTAATTTTTGCAACTGAGGCTTATCAACAGGAATAGCCTCCTTATCCATGCCATCTTTCCATCTGATTACTGGAAGGTTTGGGTCTTTGTTTTTATAATTTTGTGAGTTCAAATTTTCTATGTGTGAACATACAAAGTGAAGTGTGCCAATTGCAGCATGTCACACAGAATTCACAAAATTCACAGAATCACTAGGCTGGGAAGCGACCTTTAAGGTCATTGAGTGCAACCCAGCCCTAACACCTCAACTAAACCATGGCACTGAGAGCCACATCCAACCTTTTTTTAAACACATCCAGGGATGATGACTCCACCACCTCTCTGAGGAGACCATTCCAGTACTTTATCATTCTTTCCATACAAACCTTTTTCCTTATATTCAACCTATATTTCCCTTGGCATAGCTTAAGGCTGTGTTCTCTCTTGTTCTGTCAGTTGCTGCCTGCAGAAGGAGACCAATGCCCACCTGACTGCTGCCACCTTTCAGAAAGCTGTAGAGAGTGATAAGGTCACCCTTGAGTCTCCTTTTCTCCAGGCTAAACATCCCCAGCTCTCTCAGTCGTTCCTCACAGGGCTTGTGTTCCAAGCCCCTCACCAGCCTCATTGCCTCCTCTGGAAATGCTCAAGCATCTCAACGTCCTTCCCAAACTGAGGGGCCCAGAACTGGACATTCAAGGTGCAGCCTCACCAGTGCTGAGTACAGGGGAAAAATGACCTCCCTGCTCCTGCTGGCCACACTGTTCTTGATACAGGCCAGGATGCCATTGGCCTTCTTGGCCACCTGGGCACACTGCTGGCTCATGTTCAGCTGGCTGTCAAGCAGTACACCCAGATCCTGCCCTGCCTGGGCACTGTCCAGCCACACTGTCCCCAGCCTACAACGCTGCAGGCGTTTATTGTGGCCAAAATGCAGGACTTGGCACTTGGACTTAGTAAACTTCATCATATTGGACTCTGCTCATCTATCCAACTGCTCAGGTCTCTCTGCAGAGCCCTCCTACCTTCCAACAGATCAACACATGCTCCCAGATTAGTGTCAGCTGCAAATTTACTAATGATGGACTCAATCCCCTTATCTATTTAATCAATAAAGATATTGAACAGAACTGGCCCCAGCACGGACCCCACCACTGGTGACTGGCCACCAGCTGGATGCAGCACTGGTCACCACCACTCTCTGGGCCTGGCCATCTAGCCAGTCATGTCAACCAACTAGTAGAAGTCTCTTAAGTCAAGGAAGTTTTCACTTGCTTGTTTTTTACAATATAACAGGAGCTCTGTGTTTTTAAGGAGAAAATTAGCTAAGGCTTTTGGAATCCTAACCCTGACATCTGTGTTCTATGTCCCTATCCATTTGTAAATTAGAGAAGTCAGTATTTAACTGTAAGGTATAAAAACACTAACATGTCAGTCTTTTGTTGGAATTGCTCCACTTTTCTGGAGATATAGGAATGTTAATAGTCTGTGTACTGGAACATTGCATCCACTCACACTATGTTGTGATCTCAGTGGATTATCCTAAAAACATGATCTCTTTCCTGTTAATTTTATTCTCCCTGCAGAGTGCTTTGCTTCTGTGTGAGATCTCTTGTGACTCATTTCCATCAGATTATGTCCTGTCACTTAAATAAAAAGTGATTTCCTTTTAGTGAGACTTTAATAATATGATCTGGTTCCATACAGAACTTATCTGAAGAAAATATTTTTAGCTGTGTTTTCCATGAGACTCGCAAACATATCCTCATTCACTTTCTTGCAAAACAATTATAGCATCAGCTTAGCAGGGAATTAGCAGTAACTTGTATTTCGTTGTATATTTTTCCACTAGGGGAGTGTTGGTGGCTGAAAATTATTATATTCCTGTTGGTAAGGAATCTGATGCATGGGTAGTTTTGTCCTATATTTCCTTTCCTCCATAAAGCTTAATTTCAAGCAGATGTTCTATGCCTTTAGAATGATACTGTATAATTTTAGGCATGTGGTAGATGTTATGTGTGGCTTTTTGGGTATGATCAACACAGGTGTTGTAGGATATGTTGCTATCAATTTCTGTAGACAGTATTTTACTGTTGATTGTATCTAGCTTGTCCATCCAGAGTGAACCAGCAGGCTTTGCAGGGTAAGAATAGAGCTATTAACACTGCTGTTTCTGCTTCTGGCAGTTTTGTTTATCCAGACTCTGGTTTCCATTGACTTTTCCTACAAATTCCCGCAAACTAAAGTTTTCAACTTTTCCACTTCTTTCACTTCCCCAAATGTAGTGTGTTTTGGGTTTGGTTTGGTCTGAATCAAAATGGATGCAAATGTCTTGGGGAAAAAAAGGGAAACAATTGTCAAGATCTATGTTTGGTTCAGGAGGTAAACCAAAATGCAAATTTACTTTTTTGCTCTTAGTCATATATTTTTCCAAAATAGTAAGAAAAATATACGTGTTTCTTCCTTTCCTTTCTACAACCTATAATTTGAGATTTATGTGTTTCTTTACTAACACTGGAAGATTTTCATCACAAGCGTGGTAGCTTTAGTAGGAGGGTACACTGTAAAGTGGGAATTGACCTCTATAGAAGGCCACAGGGCTCTAAATTGATACTTTTGGTGAAAACGTAAGAACCATATCCTAAGGCTTATATTGTCCTCATGCATGCATTGTAAGTGTTCATTTGTTTTTTGTTGAATATAGGATGAGTGACTGGGTGAAGTTTTTTTTCCTTCCTGTATGATTCTGACTTCTGAAAGTATTATGGGAAGTATTCATCCTGATAACATATCCTTGGAAAAGTTGAAGAATTTTATCTAGAAAATGTCAAAAATGAAGCATTTTGACTTTTCAGAATGAAGTGTCTGATTTTGAAAGTGTTGCTGTAAAACGTGCCAATATTATGAAATTCCCTCTTTCATTAAGGCTAAGCTACTTTGCTCAATTTGACTTGCATATGTGATCAATTTTTCTTTGAGACAGGGCATCTGATGAATTTTCTATTCTCTGATGTGTTCTTTGAGCTCTAAAGAAAAACTCTGTTATGTTTTTCTATTTTTTAAAGTTGTATGACATATAATTTAATTTGGTTTCCCTTCTTTTAGCAGTTAAGGACTACTGGCCATTGTAGCCTATATTTATGCATATATAATATGTGGAGGTAGTCTGGTATTTTGAACTGCTTTGAACAGATAATTTACATGTTTAAAAGGTTTCCCTCCAAGTAATTAAACTTAATAAGTTTTTCTTCCTAAAACCAAAGCAAAACGAAACCAACTTTCTTCACCCATATTGTCTTATAGTCTATCTGTAGCTTCCCTTTTAACATGAAAAATTAAATCTGTTAAATAGAGCAAAGTATGGTGAATATGATAATGTTCTCTTTTTATTGCAGGAAGAACAGGAGTGGCCTCCAAAGACCAATGAAACCAAGGAAAGAGAGAAAATTTTCTACTAGAAAATACATCTCTCTGATCAAAAAGGTATAATGCTTATATAACACTTATTCAGGTAGACTCCTTCAGTGTCTTTACAGACTGGGGTTGAGTGTTAAATGAAGAAGGAACAATTAAAGTTTCCTCTGGATGTTGCATCAAGCGTAGCAGCAGTAATTCTTCTGCAGCTCTCTCAGCCAGTCTCCATAGGAGAAGTGTTCCATCCCTCTCATTGACTTGGTGTCTTTCATCTGGACTTGCTCCAGTGGGTAAATTTCTTTTATTCCCCTGACCGGGATGCAGCACTCCAGGTGGAGTCTCAGGAGAGCAGAGGGGCAGAACCCCTCCCTGGCCCTGCTGCCCACACTGCTTTTGATGGCACCCAGGACACGTTTGCCTTTCTGGGCTGTGAGTGCACGTTGCTGGGTCATGTTGAGCCTCTCACCCACCTACATTCCCTCAGTCCTTCTCCTCAGGGCTATTCTCAATCCATTCTTTGCCCAGCCTGTGTTTGCACTTTGAATCGCTCCAATCCAGATGCAAGATCTTTCATTTGGCTTTGGTGGGCTTCAGATTTCACATGAAGGCACCTCTCAGGGCTGAGGTGTTACATATTAGAATTCAGTGTAACAGATACATGTCTGTCTCCTTGCTAACTGCTTCATCATTATCGAATAATTGTTTTTCTCCTTAGATATCGATAATCCCCACTGAATACTCCACCTGTAGGAAAGGAGAGACCTTAACAGCCATTCATGATGTTTTTCTCTGTTCAGCTGTATTGTACAGCAGAATCAGTGAATTTTGTCAAATTTTAGAAATTTTTTTAGCGTCTGAAATCTTTAAAAAAAATGCTTGACTACTTTAGCTTCTTATTAAGCTATATACATGATTAAATAAGCTGAGAAATAACATCACTTTGAGAGTGTTTTACTTTTAAACCAGGAAATAATGAAGTGATCATAAATATTGATATATTACTGGATAAACATGAGAAATTTTGGTTGTCTTTCCTTTTTCTTCACGTTAAATTGGTAATTTAATTGCAAAGTTTGCTGCTCGGTGCATTTTAGTTTAGAAGTAAGATTTACCATTTAGTACTGTCTGCTTTAATTGGACGAATATGAAACTTCTAAATTAAGCTGTTAATCCTTTTTAACATACTGTACATGGCAATACAAAAGACAGTTTGTCTGAACCAGAATGGGAAAACTTGTGTCCAAATGCTACATAGCATATTACTGTTTTCACTGCAATTAATGTTGCATACATTCTAGAATGTATGCTTTATGTATTTTACTTGAAAAAAAAAAATCACCCTTTAATCTTACTTGTAAGTGATGCAAATTCTAAACATTTGGTGAGTTTGACTCAGATCTTCTATATTTTTATTTTATTTATGGTGTAAACATAAAGCAGTCACTAGTCAATTTTTAAATCATATTTTATGAAGTCATGCTTTTCCTTTCATTTGTCTTTGAGGGAAATGGGGGTATAAAAATGAAGGGAATTTGATGGGACATGCATCTTTCATCAATTAGCTTGAAAGAAAGATTGCTGTTGTGGAATGGGAAAATTAATTTCACGTGCAATATGGATTCAACACGTCTTTTAAGTATAATTTTAGTGGTTGCTCTTTGGGTAGAATATAACCTGTTACACTCTCAGTGCAGTTTAACAGAGTTGCATGGTACAACTGACTACAGAATTATCTACCTAATGTACATCCCATGGAAGGGATTTGAATTTCACTAACCTTCAATTGTGTCTTCAGAACACCAACTTTACATAGGGTGGAAAGCAAGATGTTTTCCTGTTACTCATACAGTTCTTCAGTGGTCAGTCGTCAGTGCCAAATTAATTATTGAAAGATCAAGAGACCATCATTATGCAGATCACCTGTCATTTGAGAAAAGATTTCTCTTACAGGATAATTTAGGATTTTTTTCCTCCATTTTTATGATGGATCGCTCCTTATTTCTAACTCAAACCTCTCTGCTGACAGAAATGTTTTCCAGTTAAAACCAGATCTAGGGTAAGGTAGGTGAGAAAGCAGACTTTGTTAACTTCAAGGCTTTTATATTAAATAATCATGGATGCTGCTGATTTTTTTTCTTCTTTTTGAAAAGGTCAGCGATATTTCTATATCAAATTTCATGGCGGTCAGAGGGCAGCTATTGGAAAGAATTCCTTCCTAATGACAGAAGTTCCAGCTGATGACAGGAAAGTGTAAGAAATACCCTCCTAGCTCAGAGTGGCAGTGTGTCAATCCTCATACTCATCTCCAATGGTAGCACTGGGAGATGTGAGTTAGGGAAAGCTTTGTGCACTTGTACATGTTCTCTGGTCCTTTGTCCTTGTTTTTTTCCAGTATCTACAGCTTTATCAGATGTGAGAGGGTGCGTCCTTGCCCAGGCCTTTTAGTACACGGCATGCAGAGTTCCTGAATTTGGCTCGTCAGTCACTGAGCCTTCTAACACTGTCTGCCTTCACAGACTCCTTTGGCAGCAAAAGATGTTTGCTGTCTGTTTGGTGCCCAAAGCAACACTTTTATCTGCTTTGGGTTATCTCTCTCCCACTGCTTTTCTCAAGTGGCCATGTCATTCTTGTGCTGCAGGATTTGCCAAATCACAGTTTATCCATCGTTTTTGTGACTTTACAAACTGCAGTCCTACCTTCCCTCATGCTGCTTCTATCTAAAATTGGGGTCTCAGGTTATGGGTTTTGTTTTTTTATTTTTTTTCCCCGGCCCTTGAGCTCTGGGTGTGCAGCCAGCTTGGTGACCTGTGCTCTTTTTGTGAACATGGCGTGTATAGGAGGAGTCTAGCCCTATAGTGTTGGACATTCTTGTTGGACATT
Organism: Irena cyanogastra; assembly: GCA_013397155.1. Classification (NCBI taxonomy): domain Eukaryota; kingdom Metazoa; phylum Chordata; class Aves; order Passeriformes; family Irenidae; genus Irena; species Irena cyanogastra. The sequence continues at coordinate 224,114 of VWZV01016197.1, read as the reverse complement.
CTGCTGGTACTGAATCTCAAATATAATTTCTGTGGCGCTACCAAAGTCTGCCACCTCTTAGCTCAGTGAAACAATAATGTTGTTTTCCACCTCTGTAGAAGTTTTCATATGAAAATGTGAAATGTTTATATACATATTAACCTTCTTTAAACAAGGGCTGCAGTAAGAAAGAAGAAACACAGTATGTTTCTAAGTAGAAACTCCTAAAATATACTGTACATTAAATGATATGTTTGCACTGCCTCATTCTCTTTATATAAACCATTAAATCTGATTTTATTACATTAGAAATTAAAATTGCTGCAATCAAGACATAGCTTGGGATGCTTTGGGATTTGAGGGTTTTTTAACTATGATTTCTTGATTATGCTCTTAAAATCTGCAGAGAAAAAGAGAAGAAGTGATTAAAATGTTATGTTCTACATATGTCCTCCAAGTACACAGAGTTTTTACTGCTAAAATAGGAAAGTGATGACATTATTATGAGAGAGCCTATATATAACCTCTATATAACCTATTTAATATAAAAAGATACTCAGCAAATGGAATTTGGGTCAGAGAGCACACTGATTCCTGTATTCTAAGTATTTTTAGGATTTCTCTTATAAATAGGATATTACCCATGTTGTAGTTCTTGAGATACAATAACTAGATTTTCCAGCTGACCACCCAAATGCTTTGAGAATTCCTTCTTGAAGCTTGACTAAGTTCTTGTGTCAAATTCAGTAATTGTCCACATTTAAACATAATCCTCAAATTTAGTTGAAATTACTCTTGACATTTTTACTGTAAAATAATAATGGAATCTTGATCCTAGAATTATTCTTATTATCCAGTGTCATGTCCAGTAAAAGATGTTAGATGAAAAAAAAGACACTTCCTGATCACACAAACAAGCAACAAACAAACGTCTGAGTTCAGTATTTGAGAGAACAGGTTTCTCTAACTCCAGGAATGTTCACAGATGAGGATGGGAAATATATTGTGGTGTTGTTGGTTTTTTAAATTTTTTTTCCTCTCTTAGCATGAAAATGCTAACAGGAATAGACTGATATAGGAAGAATGCAAAGATAGCACTGTAGTACTGCAATTCGAAATAAATCTGATAATAAAATTACTTTCTGCTATTGAGAGACCCTACCACATGGCACTGTAGTGTTGTGATACCTTTCTTACGTACTGTTTTGGAAGACATTCATATTCTATGACTCTAGATATTCTATAGTTCGAAGTCCTAAAGAGACTTTCAGCCTTTCAAAGGTGCTCTTAAATTTCTGGTGACTAGCCCATTTTCAGCTGGCTCTGTGGACATGTGGAACTGTGCATGCATTTGTATTATGCAACTGTTCATGGAGCAGAAAGCAAAGGTTATTTCAAGAAGAAAAAACTGTTTCTTAGGGTGCATCTTTGATTTCATGGCACTATGCTGCCCACAGATACTGCAGGTTTCTCTGTCTCTCCTTGTTTGATGACTGCTTACATACTGCAATTTTATTTCTTGATCTTCTCCAAATACATCTTTGTTCTTGGTAGCTTTTTTCTTTACCCACTTCTGGATGAGTCTTTGTACATGTGATTTCAGACTCTGGGCTGTACTAAATACAAATCATTTGTCTGTACTTCAGTTTATGAGAAAATACTTGTTTATTCCAAGAAGAACTTTCAGCTTAAATGTAGCTATTGTAGAGAAGACTCTCACAAATTTGCAAGGAAACCATTTGGGCTTAGGGGAGAGGAGACATGGAGTAGGGCAGAAAGAAGTCAACTAAGTTTTAAAACATGTACTGCTCTTAAATTTCCCTACTGCCTCAGTGTATTAGTTGGCATGTCACACCACATTTTCTGAGCACCTTTGCATTATGTCACACAATGTGACAGAGATAATCTTTGTGACAAATCACAGAAGCCAATGTGTCAGTGGGGAGATAGGAAATTAAGAGTTTTCTGAACAGTCCCATAAAAACACTCAACAGATTTATGTAAAAAACCAGCTTTTTAGAAATGTATAATTTTGAAATGCTCTTGCTTGAAGCCTTTTCTTCAAGCAGACTAAGGAGAATTAATTAAATAAAATTAAGAAAAAAGATGAAAAAAACCGACTTGGGGAGGGGCTCTGGATGATGCATGGGAAAAGACTGGAATGGAGAAAAGGGGATCCAGCCCCAGTGTCCCCTTCTGCCCCCACGGCACAGTTGTCTGAGATGTTCATTCCTTGTTCCTGCCCTGCAGTTTTACAGTCCTAAAGCTTCCCACTGGAAATGACACTGACGCCTGGGTAGCTCAGGAGCAGCTTCTGTATGAGGGGAGCCAGGAGGCATTTTGCCAGCTATACTAAAATAAATATCTGATATTTGCTCTGAAACAGAGGCAGGCTGGATCAGTAGAGCCTCTTTCCCACCCCTCTTTCTGTCTTTGCACTAAATAGTAATGAAATGTTTAGGCTTTCTTTCCTGGTAAAATGCTGATGTTGCTTATGTATTTGTACTCATTCTTTGTATTCATCATGGTTTGCAGTTTCTGTTTCAAAGACTCACCTTTTACCATCTGAGTTTTCTATTTAGAAAGAGTCTCTATAACAACAACAAAAATGTCTTTGCTTCTTGGGTGGCACAACCCTGCAGCTGTTATAAAAAGAGAAAGGTATTAGAGGTGAACTTTCACATTTTGAAAAACCTTTGCTGTGTATTTGACCTGGTTTCTCTTTTGTCTTCTTTTTGTATTTGTTTTGTGTGTGTGGTGTACACTTCCAAACTAACCACAGGAACACATCTCTGCTCAGTCTGTGCAAACCTAGCTACAGCAGTTTCACTCAGGTTATATGAGCAGCCCACAAATTTAGAAGTTAGGGGGAAATCTTTTTCCTGAAATATAAAGAAGAACTTATGGGTAACAGGAATTGGCGAATATTTACATCTGTAATAGGCTCTTCTTAATATTTCCAGTGGTTCTTTCCGAACAATAGGAAACAAACAAATGGTTGATGCTAAAATTAAGTTATTACCCACAAACGTAAAACCTAGAACCACTGATACACTATTAATGTCATTGATTTCTTGTAATTTTAAAATTTAAAGGAAGATGAGTGATTGATAAAGCCCTCAGGCTGTTTAAAAAAATAAGATCATGTTTCTCTGCTACAATTACTTCTAATGGTTTCTGTTTTCCATGTTCCTGGACAGCTAAACCAGTAGCATTGCTTAGGGGGCTTTATGAGCAATTTGAAAAACTCACCTGTTGGTGGCATATCCCCCCTTTTTTTCAATTATTGTTTAACATAAATAAAAAATATCATAGTAGCTCCATCTCTGGGCTGTGATTTACATTCTCTAAAACAAAAATATTACAGTAGTTTGAGATGCTACAGAAACAGTGATGGCTACCCTAGTCTTAGCAGTTATGATCCCCAGGTTAGCCAGCACTTCCATCTCTCCTATTACAAAGCAATCATCTCTGGCAGAGGGGTCATCTTTGGTGAGTTGGGAGGGATACCTTAAACTCTTGCAGATATAGAGATTTATATATATATATAAATATATATAGATCATAGTGTCTGTGCAGAGTTCAGTTTATTTTTATGGGTAAGCAAAAGCTGCACTCTCTTTTTGTACTGAAGCTTGAGAGGATGAATAGTTGTAAGATGTTTGTTTTTGTAGAACTTCTGTATGTAACATCTGCATCCTCATTCTGCACTGTGAGGAGGTGGGGGATGAGAGGGAGAGAGAAATACTGCAGGGTTCTTTTGGAACTCAGTAAGAAAGATCTGACAACAAATGGAGCAATAAAGTAGCTAGTTTAATAAGATAGAATAAGAAGAGGAACACAGATAGCAAGTAAATCTTACATCCATTCAGATGCTGGGAACTGCATTTTCATGCGGCATCAGATGGATCCTGAATGGACTTTCCCATAGCATGCTGCAGAGAGCGGGTTAATGAGGAGCTTCCTCCTCTTTCAAATGCCTTTATACCTTCTTCATGAACCTTCTTCAGAGAGATTGAATGTTATCTTTTAATAATATCCACTAGTCTGCCACATGGACTGGCACAGTGCACCCTGACAGGTTACCCTACAGCAGCTACACATCCCAACATACAGGTTTCTCCCAAAATATCAGAACAGGTAGAGCTGACATTGTCTATTCAATTCTCTAAAGTCTTCTGTAGAGTTCTTAGTACAATCTCTAGTGGATGTTAATTACTGGTTTTCAAGATAGAGTTTTTAACTAGGGCTAGGTTGAGCATGCATGTAGAGGCGAATCTGGAACAGTAGAGAGAAGAAGAAAATTATGCTTTTCCTGGATTCTTCATGAGCGGTCACTTGCGAACTTGAAAAGATATAATTATGTGTTTTGCCACACAGTTAATGTAATTTGCCTACTGTAGTAAATCTTGTTGACTGTAAAGCAGTCTGATGGAAACAGCTCAGGGATTTATCTTTGATCAGATAACTGCTAACAGTGAGTCAGAGATGTATTTCTCTACTCCCAAATTTGTTTTCTGTGATGATAGAATCAATTGCATTTACTCATGCTGATTCTGAAGCAGGAAAATAGTTTGTTGAATGACTCTTGCTTGTGCCATCAGTATTTAAGTGTTCCTACACACTTGTAAAATAAGCTTTGATTCTTTTAGGAAGATATTGCAAACTGTAATGCAAACCAAATCAGATTTTGCACTTGTACAGAGGGAAAATTCAGTAAGGTGTATGTGCAACACAGACTATATAGGAGTTCAACATTTTTTGGGGAAGAAGGAAATTCAGTGTAATGTCCTGTTGATCACTAGTTGCTAAAATTCAGTTATCTCATTTTGAACCCGGCAGCTTGATTTAAGTACATCCATCAAACTAGGGTCTGGTGTTAACTTCCTTACTGCCATTAGCAATCCCATATATGTCTTCTGTAAGAGGAAAAATTAGTGTCTGGAATCACAATTTCCTGCATTCCTGTCATTTGTTGTGTCACTTATGTAAAATGGTTTCAGCAATATATTATCCTCCCTCCAAGCCATCGCAATTTTGAGTTTTGCTTGTTAATATAAATTGCTCTCCATAGAGAGATTGCTTACAGTTGATTATGTGTGGTGCTTGCCTTGGTAAACAGAACCTTATTTTTTTTCATTTTTGTTACTTAATATTTAAGAGCACTATAAGCCATTATATGTCTGTAGCTGTTATGGGAAGGCATAAAAGTAGTATCTTTCTTCCTGTTGTTCCATGGAGATGTGTTAGGAGTCACTTCTAGTACACAAGCTGTTTCTTGACCTCTTGTGTTTCCCTTTGGCAGTCCAAGTCTGTGCAATTCTTTGGACTTCAGCTGAAAAAGGATTTTTCCAATCCAGTTTCGAAGCCTGTGACAGCGCCAGGCATTTGAAATTTATGTACTCACTTTCAGCAGTGGTGTTACATTCCCTCACTGTTAACCATCCTGTTAACCCCTCTCCCATGTAAACATTAGTTGGCATTGTGCTTTGAAAACTTCTAGCTGAGCTGTATCAGGGTATACTGGGATATTTTTGTAGCACTGTATAGAATTGTATAATTGTTCCAAATGTGGTATGTCCATACAGTTCTGTGATATGGTATTATATGTAACACTTTCCTGATTTGATTTTCATGACTTTTCTATGTGTTTTTGTAGAATCTTTAATACAATAAATTTCTCCCAAAACTGAGATTTTTTCACATTAATTCGTATTTATTTTTAGTACTCATTGTCTTTCCCACTTCATGACTGCTTTCATTTTCTTAGCCTTACCCTGTAACCTGAAATTGGATAGGTTTACCACAGCTATACTCAATAGTAACATGATATACTGAATATTGTGTTGAATTCACCCTTTTCTTTTTTTTTCCTGTGGAGTGGGACAGTTTTTCTAGTGGTGATCCAGTGACAGAAAAGCATTAATAAATATCTCCTGTTTTACTACACGCACATATATTACAAAATCAGTGAGCTTTTTGTATTATGGGATTCTATGAAAGCTTTGGCAAGGTATATTTGGCTGAAAAATTTATAAAAACAACAGTTAAAGCTTAACTAAAATCTTAGTACAGTTTTGGGGGTTTGAGACAAGGACCAGTTGGTTGAAAAGTGCCTCATAAAGGAAGTATGTATATTTTCACTGTTCAAAGTGCTTCTGTCAGAATGTCCCAGAGGAGGTGTTTTTAAGATCTCACGTATGTATGTTGTTTGAAATAGTAGTGTACTTCAGATAAGAAGTACTGTTAGATATGAATCTTGTTTAGGAAGCATCTTCCTACAATGTATTGCTTTCCCTCCCTTTCTCTTGTTTTGATGGAATCCTGGTTGATATATTGTGTCAGGGATACTTTTGCTGACTCTTACTTCTTCAAGGGTATTAAACCCACAGGATCTGACTGACTTAGCAGTTCATTCTGCATTTGACTTAGTCTTTCTGCTTTCTGTTTAGAATTCTGTTCTTTTCAGGCAAGTGTGTGTACCTTACTTGCACTTTGCCGATTTGTGCTTTATTCCCCTTTTCACTTTGACAACTGTGTTCACGAAGTGAGATTTCTTGTTCATTCTCTTTTTAACGATCGTGAATAATTGAACACAACCTTTGAGTTTTTCTGATCCCCCCCTAACAAAATATGCGAGGAAAAAAATATTTTGCTGGATTTGTTTTGTTTTAACAAAGTTCTATTTAAAGTAAAAATTGAAGAGATTTCTTCTGTTTGTTCACTTGCAGACTTGTTTTCCAAACTGTACAAAAGTTTGACTTTTAAATATTACATGACAGTTGAGGCTGAATATAGTGGATTGCACTTGTTTTTATGTATCTGCAATATTGAGTGTCATGAAAGTTTGGCACATAGGAAATTCAGTGCAAGACTGTTTTCCATCATGTTGAGTTAACAAACTTTTTATTATTAGTTATTTGAAAGGTTTTGGTAATTAAATATGTTGGAAAATTTCAGTGTCTATGGGCATGCATGTATAACAAATGTCAGAATAATCCCACTGATTCTGGTTGATTATGCCAAGTTGAATTCCTCTCATTAACATAGGAATTTTTTTTATTTCCATGTTTGCAGCGAGCACTGTGTTGCAGAGATATCAGCAAAATAATAAGAGTGTCGCTGTCAGCTGAATGTTTGTGCTGTATAGCTTGGTGAAAACTGACATCAGAGCTAGCTGGGAAAATGGCACTGTTGTGACATATTTGAAGACTTTGAATCTTTTCATGTCAGCAATGGAAAAAACCCCAAATTCTGTGTAGTTTTATTTAATAGGATTATGAAAAATACTGGAATCTGAACCATTTCGTTCCCACTCAGATATTTCTCTCATGTACTTTGGGCTTGAAAAGCTCTCCTATTGTAACTTAAACCTATTTTTGTCAAAATGTTTCTGAAGCTTCCAGCACTTACACTGGAAAACTACTAATTAAGTGTAAGTTTTGATTTGTTTGTCAGAAACCACAACTGATCAGTGCAGCTTCAAAAGCTGGACAGATTAATGGTGTTCTATCTTTCATCCCAATGGCAAAGCTGGTTAGAGTGGTGTTGCAGTGATGGATGAATCTATACAGTCTATGGCATTATGATGGCAGATGTGCTGCTAAATTTTTTTCCCACTACGGCTTTACTTAATACTTTTGTTTCTAAGTATTCTTTTTTAGCATGTCAGAGACTTAGGAGCCATTTTCTGAAACCATAATTTTAAGACTCTGGCAGTCTGGGCACAAGGGTATATTCCCTGCACATGGCCTTACTCTTCATTACCTGCCAGGTAATGCCTTATTGCATGAAATCACACTCTGTGCAGGTTTTATTTTTGAGGTGTATACATTTACAGGACATTTCTATCACATCTTCAAACTGCAGATAATAAGGACAATAAAAAAGCAAGAGAACCCGTCTGGTATAGAGTTGAAAAATAGTCTAATTGGTCAGTTGGAAAGAAGAAACAGCAGAAAAAATTGGAAGCATGGCTTTATATGAAGACAGTAAAGATATCAGCCTTGAGGTGTCATATCCTGTAGACAAGAAGGGACATCAAAGTTTTAAACTCTTTTGATTTCATTTTCTTTTTCTCAGATCTCTGTTACACTGAAACCTGCTCTTTCCTGGCACTGGCTTCACAAATTCTTGAGCACCCGAGCTGGGAAACAAAGTCCAGTTAAGAATATGACAGCAAATAAAGGCTTTGGCTGCCCTACCCCTGAGTCACATGGGAGGAGGTTCAAGTGAAAAATCTTTCTTGTATTTCAAGACATTTTTTCAGAAATTTGATAATGCTTTGGGGCAAAAGAGGGAAACTTTCCTTCATTTACTATTAAAGTAAAATAAAATACCTTGTTGGATGCTTTTGCTCCTCTTTATTGTTTTTCTTCTCATAGTTTCTACATTATGTATTCTATTAATTAGAAATGATCTTTTATTGGAGATAATCATCCAAAAGGACAGTTGAAAGAAGTTTTATGTGTGAGACAATGATGAAGTTATTTTGGTTGTTGTTGGCTAGGTTTGTTTGTTTGTTGTTTGTTGGGATTTGTGGTTTTTTTTGTGTAATGAAAGAAGTTTTACTAATTTTCTTCCTGTAACTCAGATGTCTGCAAAAGAAGCTTTTTCTGAAAGACTTGCAAAACGAGCCTTCAACCAGAAACAGAAGTGTTGCATGATGGTAATATATTGCAATGTATTCTTCAGATCATAGAACTGGTACACAGGAAGGAAAATTTTAAGATGATTTCATGGCAAAGGTGATTTTTTGTTAAAGTCACTTTTTTAGCAAGGTATCATTGCCTAATTATTACAAAGATTTGTTGCTGGACAATCTAGTGACTGGTGAAATTTAAAAAAAAATTAAGAATGCTGAGAATAAAGACCCATCTTCCACTTTGCCTTGAGCTCTGTATTTTTGTATTGATAGCTCATTTGGTACAGCACTGGAAACAATCCTGGCTAATTAATATAGTTAGTACTTACTGAGGATGCTTAAGCATCAGCAAGTTAAACTGAGTTGTTTAGATTCAACAACCATTGGTTGTTTGCTGTTTCCATATCTCTCAAGTGATTCAAAATTAGGTTGAGTGCAACTGAGCAGGGAAAGAAGGAACAGGAAGTCTCGGGACACTGGGTTTGAAGCACAGGAAAACATTACAGGCAAGGCAAGTTGATTGACTTGGTAAATGTTCAGGGATATGCAGAGGGCAAACTGATTTTATCAGTGTCATTGGTATTGTGGTGTAATAATGTCATGATAAAACACACTGTGGGTTTACTTAAACAGCTGCTGTGCTTTGTAAACACAGCAGTAAAGTTTCAGGAGACACGGGACTGGAGAAACATGAAGCTGATGAAACGCACCCAGGAAGAGAAGATTACTAGAAGAGCACTTCAGGATGAAAGGCAACAACTAAAGGTGGGGAATCTGAATAAACCTTCAAGTCAATAACTTATATGTAAATGGATTTGGTTTCCAGTCCTTTACTGTACTGAATTTGGGTTAGTGTTTGATGTCCATACTTTTTTTTTTCCTCAACTTCTGTGGTGATCCATCAAGATATCTTGACCTCTTGTACTTGATATTTGTCCTGTTTGTCTTGTACTTGACATTTGAAGTGCTTGGGAATTGGCACCAGGAGGTGCTGCTCTATTAGGACTACAGCAACAAAGACACTTAAGAACAGTATAATTTAAAAAGTTATCTGTTAGAGTTAAAAAGTTAATTATAAGTTAAGTTAAAAAAGTTATTTATAGTAGTCTTTCCCCTCCAAACTTCAGACTAGCTGTAACACTACTGACAGATGAGGAGATAATTGGTTGGTATTTCACATGGTGTTTGTTAAAGGAACCTAAGCTGCATGGGGAGCAACATCCACAGAGCAATTGTTTGCTGAAAGAGTAAATGAACAAATATTATGCAACCAGGGCAGTTTTGAATACCACTTTTAATCATGTTTCCTCTGAAAAGTGGTGTGTAGGCAGCTTTTGTGGTATAAATACTATTTATTGTAAAATGTCTACTAAGCAACTTAATGCAAAATTTTCAACCTTTGTTACTTGTGGGTTTGTTAAGTCAGGCTCTCACAAGAAATGAATGCTCGTCTTTTGTTTCTTTGTCAGTGAAGCTGTCTCTGTGGGATGTTGGATCATTTTATTCATTGCTCTATGTAAAAAAAAATAAACTAAAAAAAGGGATAAGTTACACTAACTTTCTTGTGCACAGAAGAACAAGGTTTGAAGTGATGAAGAAGTCATTTGTCTAAACATTTACGATGTGGAAAGAAAGGGAAGAAGGTTTGTACTTTCGCTACAACTCGTTGACTCCAGAGCTAGTTATTATGTAGGCAGGATGATTATTTTGTTGCTAACATCAGTAGATGACATGGCTTTGAAAGTTCTTACTCTGGGCGTTTGCCATGATTCATGGAACAGACCTTGTTTTTTGCTTTGTGCATAACCATGGAACCCTCACAGTATTTGAGTTTGAGCTCCTAGTGTGGGTTCCTGTGTCAGGCACAAGGTCTGGGCCCTTTGCTGTCAGTGAAGAAAATCTCCAAACACAGCTTGAACAATACAGATCAGCTCCTCCACCAAATTCACAGCAGAATTGGGCAAGAGTAGTCTCTAGCTATGGTGTGTTTTTTTCAGGGGTAATTTTACAGTGGCCTAGATCAGTATTGAAAATTTTATAATTCACCATAGAAAAAGAAGAAAAGCTGGTGTTTTTGTTTACACAGTATAACCTGGAGAAGTGCATTATTATTTTGATAATGCTTGCATTACTTGAAGTTGGTCTTGGATTTATATTTTCTATACATTAGTCCAAGAAGTACATCAGAAAATACACACTTTCTATAAGGGGGGGAGAAATTGTGTGTTTTTGTCTAAGAAATTATTTATGCAGAGTGCTTTTTAATATATTCTGTGCTTTAAACAGCTGTGTATAAGGGGAAATAAAAATGAAGTATCCTTCTGGAAATTCTGCTGTTATAAAAAATCTGTGGTAGAAGCTGTTCTTTTCTCTTAAATCCTCATTAGGCAGTATCAGCTATATTAATTGATATCTGCATCTGGCATGTGTAAATCAGAAGCTGGATCAGGTCTGAGTCAGGCTATTTTAAAATATCTCAGATCCTGATGAGCAAACGGGTTTTATTATCAAATTTCTCGCCAATGTCAACCTTAATTTAGTGCTGCAGATCACTTTGTTTTTGTACAAGATCTATACGTTCTGCCCTGGAAACTTCAAAAAATATGATTTGAGAAAGCCAAACAACAATAAGAAAAAAGAGATTTTTGAAAAAAACCCCTTTCTGTTGGTTTTGACAAAACACTTTGTGGAAATACAATTTCTGTATTTGTGCTATGGAAAGCTGAGTGCCTTATCCTGTTGCTTTTACTTGAACCTTTTTTGTACCATGAAAAATCAACATACTCTGTGCCAGGAGGCTTGTTCTCAACACTTAGCTTGAGTGGGAAGCAGATGATGGTAAATGGAAGAACAACATATGTGTATGACAAAGCTTGTCTTGACTTCTAACAGCAGCTATTTTTAAGGAAGGGTAGAAGAGCTCATTCTCAAAACAGGAGGATGCTGGTAACACATGGCTTTTGCTTTCAACCACACAAGGGTAAGATTAATTAAAGACATTTTTTAGGCACACAGGCTTCATTTAAATTTTTCTGTGATGTGTTTTGTAATGAAAAAGTGTATTAAAAATGCTTAAAGACAAGTAATGAGCAAGCCCATTTATCTGAATCTGCAGCTTTAGTTCTAGAGCTGTGTCTAGCAGTGTGAATAAAGCTGGCTGTCTGGAAGGTCAAGCTGTGTGGAGGGTACCTAGAGAGTTGTTTGTGTGCACAGAAGAGAAACAGCTGGGAAGGTTGCCCAGAGAGGTTGTGGATGTTCCATCCCTGGATGTGTTCAAGGCCAGGTTGGATATGGCTATGAGTAACCTGATCTAATGAGTTTTAACCTGACCTTTGATCTAACCTGACCTTTCCCATGGCAGAGGGGTTGGAAGATGATCTTTAAGGTCCCTTCTAACCCAGACCATTCCATGATTCTAAGCTTGGTGGCTCTTGTGTTCACTGTTATTCCTTGGAAAGCCTTTATTTTTGTTGAAGTCAGATGCTCTGTTTAGTTATACTGCTGCACATTACTCTGTCTGAATAATCTGGACTGTGGTCCTAAACACCCAAACTGGTATCAGGCATGAAAGGGACTGGTTTCTGTCATATTTACTCTTGCCTTCCTACTGGGCAGTGAGGAGTCATGGTGGTGTGTAGGCACACAGTTTGTGGTAACTGGGAGTGGAGCTGTGTTGGATCCTCATCCCCAGTGGGCCACAGCTGTGCAGGACAGGTGAGCAGTACTGGAGGTATTGAGACACGGAGTGCCGAGGTACTGACCAATCACAAAGGGAACAGAGGGCACACAGGTGTAAGGCATGTAAGAGGAAGGGTATAAAATGTTGGACTGAAGAGCAGTAAAGACCAGATTCTTGAAGCCTTCTGGAGTGGTATGGTGTTGCTCTGTATGGGCTGATGCTTTCTGCAGTTGTAGGGTGATACTCTGTGTATCTGCGGCATGTGCTGTGACAGTGGTGGTGTCAGTGTGTGGGTGTAGAAGACACATCACCAGCACAATTCTAGCGTGATTGCAAACAGGTGACTGTAGGTTTAGGGGTATATAAATGTGTTGTGTGAGCCATGTGGACATATTGTGCAAGGGTGGCAGGATAGCTGTTTGAGTACAGACCTGCAGCACTGGAGAGAAGGCACTGAGGAAGCAAGACAGCCAGAAGGGGTGCAATACAGTAGGTATAGCAAGTAGATTAGGAAATAAAGCAAGAGTAAGACTAGTTGAGAAACTAAAAGAGAAAAAGTAGTAACTCAGTAGACAGATGGTGCAGAATTCCAAATGAATTCTTGTTTGTGGGGAAGTGATTTGGTCAGTTTCTGTGAAGGGTAGCATTAGGTTCCAAAGGCTTGTGTTAACCTGCAGCCTATTAGCTGAAGATAATGCATAAGAGCTAGACAGCATTCTAGCCTGCAAAGCAATATATAATTGACTTGTTCTTCACTCCATCTGATGTAATACTACAAGCTAGTGTTTTGCCAATAGATTTTTACCTGTTTATTCTTGAGTACAAAGTCTGGTGTTTACATATAAGCAGATGATCTAAAAAGAGCTAAATATAGATTGAGTTGTGTAAGAAGTAAAGCCTGAGAATATGGCCAGGAAAAGATGAATCCTTTTAGAGCAATGCTTGATTTTGTTGCAGACACTAGAAGAGGATAAGAAAAGAAAGCAAAAAGAACGTGATAGGTGTGGAAGTTTCAAGTGGAGTTGGAGCTGGGCAACTTTAACAAAGAGGTTTGCTCATGTTCTCATTTGAGGTTTTGTTTTTAGCTATTTAAGCACAAAGGTTTTCAGTAAAAATACGGTTTTTAAACTGGTTACCATGTTTTATATAGGGTTTACCATTTTATCTTCAAGGGGACCCCCTTCTCAGGAAGTACTTGCAGTAGATATCTGAGCCATCTTCTGTCAACCACCTTCCTGTTTGCCCACTTAATCAGCGGGAACATGGAAAATCATCAGTGATCTGCATGGAGCTTTGTTTGCTGTGTGTGTTTTCCCTACCTATTTCTCATCTAAGAAACAGGCAAGTTGGGCTCAGTTTGGAAATGTTACAAAATGCTGCTTTGCCAGCTTACCTGGAAGATATTTTGAGGTTCCAGCTGTTAGAAGGAAAGTGAACCACTTACAATCCTGCCTAAGAGAATTCTTATCATCATCTTGCTGAGCATATATGGCTCTCTCTCTCTCGCTGTGGGAATGGATAAGAATGTGCCCGATACCCAGTTTAGAGGGCAAGCTTCATACCTTTTAATACAAATGGCATTCTTCCTCTCCAGACAATAATCCTGACAGAACAACAGTCACAAGAGACAACTTCTCTTGCAGGAGGAGAGGGTCATTGCACGAATAGGGAGAAGTACTCCCAGATGTATTCAAATCCTCTGAACTCTCAGTATGGGAGAGCCCAGAAGCTGCTGAACTCTTAATGAAGGCACTCAAACAAAAATAAATATTTTCATCCTGCTTCAGTGGATCTGAAACACAAAAGTTTCTGGTTAAAATATGGTTTTCAAGCTTTTTACCATGCATTTAGTAAATGGACATGTCTCTTTTGTAGTAGAACTTGCTTTCTATTGCTTATTGTTAATTATAGATGAAGCGTAGTAGTTGGCTGTGGACAAATAATCAGGAATGGGGAAGTGGTATAAGCACATCAGAAGAGTGTTATATCTTTAATTTTTCATTGTGCTCTTTTTGAAATAAGGACAAACTTACACACACACAAAAAAAAAGTCTCACTAAGGAACACAAGAAGAGAAGAACCTGTCCCTTTATTTGTACAAAGCTGCTATATATTTTACAGGACAATGTTTATGTTCACAGGTGGAGTACCAGAAAAAGTCAGTAAATAAGGAAGACAATAATCCGTGAACTTCCTGAGATAGTCCTTTCTCCTTCATACTGGATGTTTCAAGAGCTTTATCTATAGGGTAACTCTGTTTTAGTAGTGAAACATTGCAGTGCCTCAGACAACATCTGTAACTAAAAAAACCCCTGTAGGCTACTGGAAAAGGTTCTGTTGTCTGCAGAGAGAATAAGGGACAGACTTCAGTGAAATATTCAAGAAGTGGCAGACAGGTTTTGTTGCCATGTTTTGTGAATGCACTAAATAGTTCCCCGCAGAGATGGAGAACAAGATGAAGGGAAATCCACAAAACTGATTATGATCAAACCAGTGCTGCAAAGGCAAGCTTGAAAGGACAAGCAGTAGGTAGCTATGGGAGCAAGTCTGTGTACCACACTTCTGTGCTAAAACAGTGAGGGCCAAATCCGAAGAGCTTTGGGCAACTGAATTTGTTATCTATTTTCATTCTCTTCTGGTGTCCCAAGCCACATATGGCAGAGGCATTTTGCAAGGGTGAAGCTATTCTCAAATGTTCTAAGGTCCAGGCCTGGGCTTCTTCCCTACTGTTTGCCATGGTGTTTGCCTTTCCTCACAAACAAGTGTGACATATTTGAAGGGTGGAAATACACAGTCTATGTTATTTAGTGTTCTGCTTGTCTTGCTGTATCTGGCTTGACTTTTTTGCTAAAGCTTCACTGTAGTCTTAAAATTTGGAATAAACTTATCCCTTTAAACAGATAGTTTTAACAAGTAGAAAGTATTGAAGACAGTCATTCCTTCAGCATTTTGATGGTTTTTTTTAAAGCTACAAATTGAACAAATATTATTTATTCTATGCAGTGCTTATTTATAATCAGCTTCCTGATCCCTATGGTCAGGTGCACTATTCTCTGGGTAAAACACTGACTGGATGTCCGGGCCCAGAAAGCGGATGGAATTACATCCGCCTGGCAGCTGGTCAGAAGTGATGTTCCCCAGAAGTGATGTGCTCAGTGTTGGGGCCAGTTTTGTATCAACCAGTATCTTTATCAACAGTCTGCATTCTTAGCATTACAAAAATCAAACAACAGAGCCTGTGCATTGCATGCGTGCATGAGTTCAACAATAATTATTTTGTCTCTGAAAATACATGTATTTTTGTTGGCATGTGCATTTCTAGAGTCTGCATTTCACTCTCAATGTTTGTCTAGCACTGACCTGTCCTCTCCTGTTCTTCCACTGCATGGCTCACTGCTATTGTTCTCGCATCTCTTGTGCACTTGAAAACATAGCACTTAAGGTTAAAAAGGGAAGTCTTTCTTGTTTCATTAGGATCTCTTTAGTTTGCCCCATTAATTGGTTGAAGGGGACTTTTGTCCTTCAGCTGACTCTTCTGTTCCTTTCATGAAAGGCTTTCATTCCTCTTAAAGGCATTTTCCTATCACAACTGGATTCTGCAGCCTTTAGCTTCAAAACTGCCATAAGGCACTTTGACATCCAGAGAACCGTTCTGTTCTCTGCCTCATGAGAACCCTTTCCTGCCAATGTGTGAACCAGCTCCCCCTGTCTCAGAGTACCAGCAGTAAGTTTGCCTTCATTTGTTCCTCTCTTGCCTTGCTCTCTGCTCAATTCAGTGTTTTATCACTTGATTAAATGCAATTGTTTCTTATTGTGATTTATCTTCAAAATTTTGCATTTTGAAGAAAGCGCAAAGAAGAGACTTCAAGACTTCTGTAAGTGAAATGTGTCAGACTTGTAGATGACAGTCTTGAAAAAACTGTTTAGGGAGGAACAAGTGCTGGTTTAATGCACTGTCAAAAATGGTCTGTTCTGTTTGGGTTTGTTTTGTTTATTTTTTTCTAGATTGCTGCTAACATAGAACTGATTAGGGTGATGACACTTTTTTCAGTATTGTTTGACAAATGAATGTATTAGTATTTCCAATGCTTGGTCAGGACAGCTGTGATTGTGTAGACACAGTGAGTGTGTGTAAACTCTTGAGAAGCTCCAAGAATGGGGTTTCCCCAGCCTGTGCAGTAGACCTAAGTACAAAGGAAAGAGCAGAGGGCAAATCAAGAGCAGAGAGCAAATCACTCTGAGCAGGAGGGTTGAAACACCTTAATAAAGCTGGTTTATTGCTGCTATGGTTACTGGTGCTAACAATTGCCATCTTTGCAATGGCTCAGCACAACTTTCAACTTTGTGATTCACAAGGTTTTTACTGGGAGGAATAAACTAGAGATACTTCTGCAAAGTTTTTCCTCTGTATTGGTTTTAGGACTTGCGTAATGTCTTCCTATTTTTTAATATGCATATTTTCAGCCATTACATTGTGGTTATAACCCTTATATTTTCTTTTATTAGTGCTGCTAAGTCACTTGTCATTCAAGCAGTGTAAACTTCAACCTGTTCATCAGCATCTCTCTCACTAAACACAATTCCATAGACACCCAGTGAGCTCTGGGGTGACAGCATTCTTGGAAGAAAAAAATAAACTAGAAAGCAGCCTTGTGTCTTGTTTAAATTAAAGATGCAGGAATCTAGTACCATACCTGACTTCTCATCAGAACTGGAGAGGCTAAGCATTCCTGTTACTGGAAAAAAAAAAATTAGCAATCAAGCGTCAGCATAGCTGAGGCAGACAGCAAGTACTCAAACTTTGGTGCAAAATTGATAACAAAAAGAACTAGATGTATTCAATTATCATAAACCCTCTTGTCTCACTGGCACAATTATATCTGAAGACTTGTGCAGCACAGCAAATACACAGGTAAGAGTCCAACACAAAACGCATAGAATGACAAATTTCTTCTTGACTCCAAAAGAGAGATTTTGGTATTTTGGGGTTCTTCTAGAGCTGGCTGTTAGAAATCAAACAAAGCTGTTGCATGAGTAAGAAAATTAACATCCCTGGTTGTCTATGGGCTTGTTCCTCATCCCCTAGTTTTTCCTTCTACCTGATATATTTGGTTGAGGAGAAACCACAGGACAGGTGTTCAGCAGCCTACTAACCACAACGTGCTGACCTAATGTCTGGGGGTTGTCACTTGATTACACTAAGACCTAAGTTACAAATTATTCTTTAATGATATACTCAGATATCTAATTTTTTTAAATGAAACCTGTATGATGACAATTAATGTATTTAAGGCAGCTCCCTTTGTCAAATGTATTCAGATGTGGCTAATATATTCAAAAGATAGAGGGGAGTGCAGTCCCTTATCATAAAATCTGAATGACAGAACATCTTTCAAACCTTCATTTGTGCATCATGATGAAATGTGCTCTTGTATGCTAAAAGCGTGCTGCCAGGTCTTCGGGTAATTATCAGTGCTACGTTCCTTAAGGAGTTGTTAGCCTCACAAAAGTGCACCTACCAACACCAAAAGAGAGAATTGAAATAAAGGAAGAGCAGCAGCTGATCTCTGAAACTTGAAAAAATATCTGCCTATTTAATAAAAGACTGTTAAAAGAGACAACTGAGGGCCAATCTGCCAGGTAAGAAACTGATTTTTCATAAATACAGATTTCCATTAACCTTCTGTTTTAGTAAACAGAATAGTTTGGATTTGGACTAATATTTGAATTTTTGGTAGTAATCCATAGTATGCATTTGTTAGCTTTAATTGACAGAAGGAATTGGGAGTGCGATCATATAAATATTGTACAGACTTACTGTCTTACATAAAAATAAATATTCAACATTTACTGCCAACCAGTCACGTCTTTCTCTAATGTAAAATATTGTAGTTCCTTAACTTGTAGTGCCTTAAGTCTGCTTGTTATAATTTGAAAACACAAATTTAGTGTTTACTGGTTTTAGATATTCAATACATTGACTGCAATTCTTTCTGTCAATTTAATTGTGTAGAGGAAGACGTACAAGACAAGTATGAAGAAAAGTTGTGTGAGGTACACAATTCAAATACAATAGGAAAAATGCAGTCATGATTTTCACTTAAAAGTAAGCTAGTGATATGCTTAAGCATGGTCTGGGATCTGACACTGCATTTTAGAAGTGTAGTGTGTTTCTCTAGCTGTTTGCAGTTTGAGTAGCTGCAAAATACTTGGTGATTCCCACACATCCAAAAAGCGAGTAATAATAATACAGCAATACATGACTTAATACAGTGAGACACGGCTTTAATAGAAAATGCACAATAAACAGTCATCACTGTAGAAACTCTTCCTTCACTTTGAAGCTACGTCATATAACCTGTCTAGGGCTTCATGATTAAAATATATATTTTTGTAGTAGGAGAAACACAGAGTAACTTTGAGTAAATAATGATTTGTGCGTTCTTTGAAATTGTAGTTGAGTTTCAAGTAAAGAAACCCCAAAAGCTGCTCACCTCAGCTCTCCCCAGCTGAAGTGCTTTTTTTTTTTAAGATGAGATATATAATCCATGGAATTGTTTTCACAAATTTGAGTCATACTGTTATGTTTATATAAGATACCATTTCAATAAATCATCCCTCATCTGAATAATAACCTTTAGTGAAATGTGACTATGAACAATTGAACAATTTCAAACTCTGAATTGCTTTTGGTGTCACTTCTTAGGCTTCTTTGTTCTATTCTATTTTTCTAAAAGTATCTTTTTCTGATTTCCATGGCTTAGTTTTTGTTTCTCAATTTTCTATTATAATTCAAGCATTTTTACTATCTTTTTTAAAGCAGTATAATCAAGTCAATGTAGTATTAAAATATTTCACAATATAATTAACTTCAGGTTTATATGAACTACAAAGATATTTTCTTTATGAAGTCAATAAACTAAAACTCTACAAAGCTTAATGAAATTTTAATGAAATGCTGCTTTATCACACTATGGCATTTTCTTTCATTCTCAGTTTTGAGATGGGCAAATGTAGCTGTTATATTTTCTAAATATCTTTGTAGAATATAAGGAATAAATACAAGCTGCATTAATGATTATTGATTAATGATTGTTACTTGTATAAACAAAATTGAGCAATATTATTTTTCTAGTTTTATTCACATTCTTTTAAACTGGAACATCTGAGTCTTTTAAAAGATCCATAAAAGATTAAAAGAACCTTTAAAAGATTCCATAATGTTGGAATTAGTTTCACCCTTACTCAGCGTGTTCTTTTGCTATTGATTTTACTTTTTATCTTTCTTTAACTGTCTAGTTCCTCGAATGAAAAACAAAACAAAAAAAGCCACAACCCAGAACCAAAACCAAAACCATCAGGCAGTGGATTAAGAGGTGACATATCTGAGGCGGCTGCAGGATGTCGTTTGGTTTGCTGATGTGCGGTATATAAAGGACCTTTCCTTTCCTTTCATAACCCTGTAATAATAGAAATGTGCAGGAGTCTCACAAAGCAGTGAAGGGGAGGAATGAAATGAAGGGCTCCATAATACAGATTACAAAAGGGAAGATGATTTATATGAATTGGTTGGTTTTCTGGGGAGTTTTTGAGGGGCCTCACTAGGTAGCATGTTTTTTGTTGTTGTTTTTTTTTTTTTTTTATAAAATGTTATTTCTATCATTTTATTTCTTCTTCCTGAGGTGTTTTGTTCAGTGTTTTGTCACCACACATTTTTTGTTTGTTTTTCACATTTAAAAAATAAATTTGTAAGTTAAAAAAGAAGATTAAAACAAAGAAGAAAAAGTAGAAAATTACTGGGTAGGGGAATATTTATGTTTTAATGTACTACGAAATCCATAATTTCCAACACAGTTCTTGAAGTTGGCCCCACCTCCACCCTTTTTCCTTTTTTTTTTTTCCATTTTGTCTGTAATTTCAAGCTTCTTCCATGCAGCCACATTTGATAAGACTGTAGGTCCATTCTTTTGGCATAGAAGGAGATTAAATTTTCTGTTTCCAAAGGAGAGATTCTTGTTTTCAGTTTTAATCCTTCATAATTCCCTCCCCCTTTGTACCCTCACAGACTGCACAGAATAATTCAGATATGTTTCTAGCTCAAAAGGGTTGAAGGTGGATTTGAGATTTAATTTCCCTTTTCCTCACAATTGTGTTATGAAAGCATGAATGGTAAATGAGTTGTGCCAGCCTGCTCAGTACTGCAGTATGAGGAAAGGCAGTCCTTTCTACAGAAGATACTATTTAAAAAGCTCTTGAACAATCTAAACAACTTGGATTTCAGCCTTGTGATTTTTGAGCATGATTGCCAATAGCTGAATCTTGGTTTATCAAAGTGGCAGCTTCACTGGTAATGTAATGGATGCCAAGTGAGGCCAAAAGCACATCTAAGATACGTTGAACTATTCAAGAAAACTTGGCCCTTTGGAGATGTTATCCTTTTCCTAGTCAAAATTAGACAATAACTTGTCATCCACCCCACCAGGTTTTATTTAAAGATTTGATCTTAGATTGAGGCCCAGCTAGTCACCACTGTCACATAAATTAATAACCAAGTATTTCTGATGATACATGTGGGTGTGGCCCTGCAGGACATGGCTTAGTGGTGGACTTGGCAGTGGTAGGTTAACAGGTGGAGTCAAGGATGTTGGAGGTCTTTTCCAACCTAAAAATTCAATGAATCTACAACTACTGATTAAGTGTATTTAGGATAGTCACATATGAGTGGAAAGTGGAACAACTTAGAAGCTGTCACAGAAAGCCATACAACCAAGAACAGAGAAAGGGAAGAGTTGAATGAGGTATAATTGTGGAGTGAGTTTGCAGAGGAGATAATACTAAGCAGTGTACGTATGGAAAATTGGGATGAAAAGGTATTTTGGAGTGTACAGTTCAAGAAAACACTTACAGCTTTTGTAAGAGCTCATGAGTGAGCCAGGAGGAGATGTGAGTGGAGGATGATGGCCTTTAGCACCAATGTTTTGAATGAGCTGTGAGAAAAAAAATTAAAGCAGATAGGCAGCATGCAAGAAATGAGTAATTTAATAAGGATAGGATTAGTCTTGATCTGGTTTCTATCAAGAAGTTGGACATGTAGTTAAGTTTAATTTGCCTGGATTTCCTCAGTGTGCAGTGCAACTCTAAGGAACAATTAATCCTATTTTTTTTTTAAACACCTCTCTTAAAATGGAGCTGCTTGTCTTTTGCAGGTGACTGTTTTCTCTTTTTCAAGACTATGGATGTCTTAAGTGGTGGCCTCACATGAACGTCCTAGCCTGTAGTCAATTGTAGCTAAGAGCTTCTCATCCTAAAGGAAGGTTAAGAAGTAGAAGAATGCCAAAAATTTACAAGGACAAGGGAGTGTTGGTGAGCTTTCTGATTGCCAGAAACCCAAGTTTAGTTCCCCAAGTTCCCCAGCTTATGATTCGCTGGACACAAAAGTATCTGTGTTTCTGGCCACAGGAAGATCAAGTTAAGCTGTAATTCCAAAGGCAGAGCTAATTATAATATAACCTGAAGGATGCTCCTTTCTCAGGGAGCATCCATGCATTTTGACAGGATTAGGCATCCTTGCCTTAGGTTGTCTGAAGAGTCTGTCTCCACATTCAAGAACTGGTCTTTTTGCAATTTTGAGTAGCTAAGATCTCAGTGCTATTCATGAGTTTTTCCGATATAAAAAAACACTATTTATTGATTAGTTGCATATTGCCTGACTCTAATATTCTCTTTCAAAGAAAATCATTAGAAGCCATAGAAATCTTATGTAATCCACAGAGATTTCTTGCAATTTAGTGGACTAATCTCTATGAAAAATGAAAATGGAACTTTATCAAAGACTTAATTAAATATATAGTATATTTCTCTAACTTTTCCACATACTGCATTTTCTCTACTTCTATTTAAAATGTCTTTTTGGGAGGACTTTTTGTATTCCCTGGGTCATTTAAATCTCTAGGGTTTTCTGTTCTAGAGTGTAAAACATTTCATTTATCATATCCTTTTTTTTTCCCCTTCAAATGACAATTTTTCTTTCGTGATTTTAGGGATTTTTTTGTCACTATCACACTGAGCAACAGAGGATTCGACTACTCTGCAGCAAATTTGTATTCAACGTGCAGAGCTGAATTAATGATAAAATACACAGAGAAATTTCTTGAAAAGTTGGAAGAAGGTAAGCTTTTTCTTATGTTCTGTGAGAAAAAATCCTCTGCAGTCCTTCTTTAAGATCCAACTGGCTTTGTGTGCAGAGACAAGGACTGATATTTTTTCTGAGCATTTTCTGCTGGACATTCAAAAAGATATGGGGTAAGGAATGTGGCTTGACTAAACCTCCATTTTCAATTTTCATATGGGATAGCTGTATGATATTGCATAAAATAATGATGTTCTTATTCTTTACTTGAGCTTTTC